>CAIIXF020000010.1:33015424-33472757 GCA_903813345.2 Owenia fusiformis | reverse complement strand
TGCTTGGCATCAAGGAGGATTGGCTCCCAGGATCGAAACTCGATATTTTCCAACAATGAAAACGTCGAAATGTCGTTATTTTCTGAAATTAAAACCGACTATAAATTCAAAATAAACAGTTCAAAAGATTCGAACCAATATCTCGATCGTTTCTTGTGAGTTTTGGAATTTTTCGTTTGGAAATAAGACCAAAATTCACGATTTAAATGTTGAAGTGAACAAAATGGCGGCTGTTTGAATTCGAATTTTGTATTACGACATACCCATATATGGGACAGAATATCGGTGGTGCACTCTGGGAGCCAATCCTCCTTGCCTTGGCATTCCAAAAGTTTTGTGGCGCCATTTTTGAATCAAAAAATGAATGCCGAGTTGTTGCCATTCCAAAGCCAAAGAAATCATTTCAATGGAACTAAAAGAATACGTATATACCACCCATAATAAAGAACGATTTCAATAGAATATTAACGCCGGCATTTTCGGAATTGCTTTTTAGGCCGTAAGAATTAGATTCTTTGTTTTGCGTCTCCTTGCTTGCACGATTTTGAATAAATCAGAAAAAACAAACACATCCAAATAGCAACCACAAGGGTCTGAAAGTAACATCGCATTTTATTCAATCAGAATCAGACAAATTGGAGGATAAATTGATGAGCGTCAAAATTGACAGTGTTATTGATTACTTTGGCATACATTGTGTATTTTCTTATTTTTACCCTTGAATAACATCTATATTTAAATATATTGTATAAAATGTACAGATCTGTGTTTGTATCACTGCAAATTGGTATGTCATCCCTTTTAATGCCCATAAAATGTATACAGCAAACAAGTTTGTGTTTTTTCTTGAGTTTGTGTTTGTTTTCCTTGTACCCTTGCATGATTTGGATTTTGCCGGGACGCAAAACAGAGAATCTAATTCTTATAGCCTTACCTATCTAGACATGGAATGCGGGTTAGATTTATTCTTTATTTACACTTGAAACAATCTGGGATTCGTGACTTTTTAACTTTTATAAGGTCTAGCGCTAAATGCAAACAGAGAATGCTAATTATATCAGGCGAATGCAAACTATTTGAATAAAACATAATAAAATTAATTCAACCAATCCATCTTGAATTTCCAAGAATGCAATGGTTTAATTTGCTAGTCTCATTACAAAAATACGTGTTCGTACTTTAATATTCATTGCATTTATGTTTATCTTTAACACAGGTATTCAAAGAAATTAAGATTTTAAAATTAAATTTTAAAACTGTATTCAATTACTATCATGGATTCTTAGCCTCACGTCACATTTTTACGGGGACCGTACGGTCTATCATTTCTGTGGTAAGTAGGATTTCTACGGTTGCCTAAGTATTTCTCCAGTCAGATAATTTAGCAGTCACATTTGCTAAGATAGCCGTACGGCGTATCTTGATTATGAGGAAAAACTACGATTACCATACGGCTGATAAATGATGACGCACGATCAGCGTAGGGCGGCCCTACGACGTGCGTAATTTTTCTTGAAGGCATCCACAAGGGGTTCTATGGTTCGGAAAGGTTAATTGTAACCTATGAAATCCAAGCGCAGTCGCAAGTCGACCGTGAACCCGACGTATGGCCGTCGTGAGACCTAGGTCTTGTTGATATCTATGGTGACCAAAGGAAAGAAAAAGTTATAACTCCGACTCTACGCCTTGTAAAAACTGGATATGTCGTGTACGTAGACAGCAAGGTGACCTTAAGTCGACTGTAGTTTCCCTATGTTTTTTTACTGATTTCAGGGAAATACGATCGATGTGTGGTCGCATTGAACAAATGTGACTGGAGGTTTTAAAGTTCCACTTATTTTCCGATATAGAAAAACAAAAGATTGTATGCCATTAAATTGAAAATCATTATTACGAAAATACTGTAGAACTGTACTTACCACGGATGTTATATAATTAAATTCGAGCTCGAAATCAGGAATTGTTTTTAAAAATAAATATGTAATAAAATAAATATTAAACTATTGGCGTACTATCAATACGACAGTCGTTGAATTGAAATATCATACTACAATCGACCCCATCGTCTCCCCGCATCACTGAATGTTATGAGCTTTCTCTTGTCATGATCCAAGGTGAAATACCATTGAATTTTGAAAAGCTTTTTTTGTCATATTGAATGTCGCTACGGTGATATGATGATTGAAATTGTTCGTTTAACAACTGAGAAAAATTAAACATTACGTATTATTCTTTGAAAATATGACAGTGGCATGTCCTTGTGTTACGTATCGTAACTGTCGCTTCGGGATCTTGTGGTCCTTCGGTACTCGCAGGGTTCCTGATTACCTAATTGAACACGACTCCTTTGTTTTGTTTCTTAATTTTATTTCAAATTCCAATTCTTCTTGAGATTGATCCGGCCAGCAGAGTTTCGGTAGATTCGCTTGTTATTGTTTCTCCTTTCATCAATTGTTGAGCATCGTTGTGAGTGAGTAAAACTTACTGAATCAACAGATCTTGCTGTGCTCTTTATATACTAGGTAAAATACATTATTTTACCTGTCAAAATCGTGCAAATGTAAGTAAGAATATTGCTGATTTCATGCTTATGTAAGCAAGATTCAAATCATAATTCTGAGTTGTGATTGGTTGTTGAAAGTTTTAACTTGTCAGAATTCATTGATATATCTTCGTTTTGGCTGAATATAGTAGCGTAGGGATTCCCCTGCACTAAAGCAAACTGAGGTCTAAATAGTCATTAATCATAAGAAAGCAGCAAGATCTTTACAATGTTTGAATATGCTGAATATAAATGGTATTTTATACCGGATAATAAATAATAAATAAATAATAAAGTAATTATATATAATTAAATATAATTACGTACTGACCGAATCATAACACTTGTAGAGCAATTGCCAATCTTAATATTTAGGAGATTGACATTTACATACGTATCATTTAGACGACATCGATTTTTCGTTTTTTTGTTTGCGTTTTTCATCAGCATTTAAATGGCTAAACACTTTAGGGAGTTACTGTTTCATAGGATTACTACTTTTTGTTTTATTTCTTTCATTCTCCAATATGCACCTATTCATATTTGAATAGAATACTACAGATTGAAGAAATCTACCATTTATGATTAGGTAAGAAAGCAATTGCGGTATGCCTATTTGCCGACGTAAACCTTAAGGTTAATAGTGATGTGCCGTAAATGCTCATCAGCGCATTAATGAACATTAGCATAGATTTTGATATTTTAAATGGTATGTAGTGTATTTACATAAATATGGTAAATGCAACTATTTGTTGGATTGGTTCAGCTGATGATATAACTTACTTATTTTCACCACAAATACGCCAACACATTAGCCACATTTATCTTAATAAATCCCCATTGATGCACAGTAATGCATTTATGTGTAAATGCCATTTGTATATTTTAATGCATTTACCTCATTTATTGGTTAAATATACAAGAAAGCATTTACAGGATTTGAACAGATTTATCCTTTTTGACCCAGTGTTATCATTATATAAAATAATTCTAGTGGATATTTTTCAAGTGGAATATAATGCGATGACTTCTGAATCGCGCAGCCGATATCTCGTAAGTTTAGTGATTTTTCTACCTAGCCTATAAACTTACTATATCACATTGGAGAAAATAAATACAAACATTTGAAAAAAGACATTGCAACAATTCAATTTCTATGAAGAATATACTGAAACAACTTTTTCAAATATATGATATGATATGGACATGAACATGCGGCAACAATGTTAAGCGGACAGAAATAGTTATAAAATATCAGTGAAATGTGTTATATTTCTGCGATCCGAGTATGACGTGATTATATAGCGACATTTCCGAGGCATCAATTTTAAGGCATCAATGACGTCATTGATACATAACAATGGCGGCATCCGCAGCGATCCAGATATGGGTACTTTGAACTTGAATTATATGTTAGTTCAAACACGATATGTCCCATGAGTGAGCTGAAGTGATAGATGATGGTTATAAGTAGCCAGCGTGTAAATTAGAACATGAAACTTCGCATTCCCTTTAATACATGCATGAATTGGCTCATATTATCACATCTCGTAGAGAAAGGTCTAACATTTTTGTTGATGCCATAAATTGTTTTCAGTCTTGAATTTTGAAGAGATTACAAGACTTAAACAAACACATCACGCATCAATTTAGCGTGTATGATCAAATATCACGCAAATCACGCATTTTGTTGATAATTTTAAATGGGTGTCGACTTTTGGCAATCAACCGAAGATACCTCAAGAAAAGCCGGAGATTATCGAAGATTGCCGAAGCTTTTCTTTGCAAACGAAGTTGGCCGAGGGTACCACGAATGTGAAGAGGACGTCTCTAATTGGTCAAAAATAGAGGCTCGGCATTCTCCGTCAGATTGAATCGGCAAAATTCGGTTGTATGGCTTACCTTCGGTTGTATGGCTTACCTTCGGCTGCATGGCCCAACATCGATTGATTGGAAAAGATGCTGTCCCAATTTTAAATATCGTTTTTTGTGAAATGCCGACAAAGTAAAATACCGAACGGCGAAAAAAGCGAACGCATTCCGTTCGGTCTTTGCACGCGATTGCCGTTTATGTCACGCATTTGGTACAAAATATGTGTATATATCACGCATTTGTTTAAATATGTGTATATATCACGCATTTGTTTCGAAAATATTTACACCTACCCCTATGTATTAGGTTTTTCAGATAGCAGCTAAAATGATTTCCACAGGAAGATTGTTGAAGTGTTGAAGAATCGCAAATGTTGAAGTTCACATTTTATCGATTTTCAATATAATTTCTGCAAATTTCAAGACTTCGAAAAATGAATGGTAGCAACAAAAAAGTTCAGACCTTACTCTACAACATGTAAACATATGAAAGGATTCCTGCAGGTAATAAGGGAAATATAGCCTGTTGCAACAGTTCACTTTTTTTGAACCATCCTATATATTTGCCAAGTTGAATCTAGCTTCACATATCAATCTTTTTCATACTCATTTTGATCATTTCATATAATTTAAACAGGTATACAATGATTGGCATTATTGGTTTGGACAATATCCAAGAGCTGCTGGAAAATGTGATCCAAGATGGCGTCCCTGGCGATTTTCTGGAGGCGGGAGTTTGGAGAGGTGGCGCTAGTATGTTTGCAAAAGCACTAATGAATTCTTACAACCAACAAAATCGTCACAGTTGGGTTTGCGACTCATTTGAAGGACTTCCACCAGCAACTCAGAATAATGATGATGATCAATGGTCCGAAATGAAAGCTTTAGTCGTGAGCAAAGAAACTGTTAAAGGACATTTCGAAGAATTTTTCTTACTTGATGAAATGGTACATTTTATACAGGGATATTTTATGTACTCATTACCATGTTTGAGAAAAACACTCGCAGAAAAAGATAGGAAAATAGCCATTTTGAGGGCAGATGGAGATATGTACGAAAGTTCAATGGATATTTTGTTCAATCTTTATGAGTTTGTTCCCGTTGGGGGCTACGTCATTATTGATGATTGGTCTATTCCAGTGGCTGTAAAGGCTGTGAACGAGTTCAGGGAAATGCATAACATAAAATCAACAATTGTTCAATTCCGTGGAATATCCGCATACTGGAAAGTGGAATCAAAGATTCCTGTAAAGTACAGCTGGTATGAGGAATTCATGAAAACTAGGAAACTTGATGCATTGAAGAAGCAATGTTAGTTATTACGTACTTTGATGACTTAAATAAGCAATGCATTCTTAAATTGACAACCAAGAGGATGGCTATTATAGATGACAGGGCATGTGCTTATGAGAGTCAAATGTCAAATGATTAGTTTTGACTAACCTTTGAAACCCCCATACTCGTTTCCCAGTTTGATTTTCATAAACACATCATACCTTGGAAATCCAAGATGGGAAACCCCTTGCAAAAATTTCCTTGCAAATCATGTGAAGAAAATTTAAGCACATTACCCAAAACAGCGGATTATATAAAACTGGACTGTAACAAATACCCGGATTTGTTGGTTTTTGAAATAATAATTTTTTGATATCACTTTTTATGCCTGGCATAAGAAAGTGATGTCCCATTTTATGCTGAGCATAAAAAGTGACATCCCATTTTATACTGGTATTATTTAGGAAGTGATGTTTAAGGGTAGTTCAAGATTTAAGACCCATCATTCTGGCACAGATTGCTGAACTATTGTTAGTTAAGAATTCCTAATAGAATTAAGAATTAATAGCTGACATCAAAAAAATATTTTTTTAACAACCAACAAATCTGGGTATTAGTAACAGTCCATTTTTATATAATCCGCTGTTCCAATGACTTGTAGATGATTTGATCCATTCCTAGATTTTTAGTTCTGGCTGACGCCCTCATTGAAAGTCAAGAAACAGGACAATTGTGGTTTAAAATCATCAATAATTCATTGAGTCCTGGGCTTAAATCTTTCATTATATAATCCTCTCACAGGAAGTATTGATCAATCTCCTGATATGACAAACTTGGTAACCTCATTATGTAAAAAGTCATTTCCATTACACAATGTTTGTATTCCAATATACTGGGATTTCATAAAGTCTTCACAATTACAATATAAAGTCTGTGTAAGTGTAAACACGCGGTCCTAACTTCGACCGTTAATTTGAATTTTTGACCTACCGGATGTTTGAAAACCAAGGATTACGAGTCTCATACTGCACCGTTTTTCTTCAAACTTGTTCCATTCAAAGCATAACAAAAATCTCTTTCTGATGGTACATTATTCTCTTAAACGGAGTCCCTACTTCCAGTGGCATTTTGGTCCCCAACTGTGAGAAGGCCTTCTAACAGCTGGGGACCAAAACGCTGCTAGAACGAAGGACTCTTTACAATAAAGTAATGCACCGACAGAAAGGCAATTTTATTTTGCTTTTAATGGTATAAGTTTGAAGAAAAACGGTGCAGTATGAGACTCGCAATCCTTGATTTTCAAGAAATTACATATTATTGTGAAAATGACAAAGTTAAAACAAGTTCAAAGGAACAGGTATAGTATGGCAAATTGTTTTAGTCCTGAGTACTTTCTCAATTAAATAGGACATTTCTCATTAACACAAATATGTTTTTTTAGCATGAAAAGATTGTTCAACAAGGGTCTAAAACTTCTTCGAAACAAGAATGGTATTGAAAGTCTAGTTTTCAATTAGATATTAATTTTCGATGACCAAAAGTATGCTGAAAACAATGAACAGCATGAATTATCCCTACGGGAAAATAACATGGTATGGGATGTGTGGTTTTTAACTTTATCGCATTTCATTACCCATACACTTTTCAGAAGTTATTTATATAGTGTAGAATAAACTTTTGATATATCTAAATTGAGATAAACAAGAGCCCTTTTTTTAGGAAATGAGCCAACAATTTTAAAAAAGTGACAACGTGGGGTCCCAAATCCATAATTTTTCAGAGTGTTGGATTAATATTCTTATCATCATCGGGAGTTAACCTGATATAAGACATATTGTTTAAACAAAAACCACTGCATTTATGGCCAGAAAGTACTCATAGTGAAGGAAATGACTGTCCAAAATCATTTGCCATACTATACCTGGTCCTTTGAAGTATGTTAAACGGTATTCTATTGATGTAATATATCAATCTAGAAACTACTTGTTTGTCCTACAATGGCATCATCGAAAGTAATTCAAAACAATGGAGTATATATTATATAATAGTAATTTTATTTATAGTCATTGAAACAACAGTGCCATTCAATGTTCATTTATCTGACTATGAAGACTGAATAAAGTGTAAAATTTAAGTGTAAGTGTAAAGTGTAAGATTTAGTTTATTTGTATTTTAGAAAGCTGTTTCAAAGTTCTAATGATTTAGAAACTGTAAGCAACGGCTAAAAGGTGCTAGTAGGTAGTTATCAATTTTACCACTAAATTGATAATTTGACCGAGGGGGGGCTATACATTGGCTATATCGGACATGGCGCTTTAAAGCAACATTTTGAAAATGCAATCTTTATAACCGTCGCATAAAAGAAGAAAATACTTTTCATCTTCCACTTCCCCCTAAAAGGGTGATTAACCCCAGAGTTCAAATATGACATACGCCTATAATGTAAACCTGTATTGAGATGACACACCTCTGATTGGTCCAAATCGATAAACAAAAATGGCGGATTCAAAATTTTCTAATAACGCTTCGAATATTATTATGTTGATTCCCGGCGTATAAACCAATATTATAGCTTGGTTTTTCACATCAAGTTAAAGAAATATGTAAGGAATATGTTTACATCGATTGAAACATCACGACGACGCGCTATGTTCGAAAATTAACTGGTGAGAATTTGCGCAAGCGAAGGTGGTACGCAAAAGACGTTTTATGTCAGTCATCGCTAAAGCTCTGGGGCTTTCCCTCCTCTTCTTCCCCCTTATTCAGCAGGAGATCCAAAGGGCAAATTGTGCTTCGGTTAGCGACATTTCTATCTCCGCCGTGGCGTGATATAGTCCCGATTTCTCGGTACACGAGTTCGTAGAAAAATACGACACCTCAAATCAAGAGGCCATAACTCAACCCATAAATTATCAATTTTGATTCAGTTTGAATTTTTAGGATGCCAGATACGAGAGTTGCGATATATAAAGCCATCGTTATGTTTCATAAGGGATAAAATAGTGTATTTGGTGTAGGCCCGACTTGAATATTTTTGGAAGAATTTTCCAAAAAAAAAAATTTTCCGCTAAAAAGTTGGCAGAAATTTGTCTTCAGGGTTTTCAGCACTAACCTTCAGGTGTTCTCGATTATTTTGGATATCTCTGATCTTTTTGTCAGCTTAACTTTTTTAACCCACCTGTAGTTCATGGAGAAAATGATATCGAAAGTGCACTCTCATTTTTCACCCTAAATCGTATGTTTGGCGAGTCATGACCTCATGACGTAAATTCCGGTTTTGAGGTGGAAGTTTTCAAATTGCTGTCGAATATGCCCGAATATGACGACAGTAACAATAATTGGACCCTAAGGTATTGCTGTCTGGTGTATAAAGTATAAGGGAACAAACAGATAACATTGAAGTAAGTATATAACAGGTGCTATCGATAAAAGTGAAGGAACAAGTCGTAAAAGTTCTCTAAAATTATTCCAAGATCGAAGATGGCTTCCAATTTTCTAAGTTGAATTTTGAATGACCAGTTTTGCCATTCCAATCTGAATTATTGTGCTTTTAGAGTATAACTAGATGGTCGATATTACCCTGGGATATTACCCTTATTCTTGATCAACTTAAGACTTTTATGAATCCCGATCTAGACCAAGGGCCAAGCAGAGACATGAAAAACTGTTTTTCATGTCTCTGCATTATTACGGTCTACAACTTGTGGACTGCGATAACTAAGGCTCACCAAGTGTTCTTTCTTTGACTTTTCATCAGGATGATTAAGCTTAAGATTGCTGTCATGTCTGCATTTCACAGTTCAAAATCAACTTGTGTAGTAATTTGACACTGACTTCTAATTTGCCTCATTGACTTATCGTTTCTCAAACATACTTCCAAAAATCAGGAAATAAGGGTGACGAGCGGGGAAATTTTATTGGGAATTTCATTGTGAAAAACTACCGAGTGACAATTTAAACCACAGAGCCAGATCCAGCTCCTATTGGTAGTAGGCTCAAAGGATAAAAAATATTTATTGAGCATAGACACAGAGCAGGTAATCTGGCAGAGGTCCGTGATTTCCTTCAAGTGTAGGGTGACATGACATTTCTTTCTCTGTATTGTCTTTATTATTTTGATTAACTGAAATTGTTATTGTTTATTGGGCATATTTTTCTCATTTTGATGCAAGAAAAGCTCCTGGTAATACTGCTAATACTTATATCTGGCCAGCTTTAGAGAGAGCCAGTTTAATTTAGCTACACTTAATCTTTCAAGCGAAAGAATCAGAGTATGCTTTCACATAATTTCAACAGTTGGTGTGAAACTTTTTCATGTAGTGACATTTATAAAAGCAAGTTGATCTGTGGAATTCATTTTCATATTTTGATCTAGCATCATTGATGAAATATCTCCAGATCTTCTTAAGCCTTTACTAGCAGCTTTCTCATAATTTTAACAGTTGGTGTGAAACTTTTTCATGTTATGAACTGAGTTGAACTCTGGCCAAAAAGCCTTGCTTTTGATGATCTGTGGAATTCATTTTCATATTTTGATCAAGCATCGCTGTAGAAAAATCTCTTAAGCTTTTACTATCAAAAGGTCCAAAATTAACAGACATAAGCAAAAATATTAGAAATGTTTTTCAAATATTCAAATATCCAACCATTTTTCAATAAAAGGTGACATTTTTTAATCATCAAATAGTCCACTTCACCGTTTACAGTGCAAAACACTTTATCTTTGTACCATTGCATTTAATGCATTGTCTTATTAATGTTAGGTATAGGCAATGTTTATAGCCTTTTCAGTCAATTTCACTTTTGAGAAGGGTATTTTTTATATTTTATGGGGAAAATGAACTGAAAATGTCATTAGCCAGAGAGCACAACTGCATTGGCCAAATAGGATGGTAAGTTAGCATTTGAATGAATCTAAATTTCAATATTAGATGCTTTTTTACAGATGCAAAAGGACTATTTCCATGCATAACATATCCAAGAACTGACTGTATACTAAATGCTCTTCACACTTTGATTTTCAGGCAGGCAAAGAGTGGGTACTAAAGCTCTGGGTGTTATATGAACATGAAGTGAAAGAACCCATGCAGATTGCTTGAGTAGAAATGATCTATAGTTACTCAGTTCCTCAAGAAACTCAAAGATGCAGGTTTGTTTCCTTGTTCATTTAAATTAGTTGAAGTCATGATAATATTAGCTCACGTGGGTTCAAATGATCAAAAACCTGAATGTTTGATATTGCTAAAATCATTTTTGTTACTAAAATTAGGCTGTTGGCAGGTTTGCAGTCAGAGACTTCAAGATGTTACACTTTTGTACACACATTGATTTTATGTCACTACCTACTAAAATGGTGAGATATTTAAGGAATAAAGACCAAGATTTTATAATTTATGGCGTAATATATGACCGAAAATTTTATTCTGCTCATTGTTAAAAGACAGAAATTGCGAAGTGATTGAGGTCTTTGGCAATGGCCAGAATAAAATTTGAGGTCATATATTTGACATATATCATAAAATCGAGGTCTTTGTTACGATTCTAATATGATAAACAGACAAGAAACACAACTATTTGCATTTATGAATTTTAGCAGTCATGCATACTCCAATATAGACCAGTTAATCAATTGTTCTAGCTATTGTGACGTCACGTATCATATTAGAATGTTATATAGCCTTCACATTTTCAGTGGACAGCATCCAGTTGTCAGCATTTAGCATTCAGCATCTATAACAAATTCTTAGAACTTGAAAAAATTTAACTAATAGTGTTTAGATTAGATGTAGCATCCAGGTGGCTACATTTTGTCATTTTAATGCTTTGTTAGATATTGCTTCAAAAATATTTATTGTTGCCTTGATGATACTGGAGTAATAGGTATTGAAACAACCATAAACCTGCCTGTCATCTATGTACTAATTTTCTCTAACAACTTGTTTAAATATTTATTTAGATGCCATAAAGTACATCATCATTGTTGTATCTGGTACGGCTTTCTGATGCTGCTCCTCTCTAATACCGGACTCCTTACTCTGGCTGTGACATCATGTGAGAATACTTCAGAGATAAGCAAAACAGGTGAGAAAGTCCTATTACGTGGGTACTGTAGATACACTTAAAGGGGCAACAAGGACTGTAGAGAGAAACTTCGAAATTTTTTATTTTTTTCTGAGCTATCAGGTCAATACTTAGCTTTATATCTTCTTTGACATATCTATTTTCTTGAAATGTATGGATAAACTATCAATTTCAGCATTAAGCAGTATAAATTCAGTTCAAAGCTTCTATAAAGGGTGTCCCAATTCATAGATTTTAAGGTTCACAACGTTTCAAGAGGAATATCAACTGAACTAATGTTCATCCAGGGGGTTTCTTAGGAGATAATAAAAAATAATTTTAGTCTTGATGAAATATACAAACTTAAATATATTTTGACACTGGTCAATGATCATTTAATGCCCCCAAAGCACTAATTGTTGCACCTTTAATTTGGCTACTGTTTAATTTGACGGATTGAAAAGGTCTGCCAAACAAAAATCCACCAATTTTCAGGTGTATTTTGGAAAATCTCCAAATCTCTGAAAGATTTCATTTGTGTAAGCCTTTCTTTTTGGATTTCATTGCTATACCAAGACTTACTGTATGCTATACACCTGAGTTTGAAATGCTGATTTCCAGATCAATGATAAAACTTAAAACTCAGTTCTTAATCTCAGTTCTTAAGTGTGATAATTAACTTTATTATATCACTATCTAGCTAGTGACAGTATGATTGGTCAAAACCGGGTCACATGTCTTGGGATATCTGGCGATATTCAATGGCAATGCTAATCAGATAAGACAACCGTGAGATATCTAGCGATATCCCACGCTCCCGGGAATTTTCAAAAAATTTGTTTTTGTTCAGTGTAAATAATTTAGTTCAGTGTAAGTCAAAAAGGCAGACGAACTGAGTAGATTCGTAAATATATCAATGTTAACCTATGACTTAATGATATTAGGGATGTTTAGCTAGACAGTGATATAATAAAACAAATATTTCACTCTATTTTCGGTGAATACCTGTAGCACTTTCACAAGGTGATATTCCACTTGCCCTTCGGGCTTCGTGGAATATCACTTGTGAAAGATGTACAGGTATTCACCTCAATAGAGTGAAATATTTGTTCAGTATCTACAGTATGTTTCATGAATTAAGTTGAGTGTTCATTTTCAAATTATAAATATGCGGGTCAAGGTACATTCTGACATGTTCATGATATACTGTACTCCCACTAATATTTGACACAATTATATTTTGCGTTTTTGGCATTTTGTTTCACGGCTATTATATTTCGCTTATTTTCAATTTTTTCGTTTTTTTTACCTATTATAGCCCAGCTCTGGATTAAAATATTGTCAACATTGAAATCCCCGAATTAGAACTACTGGAATTTTCGCGCCTTTTATAATTCTCGAATTTTCCAATTTTTGCGAAAAGCCCAAAATAAAGTAGCGTGCCAAAATTACCGGGAGTACAATATTATTATCGCACTGTAGGTGCTATATTGTGATTAATTTAATGGGCGGGTGTGTGGTTGCTCAGGGGTCCCTTAATTTGCTTGTTTGTAAAAAGTACTTCAAGGTGTTTGACTGCATCGTTGGTCCACAGCTGGGGGACATGCTGTATATACAAAACAGGTTTTGCCAACCCTCATTACTGGTAAACAAAATACAAAACAAAAAAGAACATGCCCATTTTGAAACTTACATTTTCCCCATAACATGTGCTTTATTGCATCCTGATGCAAAGACTAGTTATAATCTACACTAATTTACACATTTTATTTATATTTCCAGAGCTCCATTCATATATCCAGATTCCTAAGATCAATGACTTCTATAGTAGATCCCTCCATCAATGTGGGTCCCTGAAGTCTGTATCATGTGTAGGATCAGATTTAAGCCATGAAATAGGTAGGTTCAAGAAGACAGCTGAGTTTCAAAATGGCCATTATTTTTTACAAGAAAACATGTTTTTTGAAAATTGAAATACCAGTAAATTGGTAAAAGGTCAGTTCAAGGAGAAATTTTTAAGACGACCACTATTTATCAAAAAAAAAATTCTTTACTGTGATTTGCTTCTTGCTGAGTTAATGTTTTCTTAACTTAAGGTCAAGGTCAACATTTAAAATGGTATATGATTATTTTACATATTAAGGACACATACTAGTAGTTTTGATAAAAGATTGGTCTGACAGAGTGGTCAAAAATATTATATTAATTGGCCTACTTCATGTTTTGCACATGCTCTTATTTCACATTGCACATGTGTGTTATAAATATTTACCAGAGTTTCTCACGTTTATGCCCATGGGCGTTTATCTGAAAAAGGTGTATGAAAACGTTTTTTCCCTCTTTGTGAAACCCCATGGGCATTCATTTAAGATACTTCAAAAACTCACAGTGGGCGAAAACATTGAGAAAAAGACTAAAATTGAAGTGGCAAACAGAGCAGAGAATAGAGGTGAATTTGACAACTCATTTGTCACACATTTCCTTGAAATTTTTTGTTTATGATATATCTTTGCAGTCCCCATGGCAGTAGAGGAGCAGGTAGCCATCATATTCTCTGGAGTTGAAGATAAGCTGACGAAGTTGACATCCGGCAAAATTGCAGATACAAAAGAAGGAAAGCTACAGAATGTGTTCTAAAATTCCCTCCATGGATTCAAAACCTGAATATAGTTCATTCTATAATGAACATGAACTAAGAGAATTAGTTCCAAATGACACTGCCAGTCTTCCTGATTCGTTTCAATGAAAAATTTAAATAGTGGATAATATGTGCAGTAGTATGATCTTCTGGAGTAGCTCAACAAATTACAATGATTTGTGTTATGTTATGCAGTAAATCTTGGCCCATCAAGAATTTGGAGACTGAGGTATCTCTTGGAGCTGTCTGCTATACTACACTGCTGCGATACTGTACTACATACACAACACTGTCTAATAGCATAATTGTTAGTTTGAACCTTTGAACCATGGAATAAGCTTCTGATAAGAATGTCTAAATCATTGTTTGTCATTGAGAGAACATAGAATAGAATCTTTACATTTGAGAAATATTACCATACACATGTTTACTGAGTATTCATTCATAGATATTTCAGAATCGGGGGGGGAGGGGGATTAACCTCAGAGTTCAAAGATGACTACATTTATAATGTAAACATGTATTGAGATGACGTACAGTTGGTACACCTCTGATTGGTCCAAATCGATAAACAAAAATGGCGGATTCAAATTTTCTAATAACATCATAGCTTGGATTTTCACATCAAGATAAAGAAAAGCGTAATGAATATGCTTACATCCATTAAAACATCACGACGACGTGTAATATTAGAAAACTAACTCGTGAGAAGGATGTGTCCGGATATATGCCCTTTTGGTCCCTCAGTCAAATGTATGTGAAATATGGTTTTTATTACTGTCCTAGTTATATTTGATAAGTATATTTACTTTTTCACGAGTTTTGATGCAAAATTAACCCCCTGCTGAGAGTCAGAATAAGTATCTGAACAAATAAAGAGGGTCATTATCATAGAAAAAACACCAATGGCAACATGTATGACATACAAAGGAGAAATAACTTAAGACCCATGAAGAATTAAAAAGAAAATCATATTTTTGAAATGTATTTTAGGATTAAAATTTTTTCAAATTTTTGAATTTCCCGCCAGTTTAATTTGAAGGGGGAAAAACAAGATGGCTGCCATTTGATGTAAGAAATATCAGAAAAAAAGTTGCTTCACTTTTAGTTTTGCACAATGAGCACAGTTTTCCGGTTTAGGATTTTTTGACTGATTCTGAATCTTCATCACCAGGGTCATGTATAGAGATTATAATATTGAAACCAAAATGTTGTGCTTAGCATGAATTTGACTGAAATATGTGTAAAGGACGATTCTCGGTTTGGAGAACGAAGTTCATCAATCTAAATGAGCATTATCCCTGCTTCGGACAAATTTGATTGTTTTTACATAATATAGATTTAAATGTCCTCTTTTGAATAGTCATAATTTAATTTGGGTAATATTTCTAGATTTTTCGCAAAAAAATATTAGCGGAGTACACTGATGAACTTCTTTCCCTTCAGACCAATTTGTTATTTTTACATCTTGTAGATTTAAATGTCCTCTTTTGAATATTCATAGTTTAATTTGGGTAATATTTCTATATTTTTCATTATAAAAATTATTAGCCCAAGAGACTGTTCTCCAAACCGAGAATCGTCCTTCACTAACACAATTGAAGTCTCAAAACTGGATGCTCAGTAACTTTGAGTGACTATAATCCCTTGATTACCAAGATAAACACCAATTCAATTATCCAGAAATACCATTCAATGTCTATACAAAGAAAGTACGCAAAATTTTGGAGGATAATTCATTTAATATTTGCCATTGATTTGTCTTTGATGCCAATATTCTTCATCAATTGTGATACAAATTGATATTTTTGTAATCTCAGAATAGAAGGATAAGATATTGAAGTTTAATAATATGTGTGATTGAGTTGGTTTATCAGACATTACAATTTTCAATATTTTCTAAGTCGATACCCAGACTCATGGTAGGTGGTAGGCATGAGACTAATACATCAGTCATCGCTAAAGCTCTGGGGGTTCACCCCTCTTTTTCAGAATTGATCTCCACAAAAGACATATTACTGAGTATTTGTTCCGTAGCCTAGCATATTATGAATGAATATTATTTGGTACTATATAACTGCACTTTATCTTAATTTTTAGAATTAAAACCATGTCAGCATGCTGGCATGTCAGCGTCATGATTTTATGATTACTAGTATTGATGAAATGAAATAAATGAATAATTGCATTCAACGGTCAGCCCATATTGTTGAGAAATTATTTACTACGTGTAATCTTTTCCACAATATTTCCTAAAATAAGTTCATTTTCCGTGTGAAACTCCTGTGCACAGATCTATGGGCAGTATACCAGTATACGGGTATAGCAATGGGGGAAAAGAGTCTTGTTAGGTGGAACAGGGAAGGTTCGTGAAAACGTCAGGAAAACACTGAAGGGTAGGGGAGTTTTGTAGGGTAAAGGACCGTGAGTTGTTTGTAGAATGATACACTTTAAAACATTTAATTGACTTTAAGATTGCACCATATAATCCCAAAAATATCTCATTTTCAAGTATTATCTTTGGATTAACACCCAAGTATTGTTTCATAGTGTTTAAAGTGTATTGATGTTTTTTAGATGAAAAACACAAGTGGAATGCATGAACAAGCTCCCTGGATTCATTCTACAAACAACTCGCAGTCCTTTAAATACCCACGAAATAAATGTGCTTTTTCGGCAGTATGTATTGTATTCGAATATTTCGTTAACTTCACTTCCTTTCAATTATTAAATAAATAAAGTCGATGTAGTATTGATTTTCCTAAGGGCAAGGAAGATTGCCTCGCAGAGTGCAATATCCATATTCTGTCTCATATATGGGAATGTGCTTCAAAATCCGAATTCCAACAGCCGCCATTTGTTCACTTCAACATTTGGATCGTGAATTTTGGTCTTATTTCCTATCGAAGCATTCCAAAACTGAAATTCTTGGAGTCAACCCTCCTTGCACCAACTAGTTGCACGTCGACGTTGTGCAAACTGCTACAAATTATAAAAGGTGCAATATGCGGTCAGCGTCACTGATCCATACGCTAAGCGGCTGACAGACTGAGGATGCACAATTTACAAATTATGGCTATTAGGTGAGTGGCTCCTCGGAACATAATGCGGAAATTACCGGTACAATGTTTTTTAAAACCAATCTGTAGAGATAGTGTTTTCGAAAATTTATATCTGCATAGCCTGATAGCGGTTTTATTGGATGATTTTTAATTGCGTGTTGACTTAGGGGCGTTGGCAGAATTGTTGAATTGAAGCCGGGCATAGAAGGCATTCACAGCTCATCCGAGACTAAACAGGGGTCATTATGCTATGAATGAATATGTATACGTGAGCTGATCATTTTCGAATAAAACATGCCTTCGAAATAATTCGAGAAATAGAGACGGCCGCCGACCTCACAACGCAAAATTAAAAGCCGGGTATTTTGACTTTCATTGTTCAAAGTTGGAAAAGAATTCTTTGAGATGTCCAACCATGCTTCAATTAATGCGCTAAAACGAGTCACATTAACGCATTTGGCGTGAAGAACGGTAACACGTAACCTGGTTTTATTGGCTGCATTCCATCGGATCATATGTAATAAGTCCATCAATGTGATGTGCTTGTGATACTCTTTTATGTTGTATTAGATTCATACTGAATCATTAATGCATATTGACCGAGATATGGCCATGAACAAATACATACGCGTATCAAATCTAATCTTGGTTTAAAAATCGAGAAATACGACGTCGTCATTGGTTTGCGGTAAAAACCATGATTTTTCACTCGTCGTTACAGAAAGTTGGCAGAAATTTGTCTTCAGAGGTTTCAGAAAAAAACAATCGTACCATTGGAGAGAGCTCATTGTGGGCTAAATGTAGAGTGAAAAACATTTTTTAACTCGACGAGATTTAATAGCCCAATTAACGCGCGAATGTGATACACATTTGTGCATTTTTAGTGAATTTCCGTGAAAAAATGTTTTACACGTTTGTACCCGTAGCTTGGTGGTATTTAATCGGGTCGAAATAACTTATCCATATGCGCATTGCCCTTGTAATAAGCTTTCATTAACTATAAAAATGATCATTCAATGACGAATATTGACCGAGATATGACCGTGAACAAATATCATACGCGTATCAAATCTAATCTTGGTATAAAAATCGAGAAATACGACGTCATTGGTTTGCGGGAAAAACCATGATTTTTCACTCGTCGTTACAGAAAGTTGGCAGAAATTTGTCTTCAGGGGTTTCAGAAAAAAACAATTATACCATTGGAAAGAGCTCGATGTGGGCTAAATGATGAGTGAAAAACATTTTTTAACCCGACTTGTTTTAATAGCCTATTTAACCCGCGAAAATGATACACATTTCTGCATTTTTAATGAAAAATATGTCAAAACTTTAGCACCCGTAACTGGTTGGTATTTTATCTGACCAAAATAATAAATTCACATACGTAATGCCCTGGTTATAAGCTTTCATTAATTATCAAATTTATAATATAATGATAAATATTGACTGAGATATGATCGATTAGAAATGCATGTATACACCATGACGTTCAAAAGCGTGAAATTTAAATGGACTGATCACCGTAGATTACTACGCGATTTTGCCGAAAGAACAATGGAAATGACGTCTTGGATCTCCTGCTGTATTGCAAATTTGACAAATTCTGTCTTTTAATTCAAGTCGATTCTGTTTATAGTGCCATCTTTTTTCTTTCTCTCGGGTCTCCCTGTTTCAATTCTTAAATTATTGTTTGCTAATCTAAATATGGCCATTTTAAAAATTAACATTTTGTTCACACTTAAAGTTTAAAATCTTTCAAGTTTGTAATCAGTTTTCGTATAATTTCCGAGTTTTCTATTTTCTCTTATGGCTCTACCATTATATTCCATTTATTTTCTTTGCATTTCAATTGATTTCAGAAGATTTTTTATTCCAAACGTACACTTCAACCAATATAGATACGTTCTTGATGATTTGGCCAAAAAGGCCCATTTTTTGGGGCCCTAAATTTTTTTTCTAGGTCCCAAAAAGGAGGATGGCCGCCCCCTAGATCCGCCAGTGGTGATATACATGTACCAAGGGTTGGTAAGTATTATCTTAATTCCGTCTCTGAGATATTGACAAAATCAAGTTTTACAAGAAAAACTTCACTTTGTGGCCATCGAGGCCAACGTATTAAAACTTTGCACGCCATGCCGATAATCACCTTTAGTGCGATCAAAGATGCATTTGAGTGCCGTGTGTCAAGTGTCTGTATGATGATTTTATTAATAATTTAGTCACTATTACATGCTCATGCTTATGCTGATATAACTCAAGATGTCGGAAATATGTAGATGGATTTTATAAAAAATGACAATATTTTTCAAGAAAATGTCGTGCCTTACACCTTTTAAGTCAAGTTGCAGATTAAAGAACTCGAACTAAGGTAATTTTATTACACTATTATCATTTAGTAGACCTATTGCTAAAATACAACTGAGCCTTATTGTTAATCTGCTTGCTGACAGAAGATTTAAAACTGGATAGGCTATCACTGTCTAAAATATCACTGGGTAGAGTGTTCCATTTTAAATTACTATTATCCTTGGAAAGTAACTAAACTTGTAAGCATCCGTTCTGCAGCTGGTCGGATGAATTTGGATGGATGGAACTGTCTAGCATTTGTGTTTATTTGAAGGCTGAAGTATGTGGGTATAGTGGTGGCTGCTAAGTTGTGAGTTCCTTTGTAGAAGAGGGAAAGTCTAGAAGCCTCCCTATGGGATTGTAGTGATTCCTACTGCAGGTGTTGGAGAGCTTGGGTGACACAGCCTGGTTCCCTAGAGTGACATTTGGTAACAAATCTGGCTGCTCTCCTTTGTACCTGTTCCAGCATGTTGATATCCTTCTGGCGGTAAGGATCCCATGCTGCACTAGCCTATTCTAGGTTAGGCCGTACTAGTGACTTGTATGCCTGGGCTTTAATGTTCTCTGGGCACTGGTGGAGGTTGCGCCGGAGGAAGCCTAGTACCTGGTTAGATTTCAATACTACTGTACTTTGCCAAATTTCATAACAGCATCACTCATCTTTATCCTATCCGAACACTACATTTATGTAAATGTATTGCACATGTAAATATCCACTGTATAAAATGTATTTTCACAAGCCAATAATGTGCTAGTTTTGAATTAGATAACAATTTTCGATGACCAAAATCATGCTGAAAACAATGGATAGCATAGATAGATAGATGGTTATATGATTCATATCTGGAAATAACCTTAAAAAATAGGTTGATTAAAACCTCAATCAGGTAGCAACACAATAAAATGAACTGTACTTTATTTTACAGAACTGTAGTTTATTTTAAAGAATGTAAAGTTGTAACGAAAAAGAGTGTATTCTTATTCTTTTGTTTTAAAAGAATTGACACTTGGCAAGCTATTCCGAACCAGAGTGGAACAAAAGATGATCGACAGTCACATGCAGTGCACTAAAGCGGAACTAATTACACCCTATTCACTTATTCTATAGTTGAAATAGAAAACACAAAAAAATCAAATTTTGAACTATATCTAGCCTGTTTCATGCAGCACACTGCTGAAGCTGAACTAACTACACACACTCAAAAGAAAAACAAATGAGAACCCCCGATAAGGAGAGCTTTTTAGAAGGACATTGCTTTTTTATTCTGGATGTGATCATCATGGAAGTTTAACACTACATCAGAGATGATCTTAGATAATAGGTGATCTTAGATATTCCCAAAAACAACTTGTGTGATATATATATTTTTAAGAACATTTTTTGTAAGTCAATGAACTCGTTTTTTAAGGTTAGACTCTTTATTTGCGGTTAAAATCTGTGTATGGCATGATGGGATAGGAACAAAGTAACACAGTTGTACGATACCAATTTATCTGAACTCTGAGAAAATAAAAAAAAACAATGGGTGTTTCCCTAGAAATATGTTTTTGAGACCTTTTCCACTCATGTGAATGATAAAATAATGGAACCAATTCGTAAAAAATTCTTAAAATATATTTCTGGTGGAGCACCCATCGACTAAAAGTAAGACTCCTGCTTCATTATGTTACTTAGCCACATTCTGTTTTGCTCGTATAGTAATGGGAAAGTTTTTGATTTTAAGCAAAATGTAACAGTTAAGGACAGGGTGCATGTTGGGAAATTTTCTGCATTCCTCAATTGAGTCACATGTTATTTTTCAAATAAGAATAACTCCTTCCCCACATTGTCTGCATCTTCCAAGTTTGCACAAAGAGTGCACTTATGTGCCTAGAAAAGCCTTGTGAGAAGGTTTGTTTTGTAAAATGTATTAAAAATGAGAAAATTCAGTGAAAAAATTCTGAAAACTTTCTGATTTTTTTCACTGAATTTTCTTGTTTTTTATACACTTTATCAAAACATTCTTTCACTCTCACAAGTCTTTTCTAGGCACATAAGTGCACTCTTTGTGCAAAACTGGAAGATATAGACAATGTGGGGAAGGAGTGATTCTTGTTTGAAAAATAACAATACTGGCATTTTGTCCAGTATTTGGAGAATGTAGCGATTAACCATATCTGCCATCTTTCTATGTTGCAGCGAACTATTTTCACATTGCTTCAAACAATACCAAATAAAAATAATTTTTGATGATGACAACATTTTATTCACTACAGAGATACTGTTCAGAGTACATTGTAAAAATAAATATTGTATAAGGTCAAAATTACATAATATGGGTTTCATTAGAGACAATCTTATATTTCTGAGAACTTTTCAAGGAGTTTTTCAACTGTTTTCCAAATAAATTTGCTTATTGTTCTCATTTATTGTGCCTATTGTAAGGAATTCTAATAATTTTACTTATTGTTTTTATTTATTGTTCCTATTGTAAGGAATTCTGATGAAACTACATGTTTACTTTACAACATATAATGACATGTACATGTTTTGCAATTAATGATAACCTACATGTATTACACTGGCGAATCAAAAAACTGACAAGGGGGGCCAAATTTTGAGTCCACAAATAACCTTCAACACAAGTTTTTGGGATCCCAAAACCCAAAATTGGGCCCAAATTTTGAAAATTTAAAGCCCATTTTTTTATAATTTGGACTAAAAAAGCCAAATTATGCCTAAAAAGGCCCATTTTTGAGGCCCTACAAAATGTTTGGGCCTTAATGACCCCGCCCTGGATCTGCCAGTGTATTACAAAACTTGTGTAAGTGCATCTAGCACTAGATGAGTTGTATATACTCATGGTTAAGTGCATCTTGCACTAGATGAGTTGTATATACCTGAGAATATACAGAAGAATGTTAATATTGTAAAATGACCCCTCGGCTGACAACTGACATGGAAATGTTGTCTTTATCACTCCAAATTAACATCTCAAAAGAGATCTGAAATATCTCATCAAATCGTAATATAATTCAAGATTCAACTGTAATTTTGTGATAACCATGGAATGAATTTAATCAACTTTGTGATAATTATGGAATAATTATCACATTGATGTTTAAATCTGTTTTTCTTGAACAATTTACTTTCTTGGAAAAATATCTCACTCACTTTGATTCTGCCTATACATTATTTTAATATGTAAAATCCAACCACCATTAAGCCATGGTTCCTGTTTCATAAATTAATATCATATCCTGTGTTCTAACAACAAAAACATTTTTATTTCTGCGCTTGACTAGAACTACTTGGACTTTGGTTCACTTTACTGCTAAAAGATTAACATTGGTATTTGTGTCATGGTTAAAACTGGTAAGACAACGGGAAAAGTCTTGCTTTGAGTATTATCAAATGCACCAATATTACCATGGGCTTCCAAGAAATCAAAGGGGATTGACTCCCAGGGTTCCAACTCAATATTCTGCCAAAATTCAAACAGCAACCATTTTCTTCCCTTCAGAATTTGAATCGCGAATTTTGGTCTTATTTCCAAACAAAAAAGTTCAAATCACAAAAGCAATCGAGATATTGATTCTAACATTTTGGACTGTTGATTATGAATTTATAGTCAGTTATAGTTTCAGAAAAAGTGACATTTGGACATTTCCATTGTTGGGAAATATTGAGTTGTGTCTCTGGGAGCCAATCCTCCTTGTTAGAGATAGAGAAAAGCTATATAATATCAGCAACATGATTTCAAATAACAAGAGGAAGACCGAAAGAGAAGAAAACAGAGAAGCAAACAATGTATCATCCCTGAAAAAATCTGGATCAGCCTGTTTGATACCAGGTTTACCAGAATACTGCTTATTAATATAAATTGGCACCTTGACAGTGACATATAATAAAATAAGGTTGTCCATTTGGCACCATATTGATACAAATACTGGTTAGATCATGGCTTTTGTGCGTTCCTTAATTATATCAATTATGTACCACAGTCATTCATGATACTGTAAATGTTAATTTTCATAAGTGCACTGTATATATAAATGTAATATGGTTCTTGATGCTGATAATTGTAACTTGTAATACTTCAAAAGCAAGGTAAATAAATGTTTCGATTTTCTATATGTTCCGATGTACCCTGTAAGATTGTTAAATTGGATGCGGCTTACATCTGACTTTGATGGATGAAGAGTTAGGCTTTCAGCATGGCTGAGAGTTTTCCACTCTTATCCAAGGCGGTGGTTTCATCACACCCTCCGACACTCTTACCATTAATGAAGACTCTTGGTACCTGAAGATAAACAATAAATCAACATCAATAGTTAAACCACATACTGTAGATTGGGTTAATTTGGCGCTACTTAATTTGGCGATGTTGCCATTTTTGGCGGCTATTAAATTTGGCAGATATGCAAAAAATGTTAAACCTACGCGCTGTTTGCGAATTACCATGTAAATGGTCATGTTTGGCTAGGTTTATTTTTTCTTATGAGATTTATTATTGTCAAATTTTTCAATTTCGCAAAATTCGCTAAATTAAAGCGGGCGCCAAATTAACCCAATCTACAGTACACATACAAAATTATATACATAGGAATTAGGGCTTGGACAGAATGGAATCAGAAATTTCGGAATCAACAGTGACATGTGATGCATGACATGTGAGAGTGACATGTGATGCATGGCATGTGACAGTGACATGTGATGCATGGCATGTGAGAGTGACATGTGATGCATGGCATGTGACAGTGACATGTGATGCATGACATGTGACAGTGACATGTGATGCATGGCATGTGACAGTGACATGTGATGCATGGCATGTGACAGTGACATGTGATGCATGGCATGTGACAGTGACATGTGATGCATGGCATGTGACAGTGACATGTGATGCATGACATGTGACAGTGACATGTGATGCATGGCATGTGACAGTGACATTTGTTTGTTTGATTGTTGATGAGGATAATTATGTGACTGATGTCACAGATGGTGCGATATCAGTAGAATAACAATAACAACAAAATAACTACTACTTTATAGATGCTATGACAACTTGCCTTAAACATCTAAAGGGTAATTTAAGTGAGAGGTCAGTATTTAAAGTCACATGATCTTTGAATGATCAAAACACAATACACAGATCAAGGAACTCTAACTTTTTAAGAGAGCAAAATATTATGTTGTATTATACACTATTTATATTTTCATTCTGTAGCATTCCTGAATATGACATCACATCAGCGTTGCAACTTGAATGACAGTGTACTCACTATTCACTTGTTGAACCTGACGAAGATATTTGGTCGAGTATGTTTTTTTTTCAAAAACAGTAAGCATGTTTTGTTTATCAATACCCCAGGAATGATCATTTTTTGTATGCACTGAATGAGTTGCACCACTACCTACATCACATATGAATCGATTGAGACTCATTCTGAATAAATTAGGGAGGCTTTGCACTTTTTCTTATTTTTGACATTGTTTTAGCAAATCAGGTCTTTTTTCTCAGAGAAATCACCTCAATTGTTTTATATATTTTCCTAGGGCCTTTGTTTAGGGGGGTAATTCTGGGACTTATTACAGTGGTGAACATAAAAAATTACTAACACCATGAAAAAGACATTCTGTCACATATGTCATAAATTCTTACCTCAGTGAATTGAGTGCTCTATTTTCTCCGTCTCGGAATGTACACATATAGTGGAATTTGTGTCCATAATGACAAATAGGAACTTAAAAATTTGAAGCGATATTCACATGTTAATGCCATCTTTTCAAATGTTGAGGTGATTTTGGAGCCCGATTATGCCGCAAGGAGGATTGCCTCCCAGAATGCATCATGACACGTGCCAACTTTCAAAATGCAGTTCCGCCATTTTGAAACCTGTCACAAGTAAATAAGGTTAACTGATGTTGCATTCTGGGAGTCACTCCACCTTGGATCACAAACATGGTGATCAATGAAAACATTCGTCCGATTTGGTAGGAATTTATCCATCATTTGCAGGTAAGAAGCTTTGGATTCATTCATTGTGCTACTTAAAGTGAACGGAAACTATTTTTCTACAGCTCGGGAGAGTTTGAGACATGAAACTTAGAATTTAGCTCATTGTATAACAACTTTTGATGGTTGATGTTTATTTATGTCTCCCACTGTATCTATACTCACTGAACTAGCTCCAGTAATTTTCCTCAAGTATGCTTGTATTTCGCTGCAGTTAGACATGTTGTCCATCTCAATCCATTTGAAATCAGCGGCAGTTATTTCCTTCCCAATATGAGCTTGAAGAACCTTCTTACATCTACTGCAGTATGGGCAATAGGTTTTTGAAAATACTACAACTTTCTTTCCGGACTGAATCTCGGCGTCGACGAAAGATGACATGTTGAGTATGTTCTTGATACTTTAGGATTGTTAAAGACTAAATTTCTGAGCTCCAAATGGTCTATAATACACGGAATATTCAGTTTAGATCGACAATTTTACAAAATAGTTATACAACTTTTGAACCGGAAGTACAAACAAATGTGGTGTAACTGATTAGCGAACGAAAAACTTCATCCAAATATCCGTTCGAAATTTTATTATCTTTTTGACATCTCAGTACGTGCTCAACTAACAACTAATTTTCTTTGATGAATCTAGTCACCGGTCACATTTCAAGTAGGACTATGTTTATGATGAAGTTAAAGCCTATTTTATAGTCTTCATATTATCAGTTATGTTTTTAAGAAAAAGCATACATTATGAAGAATTTATGACGCTCGTATTTCTGTTGGAGTCTATTAATGTCGATGTTTGAAACTTCTCCAGGTAATGGTACAGTAAGTGAATAATCGGTTATCAAAACAGTTCAATCTATATGATTCAATCGATAACTATTGAATCGATATGATATAGACCCAAATAAGGTTTTGTTGGTAATTTTAAACACAGTAAAATGCAGTTTGATGCACAGAGACATGTAGCACTATGATATGAGATGAGCACTATGATAGGCCTTAGTATAGTATAAGTAATAAGGGTAATAACACTTCACTACTTCCGGGTTCTGTAAATGAAAAAATAAAAAAACTATTGCTCAGAATCCCACAATAAGGGTCTCATTTTTAAGAAAAATTATTTAGCGGCAACATACATGTCTTATATTACTTGTAGACACGCTGCAAATATGATTTTTTTCGTCTTATCTGTTACCTTAGCATCAGACCATGATTACTTCTATACAGACATTTTTCATAGTTTACCTTATCGATCGATTTCTCCCTCAATGTTTCGTCGATTGATCTCTGGTTTGATCCAGTTGTAATACACACATACGCAATGGTATACGCTGTTCCAATTGTACTATTATTGTTCAAAAATGTGTAAAAGCATACTAATTTTAAAAATACGGTTTGGAACGATTCTCTGCCGCCATCTTGAAATAATGACGTAGTAAACTTGACCCGTCTGACCTTTCATAATTCTATATAGAAAGGGGCTATTAAAAATTATGTAAATAGTTAATAAACAAAAATATATATTTATCTTTTGTTTTTTTTAATGTTTAACTGCCCAAATATATTTTAAATCATAAATAGATATTATGAATTTCGCTCTTCTCCGGGGTTCTGCAATTTGATTGGTTCAAAATTTACGTCATAATTATTCACAAAGATGGCCGCTAGAATTTGCCAAAATATCAACAAAATCAAATTTCATTTTTAAAACGGCAAAATAACATTTTTTACAGGCTGAACAGCATAAGCGCAGCATCCCTACAAATCTCTAGTGGTTAAAGGATTCTACGAGTAAAGGACAAGTTAATTGGCGAAAGATTTGGGGAGAAATCGCTATAAAGGTGAGTTTTGCTTGTAGACATCTATAGAACAGATAACGGTCGTTAGCATGGGTATCAGAAAGTAAAGAAACTTTTTTATTTAAATTTATCTAAATGTTAGGCAGTGACATTTATCTTACAGAAGAAAGATTTTTTTTCAAAATGAGACCCTAATTATAAAAATCTGACCAATAATTCATTTTTTTTTTTACTTCCAGTTTTCGAAATTTGTCGGCGATATACCTTCTCTCTATATATAAAGCCCCATATCAGGCAGCATATCAGTCATCATAAACGTGCTACAAGATCCTGTGGTTTGATGTTGATAAGCCCAAATTTTATTAGATAAACTTGACCAAACTGCAATTCATACTTTAGATGGCGTTCAGCCACGCTTGTAGAAAGTCTACGATAAGCTTATTATATACACCAGGTTCAGGGGCATAGCCAGCTATCGTTAAGGGTGTGTGTGAATTTTTGGGTTTTGATCAGTGTGAGCGAAGCGAGTCCCAAGCGTACGGGGGTTCAACCCGGACATTTTTAAAATTTTAAAAAATAGTTTATGGTGCATTCTATGCATTTCAAAATTTAATTTGTTAATGTATTTTCAACAAATTTGTATTTTCAAAGAAATAAGGCGCTTTGTTCTTTTTTTTACGAATTTTGCAACGGTCTTACAGTTTGCAGTATTATCTGGCCAGAATAGCAAGAATGATGTATGGATTATTTTTCTTTTAGCCTGTATAGCTCAATTGGTAGAGCATCAGTCTATGGATCCAAGGGTCCTAGGTTCAATTCCCACACAGGGCATTGAATTCAGCTCACTTTCTTTCATTTTTTTTATCTGGCTTGTTACACTATGCTCGTTAGTTGGTCATTCCCCTGGGGCGCCCTTGGGTCACTGCAGTCCCTTTTTATTCCCTAATTTCTGCTTTGTCTAGCTTGTTTGTCGACTGTAATTTAGTTAAATATATTTGTAAGAATCTCAGTGTATTCCAGTGTTTGTTATTACAACTTATAAATGGATTCTATGTCCTTATTTGGCGTTTTTTTTGTTCAGTTTATCAAAAAGCAAGAGCGTTCTGGCAGGCTGGAACAACTTTGGTAGCTGGTACGTCACATAGTCCCTAAGTCTCTTTGTGAAACTACACTCCCTTCAAAAGTTTGGAAACTCTTTTCCTCACTCATTGACCTACATGTTAAATGGCACTTATGTTTTTTATTATTTTTTATTTATTTTATTTATGTATTTTGACATATGCTTTTTAAACAGCGGCATACTATTATTAGGAGCGTCAGTATTTGTGAACTACATATATATTTTTTTAAGCACTAAAAATGTTTACATAAAATACATGTACTACATCAAAAAAAATCAATGAAAATTAGGTTCATTTTAGTTAGGGTCATATGTGTGTTATCCAATGAGTAATTGGTTTACTTGCTTAAATCTGAATAACAATTGGCTACCCATATATGAAGAATTCAAGTAAATAATTTTTTTTTATGATAATATATATTGATTTGTCTACAATATTATAGCATATTACGGCTAAAACTAAAGTGTGACAAATTTTTCCACACAAATTAGTTTCAGTATAGCTACCAGTTTTGCCACCAGTTGGCTAAATCTGACAGAAAAAGTTGAAACTTGAATAATTGATAGATATAATCAATCGATTTTCATCTGATTATTTATAGTTGTCCATTACAATAAATCTAGTTTATTCATGATTTTATATGCTCTTGTTAATTAGATGACCTAGAAATCAATTTTTTAGTTGTTGATGAACAAAATTTTGAACCATGCACATTTTTAGATGTAATTTTTATCACTTTGGCTAAATTTTGAATGAAAATGTTTGAATGAAACTGATTTTTAAGGATGATTATTTGTACTTGCGTCAAGTCTATTGAAAAGTGTTTCCAACTATGAAAGTCAAATCATATTGCTATACTTATATATTTGGAAATTTTAGCATATGTGTATTGAGAATACAGATATAGGTTTTTAGATAGAAAACGTCCTAGCATTATGCTATCTTGTTTTCATAGAATGTTTTAAGATTTTATAAAAATGAGGATGCACATAAAAAGGAAAAATGTTAAAATATTTTTTGATTTTTCATATTTTCAAGTAGGTTTCCTTTTGGTTTCAAGCTAGGGGCATTGACTTTTTTAAAGCTTCAAGTGGTACATTCTGATCTTGTTTCAATGTTAATGAGGTGATGTCACTATGTACCATTGTATTTAACCTTGAATTGAGTTCCAAGGCTAAATACTATTTTCTCCAAATCTTGAACCTTAGACTAACATACCTAAAAAGGATTGTAAGCCTTCCTTAAACTTACGTCTCATGGAGTCATATTTATCGCTATGTTTTTCCTAAATTTGAATGAGATGTCTGATTTTCTGAAATTTCTATTGTTGAGTGATTGTTGACTTCTTGCCTATGTACTTTATTCCACACTGGCTCAAGTTTTTTCCATTTAAAAATGGCATTTTAAAGCACAACAATTTAACATGATATAAAAGGGCTCATAAGAGAGCTGATGGAGACAATATTGAATTATGCACCTAAAGGACATTTCAAATTTCAAAGGAAACATTTATTTCACGAAATCACTTCATGACATTTTTGTATACTTTACAGTCATAGGGTTGAAACATTCTAGTAATTACAAACATTGCTTTTGTTAAACACAATCGAAAATAACTTTACAAATGCTATAAAGTTTAATCAAGTAAATAAGATCTCTTTTAAGGTACACTCTGTGAAAATACCACCCATTAATAGAATAACCCTAATGTGATTTTCAAACATGGAAAACAGAGAAATATAAAGACTAAAACAAGGAATAGAGTTAACAGACATGTAAATAATACTTTAAGTTATATAGAAATGTAAGATCAAAAGACACTTTTTTTCCTGTTTTAGAAATTTATAGCATAAAAATATCAAAATCGGATTCATATTTTCTTTTTGAGACGGTTGCCTAGAAATGAACTTTCCATTCAGAAAATATATTTGCTGTAAATATGCTTATTTTGATGAAGTATTTAGAATAGGCAAATATACACTATTGATTTATATCACTAAATACATAACAGATATTGGAAAAGTTTCATAATCAAGCATGAATACATGGCTCAACTATCAATCCTGGGTCAGTTTACCTGGAGATAAAATCTTACTGGGTGCACATTTCAAACTAAAAATACAACCAAAAAGAGCAGATCAATTAAAAAATAATGCATACAAATATAAAGTATATACTCTTAATTGTACAGAAATTGAATAAAAGTTTGTACCTCTTTCAATTTTTAAAGAGAGAATATGAAAAACCCACAGCAGACGGCTATAAAAGGCGCTGAGTAAACCACAGTTCAATATTGTAAGTCTATACAAGATTTATACCTGAGATATATCAGACATAATTACAATGTCCCTGTGTTTGCTAAGAGATAAATCATACAAGGAATAAATATATATTTCCACAATGTTTAGATTAAGTTAAGTTTAGGTGTTAACTGAAAAGGTTGAAAAGGTAGGTCAGCACATTTTAAAGTTTATGGATTATGATTAATGATTACGGATTATCATTTGTGATTATGGATTCTCATTAAGTGATTATATATTATTAACAAAAGAGCCGTTCTGTCATATCACATTGAGATAAAACCATAAGCATGAATAAAAAATATTATAACACACTTTCCCGATCTTTAACAGCAGCAGTTGTTAATAATTTAAAATCTGATTATATTAAGTGTGTTTATTTTAGAAAATAATTTTAAATATCTGAATTTTAGACAATTTTGAAACTATAACATCCATCATCAAGAATATATAAATTCAAAAAACTCTTGTTGTTTCATAAAACTAGATATCAATTGAGTTATATATTATTTTAGAGAACAAATATCATAGATAATATGCTACTGTATTCTAAACAATGTTATCAAAAGTAATTGGATTTGAAATGTGTATGTTGCTATAAATACCATCTCTATACCTCCAATGTTATCATATACATATATATAATACTTTATAAGTCTATAGTGAAAATATTTCATTATGTTCAGTGGCATATACATGTACTTATACAACAAGTCAATTCAATTACTGGGATTTTAATTGTATTTTAATAAGTTATAAGAAAGTGAGCTTTATTATAAAGGCAGACTCTTAGCACCAAATAAGAGATAAACAAGCTCGCACACAAGCAAACAACTTGTAAAAACATTAGAACACATTTCAGATTTCAAAATGTAGGAGACAATTCAGGATGTTTTTAAGTTTTGACAACATTATGTTAAATTAATGAAATCAACAGGCATAATTATTGAATATTATGGTATATATGTATATGGAGACAGGTAGGTGCAAAATTCTTCAAAACAACACATGGTTTTGTTCATAAGGCTGTATTTAAATATCAAGGGCTTAGAAAATGTTGAAAATTCATAAAAGTAGGGGTCATGGTAACAGCTCCCACTCTGTCAGTATTTTGGAAAGTATCGAAGTATTGAGTATCGATTTCAAATTAATATTATTAATTTATTAACCTGTACTTCAACAAAGTAGTATAAAAATATAATGGTCAAAACAGATTTACAGTTGTTACCAATGTGTAATTAAAAATCAGTTGAATATATACATGTAGCAACATGATGTAATAAGGCTTTGAAAAGGAGTAACAAAGACATTCATCTTTCTTTCTGTACAACCTTTAACTGAGACTATCACTTGCTGTCAATGAAACCCTCAAACAAGTTTTGCAGGTATTGCTTATTTGTACTACATGTACATGCATACACCCATTCAAGGTCCCCAATGAGCATTTGTAAGCTTGATCTAGACAAATAATTTATTTATAAGCAAAATTCTGAACTTGTTTCAGGTGAACCGTAGGATGTTGGAGAAGGCGTCGCCATGACAATGAAGTAGAAGATAAAGGTAATATATGAATAGTTTGGCTAAAGAAAATGTTTTAACCTCTTGAATCCCAGGTTCTAAAATAAGTTGAAACCAGATAATTTTTCATTTTTGCCAGCTTTTGACATTTTACTACATACATATAAGATGTTCAATTTAGTAATATTAAACTGCAGAGATCATTTTTAGACATTTTAAAACAATTTTTGTATAAATTGGATAAAAATTGTTCAAATAAGAAATAGTGAAATATTTTGTGACGGATTATCTCGTCACTCTGGGTTCCAAGGTCATTTCTGAGGTGACGAGAAATCTCGTCACTCTGGGTTGCCAAGAGGTTAATGGAAAAATGAGATCTGGATATCAGAAGTTCTGAAAATATAATAAATTTTAATTTGGTTTAAATTTTTACATTTGCATACAGGGTGTTCCAAAAAGGTGAATTGTTGCAACAGGCTATATTTCCCTTATTACCTGCAGGAATACTTCCATATTTTCACATGTTGTAGAGGAAGGTCTAAAATTTTTGTTAGTACCATACATTTTTTTGTAATCTTGTTTACATGTTGTAGAGGAAGGTCTAAAATTTTTGTTGATACCATTCATTTTTTGAAGTCTTGAAATTTGCAGAAATTATAAGCCCTAACCAAACATCCCTGAAAATCGATAAAATGTGAACTTCAACATTTGCGATTCTTCAATCCTTCAACAATCTTCACGTGGAGTGAAGTATTCTTCAATCCTTCAACAATCTTCACGTGGAAATCTTTTTAGCTGCTTTCTGAAAAATCTAATGTTTTCTGACTTTGTTTGGTTTTGAATCCTGCATATTATAGTATAAAAATTAGCATCCTGCCTCCGTTAGTTGCAAAGTTATTGTGATCCAAGGAAATGGTCCAAGTTTCCAAAGATGAAAATAATCTCCAGTGAAATTGCAACATACCCCTATATGGTCTTAAAATGTCAATATCTTCATTAATCATGGACCAAATCTAATGAAATATGGCTCAAAACACTTCAATTAGATTTCTGTTTGATTTTTGTAAGATATTTATATGAAGGGCTTCTCAGATTTTGGGTCACATGGTGTAACTTTGCACCCCTCTAACCATTTGTGTAGGTAACATGCCCCTTGACTATTGAATGGTTAAAACTGCTTCAAAATGGTCAGTGAAAGTGGGAAATGATGTGTTTTCTGCCTAAATAGTGTTCCATTTGTCATATGGAATGGTTTAAACTTATATCTCTCACTGTAAACCTTTTAAAGATCATTCAATGTATTTCAACAATTTCCGTTAATCACATTGGTTAACCTTGGCACAATATCTAATTTTAGGCATATTTGTTAAAGTCTTGTAATTTCCTCAAAATTCAAAACTGAGAACAAATTATGGCATCAACAGAAATTTTAGACCTTTCTCTACAAGATGTGAAAATATGAGCAAATTCATGCATGTATTAAGAAAATTATAGCCTGTTGCAGGGGTTCACTTTTTTGGACCACCCTGTATATATTTATTTATTAAATTATTAATAGTCTTAAGATACAATTGCTAATTTAGCTTTCCTGTTTTATTACTTTGAAATACAATGTACAACATATATTAAGAAAATGTCATTAAGAAAACCATTAAAGCAAAATCTGTATGAACAAAATTAATACTTTGAAAGTTTGGGTAAACATTCTGCCAGTTGTAAATGTGATATTGTTTCAATTTTACCAATTCACGGTAGATGAGTATATAAAGTTCCATATATCCTACATGGAATTCATATGATAATATTAGTTCAATTGGAATAGTATTTATTCATTTTATTGGTTTTCCTTGTATAAATACATAGCACTATAATAGATCCAATCCTTACTTATTCATAAAAACGATATGTAATACTTATTTTACTATCAAATGTTACAAAATTTTGGCTGTCAAGCATTTTGATATAATTTTAAGTTTCCCCTAATAATATATAATATAATGTTTGTTTTTCTTATTTGTTAAGATTTCTCATTATTTTCTAATGGTATATCTACATCCAATGACTTTTGATTTTCAGGTAATTGTATTTCTACATCTTATGATTCCTCTTATTCAAATATGGTTGCTGACCGCTTCATTGCAATCATTCTGCTTCATTTCTAGTACGCTTTGATGGGCTGCCTCCTAAACGGCTTATTTATTTATATTGGATATTAGGGAGGTTAAGATTGCACTATTTTGAAGAATGTGTACGTAAAACGTGAAAATCATGGTTTATTAATAGACAATTTTCAATTCACTGGCATTAAGTTGCATAAAGACCCCCCTTTAAACCAATTGAGAGGTGGACAACAATTCCCTGGGTTCATAATAATAGTACAGTAACGTCATTTCTAAGGGCAATATAGTAAAGGCTTCGGCCCTCGGTCCAATATTTCACTATATTGCTCGCAGAAATGACGTTATTAGTATTATTACCACCGTTAACGACCAGGGCTGAAATAGCAAGAAAATCTTTCGCACTGAACGATATCCAATTTCCCGGGGAAAAATTGCAGGTCCAAAATATATTCTAGACCGGTCCATATGGACCACCACTATGACGTCACACATTTCTCAGGTCGATATAGTAAAATGAATGCCTTCTAAACTAGCACTTAAATCCCTAGAACTGGCCCGGCAAGGTGGTAATAATACAGTTTAGTTTAGTTTAGTTAAATATTTATTAGAGTCTCACGCTGTAAATATATCAAATACAATAAATACACAAAAATACATAAAAATATTACATGTTTGCACTAAAATTGAATAAAAACACAGCCCAGCCGGCACCGGCTTATGAGAGACTTTTTACATTTTATAACAACACTGAATAGTTTTAAATTAAAAGTCTATTAGACATCATAATACCAATTGTCTTTGCTAGTATGCGTTGCAATGAAGGGGTGCACATTATATTACAGTATTTCCCTAATGATGGAAGGTTATCAAAGTCAGGAATTATATCTCTGGCTCTTTGAAAAAGGTTAAAACGTAATGTTTCATGTAAGGGACAGTCAATTAGAAAGTGTTGCTCGTCTTCAATAGACTCATTTGAACATGAACAAGTCCTGTCCGCAAGGGGAGTGGCACTGTATCTCCCTGTTTCTATTTTTAATGGAAGTGTCCCTGATACACATTTACTCTCCCAAATACATATAACCCAACCTCACTATAATTATATAATTTAGTTTAATTAGTTAGTTAGATCAGGCAGAACAAGACACGTTTTATTTAGCTCCCACATTTTAGCAATTTTGTGTTGAAATAATCTATAGACTTGAACAATTTGTGTACAGCATGATACCTAAAGTACTGGAGAACCTCATGGATTTACTGTTTCAACAAGGACAAGGATTTGTAGACTACAGAGTGAGAGGAACATCTGGGGAAACAACAGTAACATTGAAATTTTCAACTAGCCATGACAGTACAGAGGTCAAACAAATGAACAGCAAGGCCAAGCGTGATAGAAATAGGATTAGCCGTTTCAATGAACAGTTTGACACAGCTGATTCAGGAAACAATACACAGAGTAGTTTTACTTCAAGTGGTCAATCAAGTGTATCAGATGCTGGTACAGTTTCGCCCATGGATTTAAATCCACAATCAACAAGTACACCTCATTTGAATGAAAAATCAACTCAGATTAAAACATTTCCTAGTCAAGAAATCGAGGGACCGTATCAAATAGCACAGAGACGTTTGGTGGAGAACATGACACGTTCAACAAATATGAACACACAACAGAGCAACAGTGATCAGTTGGAAACCTTAGATAGCCCCTTAGAAGTAACAAGCAGTAAACCAGGATTAGAACCATTATCCCAAACAGTTAACATCAATAACATGGACAAACCTTTACATACAAACAGAGACAGGAGGGATAAACAGTAGTAGTGAGCAGAGACATAAAGCAATTCAGTGTACCCCTTACACGAGAACTGTCGAAACACAAAGAACATTATCAGCAAAATCAAAATCAACAGACACCATCCAACTCATGAAATTGAATCACAGAAATGTACAAACTGGGGTAACTGAGGATGATTTGTCTGACGATGAAGAAACTACAACAGAGGAATTTAACGAGATGTGCCAAGCCGCTTTAGAAAGATCACTCCTAAAGTTTGACAGCATGTTTAAGCTTGAGACCAAGAATATCGTTCTAAACAATTAATCGCTCTTTTGGATTAAACAAACAGCATCTTCTCACTACACAGTGAAACCGTGCCTAACACAAATAAAGGATATGATACAGAATGACACACTTATTAAAGATGAAATAATTTTAAACAATAATTCTAACATATTGGTTTCAACAAGGTTTTGACTTAAAAGGGGCTTGAATTTAATGAATTAACGATACTCATATAGAATAGTTACATTCTTGAATAATAGTCAATGAACGTACCCTATCTTATCGGCAGGTAATTTGCATAGTTAAACATCTTCTGAGGTATCTAATGACCGTCTCAAGTTGTTCTGGATCTCCAGATACACAGGACAAGTTTAGATATAGCGCAAGAGGATGGAGATTGCTCTGTATAATTACATTTTATCTGTTTATAGCCACATATTTTTTGATTTAGGTCTTTTGGCTTATGATGCCCCTTCTAGTTATATTTTATATCAATAAATGAAGTAAATTTGAATTTGCATTTGAAATTCACAGAAATGCTCTGGTGATCTTTAAAGAAGCATAATTGATAACTTATATTACGTAACATATTACTTTTAAAAATGTACATAGTATGACGTTATCTGAGGTATTTAATAACCGCCAAGTTGTTCTTGGATTTCCAGAAACATAGGGCAATTTTAGATACAGCAAAGGTGACTATGGATACTTTGCACATTTTATTTCTAGCATTTTGAAATATTGATGCCTTTAAAGTGTTACAAAATTGTTATTTCCAGATTCAACATTAAATACCTTATTGTTCGACTGATCTGTATATTATAGTCATGAATAAAACTGGAATAAAAAAAAAAAAAAAAAAAAAAAAAAAAATTATATAATTTCAAACATATTTCAACATGTGAAACACTTTTGTGAGTCAAACTTTTGTTCTGGTCAAATTTTTTATTCAAACACGTTTTCATTCATGTACATTGTTCAGTTAAACACAAATGTTATTTAAACACATTTTCAGTCAAACATATCTGTTTTTCAAACACATTTTTAGTCAAACTCATGTGTGTGCCAAATATATTCTTCAAACATTTTTCTTGTACAACCTTTTGTAGTTTTACGATGTAGAATAGATGTCATATCTAGTTCAGTCTCGTTACTGCCAGAGGTAAATTGTCAGACTCTAATTGGATATTGATCTATTGCACAGAATTGGCTGTCACCGGCGATTGTCGATATCATTCCGGCTGTCATAGAAATTAACGAGTTTCATTAGTAGCATAAGTTAGCGCCGTATAAGAAGTAGAAAAACGAATTGTTAATAGAGATATAACTTAGCTTAGATGTTTGGATTTATATTGTATGCTATGGATATATTTGATCGTGAAGTGCTGAGTGAGTTTCTATATGAGAAATATTACGGGATTGTGTATTTAAATGTAAAATAGAGTGGAAAAGAGTGGAATCAGCAAGGAATAACCAAAACAGGTATGTAATCAATGATCTTAATTATATAAAAATGTAAGAAAATCAAGCAGTTTACATTTAAATTCAAGATTTACATGGATGACAAAAATAGAAAGAAATATTTTAGATGTCAATATAATAAAAGATTCTATTGGTCAAATAGAAAAAGTCCTCATTCATCGATATATTTAATTAGAAGAATATTGGCATTTAATGAGATGAAATTGAAAATAATAAAACTAATCATTTCAATCCAATACATGACCTGTGTATCATAAAGAGGACCCTTAGATGCTCTGATTTAGTTTAAATCATCTCTACATTGATATTCTAGTATAAGTGTGCATCTGAACTATACTGTACATATACTCATTTTTGAATAACTGCCATGATTACATCAAGTATTTTCGCATTTCTTTGACTCACCCATATGAAGATTTGAAAAGTTAAAATACCCCTGGCCAGAATATGTTTTCACCTTTGTTAAAGAAACATAAATTTGATTTAACACCATTTGAGAAAAACAGAGATATCAAAGACACGTTTGCCAGACTTGAGGTAAAAATAGATGTGTGACTCTAGTCCATATAAAACACCTTTTAAAATGTAGGTGTATTTTAGATATATAACATGTATTTTATGACGCATATATTGATTGTCACATCTAACTGTGTGTTAAGGTTTAAAATGTATCTGCTATAATGTTTATTTTATTCCACTCAAAAAGTTGAATTAATTAAGTATTGAATAAAAATTGTGTTCACTGTAGATAGGTGTTCTCTTCAGAGAGGCAATTTTATACAGAACTCAGTGGAGTATGTGCTGAGAAAAGGTGTTCACTAGAGCAAGGTGTTCACTCTTTACTAGACTCAGGTGTTCTCTACAGAGAGGCAATTTTATACAGCGCTCAGTGGAGTATGTGCTGAGAAAAGGTGTTCACTAGAGAGAGGTGTTCACTAAGACAGGTTATACTATATTTCTATAATATTTAGAATGTTGACTACTTGCCTGTTTACTTTATTTCTTGCTAATTTCACTCTTCTACTGAATATTGGTTTTGCAAAATAGAACTACCACTTTGTAAGTTATCAGACCAATAAACACCCAATTATATACATAAACACTCCATTTTAGTCAACTATGGTATTGAAGGGAGGAAGTGTCTAAGATTTATAATTTCATTGCGTAAAATGCCCTTCAGAATGAATATATATAGTTGATATGTTTTGTCAACTTTTTGGAAAGATTCCTCCCAAAATGTTCCTTTTCCTTTAAGTTCAAAATACTGAATCTGATTGAAATAAAACAAAAATCAACCCAATAACAACTTTTTTTCCATATTACAAAAATATTCTCCAATTCATGGTATTAAAGATTGAACCTAACAATTAAAATCAAAAGATAATTTATATTTTTTACATGATACAAAAAACCAAATTGTTACCATGATTCTTCTGCCGATAGAGAGACAGTGTCTCCATCTTTTAATGATATTTGATAGTCTTCCAAATCTCATTTCAATCCTCAAAGATCTTATGCTTTGCCCTAAATTGCTTCTAAAAAAGAAAACACCTCATTGTAAAGGTGAAGTAAGTTCGTCAGAAACAAGCAAGGTAACTCATATTATTTTTTATGATATTCCCGATATCGCCTTATCAAATAAATTGATCGTAAGTGCTCTGCAAATTTGCATTCCATTGTTTAACTATCACCCGAGAAATGAAATATTGTTTTTACATTTTGAAAGTCATGAAATTACAGCATGAAGAGCTAATCAATTGATCTGTTTGTTGAAACTTGACTCAAAGAAAATATATGTGAATTCTAAAGTGATCACTTTTTCCCTTTCTGGTAACAAGACATATTCTTATTTGTGAAACTGTCTATGTGAAACTGTTTTCAGGTGTGAATATAGACTATTTATAGTGAAAGTCTTTAGTGAGTATCAAGTGAAATCCTCCTCTTCCAAGTGAAAACCCCACTCAAGTGAAATCTAGTGAAAAAACCCTCTCAAGTGAAAGCCCCTTCTTACTAATAAAACCCCCTCTAGTGAAATCCTCCTATTTCGAATGAAAGCCCACTCTTCCTAATGAAATCCCCTCTCTAGTGAAATCCTCCATTTCAAATGAAAGCCCACTCTTCTCTATAATGAAAATACCACTTTAGTGATGCCCTCCCCCTTGGAATGAAAATCCCTCTTTGGTGAAATCTCCTCTGAAGTTCCACTTTCTCATATATAGTGAACATGTATATATAGATTAGCAGGCCCGTAGCCAGGGGGGGGGGGGTTGTGAAAATTCTTTCAAAATCATGCAGTTTTTCACCATTTTTAGCCCTTCTCAAGTGATTTTAGCCATATTTGGGCCAAAATTGTCAAATGTGAAACCCCCCCTGGAAATCTTTGAAAACTGAACCCCCCCTTGGGAAATCCTAGCTACGGGCCTGATTAGATACATGAACTAGGAGCCATCCTCTTGTAAACACCCCTCTATTGTGAACCCTAGCCTTTATCAATAAACTGGACTGATTGAGGAAATTAGTTTCCTAATTGGAATGACCAGTTTATAGCATGATATGGTATATTTATTGGTCTATTGATTTGTCCACTAAGGTCAGCATCAAATACTTGAAGCGTGTATGGTATATTGACTGTTTAATTTGTTCAAGATTATCAAAGGGGCATCAACCAATAAATTGTATTTTCGAATGATTTTAACCGTTCCAAAATATTTTTTCCCATTTTGTTTGATATATGTATGTTCTTAAAAGCCAAACATTCTGACTTTATTTCATCAAAATGGTTTGATTTCGAAAAGTATAGAACATATTTCTAAAATGCGGAAAATAGTGTGCTTAGAACAAAGTACAGCATACCAATCGGTGGTCGATGTCAACAGTACTTTCAAGGTTTACAGTATCGGTATATTTTTTTATTTTTTTTTTAATTATTTATTGGAAACGCTTTTATTACAGCGGAACACAAATGGTTCTTCCAGACATTGGCAAAACATTTAAAAGCATATATCAGTTTACAGGCATTACAGTATATATAAGAAACTAAAACATGTTATTGGGTCTGGGGTTTATATACACATTTTAAAAGACCCTTTACACATTTATCGAACTTAAAAGCTTCTTCTTGTCCCCACAATGTAAAAATGTCCTCACCTAAGGCCCAACATGTTTTACTTTGCACACTGGCTGATAGAAGACCCGACGATAGTGCTGGATTACATTTTTCAATAACATTTTTATAAAAAGTATTTCTATCATTACCAAAGAAAGGGCAAACAAAAAGTCTATGTTGGATGGTGTCTTTTACATTTTTATCACATAACGTACATATTCCATTTCCCTGTCCCCATTTTTCGTATTCTGTTTTTAAGCCAAAACACCCTGATCTAGCTTTGAACTTTAATTTTTGCCCATAGAAGTCAAAATCTGTGGTCATGTAGTTTTTTAAGAAGGGATGGGGATTTAGACATCGATACAGTGAGAGTGAAGACTTTTCATTCAATGCAGATTTAAAATTATTAAGCCTTTCTTGATCTGATATTATGATAAGGGCCTGATACCAGTCAATATCATCTCTGTAGATAACATCATCCAGTCCATATTTTGTTAGGATGGATTTTATGTTTGAAAAGTAAGGGAATGCTTTGCTTTCATCATTAGCACAGAAGCCATCATACATAGAATTAAATATCTTTTTGTGTAATGACCCTTCTTTGATATTACATTTTAGATATATAAAGTAATCTATTTGCCTTTTTTCAATGACATCAACAAGAGGTCTCCAGCCTAAATCACCTAAAAGTGCTTCTCTGGCTGGGCAACACCTAATTTGGAGAATTGATCTCCCAATATTATATTGCATTGATTTCATTTTATCCGTGTTAGTTTTGTTTAACGTGAATATAGGACAGCCATGAAGAATGGCAGGGACAAACATTGAATTGTACATTTTCTCCCCAAATTTGAGACGCATGACATTACAGTGTTTTGTCAAAGTGGAGACTATCATACCTTGAATTCGTTTAGATTTTTCAGCAAGGAAGTCAATGTGACCAGAGTCTTTTAGAGACCGATCAAAATATATCCCTAGATACTTATAACTTTTAACCTCAAATAATTCATGGCTGCCTAAGATCCATTTTTTATTTTTGTCAAGTCTTTTCCCAATGACCATAACCTTTGATTTTTTAGGGCTAAAATTGAACCCCCATTTAATAGAAAAGATGTCAGCAATTTTTAACATTCTGTTCATTGTAGATTCATTTTCGGCAAGTAAAACAATATCATCGGCGAACATAAGAACTGGGACCTTTTCATTTTCAAAAGGTAACCCTATATCTTCATTGTTGAACATTTCAACAAGGTCGCTCATAACAAGGGAAAACAGAGTCGGGGAGAGGCAGCAACCCTGTTTTAGGCTATAGACAGGGTTGCACTCTTCCCACTCTGTTGAAATTGTTCCAAAAATCACTTTGCTTTTAATTCCCACATATAACTCCCTCAAAATGCGCCAGACTTTGCCTTGAATCCCCTTTTCCCATAATCGTAAAAATAAAAGGTCCCTGTTGACCACGTCGAAGGCTTTAGAGATGTCCAAAAAAGATAAATAGGTCTTAAGGTTGTTGTTTTTCCTCATGCTACAGATACCTTTAAGGGCAAAAATATGATTTTCTAATCTCAAACCTGATCTAAAGGCGCCTTGCAAGTCACCCAAAACGTTATTAACTTCGAAAAACTTCAAGATCTTAGATTCCATAATAGAGGTGAAAAGCTTGTAAATGTTAGAGTTTATTGTTATGCCTCTATAGTTGTCAAGTATTTCCTTATCTGAATTCTTGTGAATGGGAAATAAAAGACCTTCTTTCCATTCTTTTGGCATTTGTTCTCTAATCTTCACTTGATAAAATATTTCAGATATTGATTTAATTATAATAGGCCCCCCTTGCTTCAGAAATTCATTTGGAATTTGATCTGTTCCACATGCTTTACCATTACTTAACCCTTTGATACATTCGGAAACTTCACCTTCATCAAATGTAACATCAAATAAAGCATTGTCTGAAAATGTAGATGACATATGAAGCTCTCTAAGTTGCTGAGACAAGTCTGTTTTTACTGAACTATCATTTACATTGTTGGGACCAACATTTTTCCAGTATTTAGCAATTGACTGAGATACTTTCCGAGGGTCAGTTATTATACATTTTGGGTCATCTGGGTCTTTTATTTGTATTGGGTGTCCTGCTTTTGCATTAAACATTTTTAATGTTTTCCAAAAAGATTTTGAATTAGATTTCTTTGAGGCATTCTTTGTGATAGTCTTAATATGGTTTTGAATGTGTACTTGTTTAATCTTATCACGAACTTGCTCTTTTCTTTGAATATATAAATCCCACATACTTTTGCCAGTTGAAGATATTTGATAAGTGGATCAATTGCAAGATATCATATTTTTGCAAAAAATCCCCAAACAAATGAATATCACAAAGTGGTTTAACTTTTTATTTCAATTATCTTCCAATTCTTTTTCAAAATTTCATTTCACATTTTTTCATAATTTTTCCAGATTTATATTTCAAGTTTCTTTTCCAAAATTTTTTTCTAAAACTTTTTTCCTAATTTCTTTTTAAAACTTCGAAACTTTTTTTCAAATCTTTTTTCCAAAAGTAGCATTCATGTTCATGTTTAATTAACCAATCAGAAATGAGTATTTCAGCTGAGGCACTAACAATAAAACCTGTATATCTGCTGAACACCTCTTGTATCTGAACACCTCTTGTATCTGAACACCTCTCAATATGAACACTTTTGTTCTCATTTATTCTGCCATAGTTTTGCATCATTTAAAATCTTGATTATTGTGAACTTCAACCAATCTTGATTTGTTTGGCCAGACTCTGTCACATTCAGATTTGACAAGTTTTACTGTACCAACATTTCATCGACCTTTGTGAAAGAGATGTTCACAGCAGAACTAATTTGTTTATTTTTTTATTTTAGTGTTTCGTCTAGTTTTCTAAATGCGTGTGCATCAAGACATACACACAAGGGAAAATTCATCAAGGGGGAGGGGGGAGGGGGGGAGTGGGTAATTAGCTTGGCATAGGCAAGTTCATAGACATCAGTGTTCTCCACAGGATTTTTTCTCAAGTGGGTGCAAAATTCTCATTTTCATAATTCAGACCAAAATTGGTGAAAATACGCCAATTTTCCATGATTCTTTTTCTCCTGTTCAAATGGGTGCAAATGGATTTTCAGGAGGGTGCAAGCCTGTTTTTAAAATCTCAGGTGGGGTGCTGCGCCCACTTGCCCACTTGCCTACTTGTTTTAATGCTGGGGAGATCACTGGACATTCACCCAAAATTCAAGGAGGTAATTACTTAATGGCACTTAGGTAACTTCCTCATTGACACCACCTACAATCCTATTTTTATCTATCCATAATAATGGACGAAAGGTTGCCTACATCATTCAGAAGCAGACTTAGTAGAATCTTCACCTTTATGTGCTTAGGAGCAAGAGGGCATTGAACACACTGTAGAATTGATAGAAAAAATTGAGAGGGGAACTAAACAGGGGTTGGTATGGGGGAAGAGGAATGGTTAACAGTCTATACATATATGCCAATAAAAATATCTTTATTTCCATTTTGTATTATGATATTTTGCGGACAAAAAAAAATCAAATACCTTGCTTGAATTGGAGACACTGTTCATCCTTGGTGATATTTGATGTTTAATCCTTCAGAATAATTAATAACCTTTGTATATACAACATATAAAATAACCATTATTTATTTTTGAAATACGAGTTTCCCATTTTTTGGACCACCCTGTACATATAGAATAACCATATAGTCACCACACTTAGAAATTAGAGATAAATGTTTGAAAAGCATATGTTCACTTGAAATAAGTGATCAGAATAGGGAAAATGGTGTTCACCCAAGAAATAAATTTTCTCAGAAATAAGAATTCATTTGTAGGACAGAAAACCATTATCTTCAGCTATTGTTCTATCTTATGGATCTTTTTGAGATATCATGTTGGAATTGTAAAAACACATTTAATGATCATTTGTTACAATTTTTCCATATCATTTTATCTCTGTTTCATGCTTTGCTATTTTATCTTCATGCAATAACTTTTGGTTGTTCAATAACTATCAATAAAACTGTTCCATGTATAATTTCCTAGAACGTATTGAACATTCTGCAGTTTCTTTTTATTTTTCTAATTGTTATTCCGTTTCCCATCAACTGACAAAACAAAGTGCCATATTAAATAACTCAAATAAAAATGTTATTAAGACATTCATTAATTCATCACAGTTTTAATCTCACTCTGTCTAGCTCATACAAATAATATCATGACAGCCGTGTTTTAAAACTGAAAATAAAGTGAAATATAGTGAAATTTGAAATGAGTGAATTAAACATATGTGTAGCTTACACTTTAAATTGTATAGAAATGCTGGCAACTTATACATTTTGTTTGAATTTAGTGGAGAAATTGAGTGAAAAAACATGAAAAGGTGTTATTTCAATTGAAGGTGTTTCTCTCTGCTCTATTAAGTTCATGAAACCTTTATTGGAAGTAAAATGGCAGTGTCTTTATCATGTTTATTAGAATGAAAAAATCTAGAGATAATTAATTTAACCTGAATCCATAATGTGGATATTATACTCTGTATATTCCTCAAGATCTTAATAATCTCGAATGAAGCATAAACTTTGAGTGTGAATGTGAAGAATTTTAAGTGAGGGGGGAGACTTCATTGGGCATTTTGTAGTCTTGCTCCTAGACTGGATCTCATGGGGGGGGGGGGGACTAACAAGAGCTTGTTTCTAGAGTAGGCATTTTAACCATCCACACAATCAAAATCTTATAAAATGAGAAATGAATGAAATTGAGCATACACCCAACAACCTGTAAATCAATATACAGTGAAACCTGGCTTATCTGACTTTTGCGTATGGATGGGTTAATTGTTCTACTGACATACCACTTAGTAACACGTTTTCTATTTTCTGTTTCAAAATGTTATCACCATGACACTTGATTTTTATAATCAATTAAACACATATTCTTGCATGGCACATTATATACTATATCTAGTAGATGTATTGTCATATGGAGATCTTAATTAAATTTCCCTTACAAAAATTGATATCCATATATTTTTTCTCTCAGATATTCAAATAAGACTAAAAACATTTAGTATTGTCCCCTCTAGCAAACACAGATTTTTTGACAAAAGGTAAAGAAAGTGTATAATATGATGGTTTGGGAGGCTTCAGAAACTTAATAATATGTATTACTAAAAATATGGTGTGGGAGGCTTCAGAAACTTAATAATATGTATTACTAAAACTTATCAATGATAGAAGTGTGATATGTCACAAAGGATTATATATTATAGCTAATAGGCTTAACCAATTTGAAGCATATTTATTAAAACACTGAAATTAATCATTTTTATGAGAGCCACACACTTATTAAATTATTGATAAAGCTGTATTTATAGATTCAATGACCGTGTGTTTTCCACAGTTATATTCATTGTACATTTGTTTATACATCTGCTAAGATGGTTTTCTGATCTATGCGATGTTATGGTTTAAGGTATAAGACTCGTCAAAACATAAGGTATAAGACTCGTCAAAACATAAGACTTCTGTCTTCTCAAAATAAAAGTTATAAGACTCGTCAAAACATAAGATATTAGTCTTTTAAAACATAAGGTATAATAGTCATCAAAACATAAGGTATAAGACTCCTCAAAACATAAGGTATAAGACTCGTCAAAACATAAGGTATAAGACTCATCAAAACATAAGGTATAAGACTCCTCAAAACATAAGATGAAAGACTTTTTATTAAAACATAAGTTATAATACTTATTAAAACATAATTTATAAGACTCCTCAATACAGTGTAAGACTCCTAAAATTATAAGGTATAAGACTCCTCAAAACATAAGGTATAAGACTCATCAAAACATAAGGTATAAGACTCATCAAAACATAAGGCTTCTGGCTTCTCAAAACATAAAGTATAAGACTCATCAAAACATAAGGTATAAGACTCGTCAAAACATAAGGTATAAGACTCATCAAGCCATAAGGTATAAGACTCCTCAAAACATAAGATGAAAGACTTTTTATTAAAAAATAAGTTATAATACTTATTAAAACATTATTTATAAGACTCCTCAATACAGTGTAAGACTCCTAAAATTATAAGGTATAAGACTCCTCAAATCATAAGGTATAAAACTCCTCAAATCATAAGATGAAAGACTTTTTATTAAAACATAAGTTATAATACTTATTTAAACATAATTTATAAGACTCCTCAATACAGTGTAAGACTTCTAAAATTATAAGGTATAAGACTCCTCAAAACAAGTTTTAAGATTCCTTTAATCATATAGAGGCTTCAAAACTTGTATAACACTCTCCTAACATAAGGTATTACTCCTTAAAACGTTAAATATATGGCACAGTGTATAAGACTCCTCCAAACATAAGGTGTAAGGTATAAAATGTCTCAAATATTTTTCTGCCACAGTGGCATTTTTGTCACACACTGAACATCAATTTTCCCCAGATCTTGTTTTAAAGATTATCTACATGTTTCACATGGTGACTGCTATTTAGAGCAATATTATTTCAGTAGTTATTGTCATTGAGGGCAATATTGTACCAATGGTGACTGCTATTTAGGACAATATTATTTCAGTCGTTATTGTCATTGAGGGCAATATTGTACCAATGATGACTGCTATTTAGGGCAATATTAAAGCAGTAGTTATTGTCATTGAGGGCAATATTGTACCAATGATGACTGCTATTTAGGGCAATATTAAAGCAGTATAGTTATTGCCATTGAGGGCAATATTGTACCAATGATGACTGCTATTTAGGGCAATATTAAAGCAGTATAGTTATTGTCATTGAGGGCAATATTGTACCAATGGTGACTGCTATTTAGGGCAATATTAAAGCAGTAGTTATTGTCATTGAGGGCAATATTGTACCAATGGTGACTGCTATTAAGGGCAATATTAAAGCAGTAGTTATTGTCATTGAGGGCAATATTGTACCAATGATGACTGCTATTCAGGGCAATATTAAAGCAGTAGTTATTGTCATTGAGGGCAATATTGTACCAATGGTGACTGCTATTTAGGACAATATTAAAGCAGTAGTTATTGTTATTGAGGGCAATATTGTACTAATGATGACTGCTATTTAGGGCAATATTAAAGCAGTAGTTATTGTCATTGAGGGCAATATTGTACCAATGGTAACTGCTATTTAGGGCAATATTAAAGCAGTATAGTTATTGTCATTTAGGGCAATATTGTACTTATGATGACTGCTATTTAGGGCAATATAAGACAGTTTTGGGCTGCCAATTCTTAAGTTTAGGTTTGAAACACTTATATTTTCATTTCCTTGCACTATAATAAGTTTCAGTCATTCAACTCCAAACTATTCAACTACATGTACAATGATCAAACTGGTATTTTAGATATTGTACAATGGACTTTCTCAAATCATTTTAAAGTTCATAAAGGTAAACATTAGTAAACTTCGATTTTGTGTATATAATCCATGTTTACAAAACCATTGATTTCTTATTTGACTGTGTTTCAATTATGTTTCCATGCTTTAAAATCTGGTGGCTTATGACGTAGTTGTATGCTCATATAAGGAGCTTAACCTTTGTTGGGTCGTTCAAGGGTTAATGGATTAACGCAGATTAACAAAGAGATTGACAATGGATTAAAAGGAATTACATCAATATTGGTTGGTCTTGACTTTGTTCAAAATATGTCTTTGGATATAAAATTTAAGTTATGGATGCAATCATGAATGTTATTTTATCCATCAACAAAATAATTATCGCATTATGATTTTTACAGAATTATGTTTGCTATTGTCACTGTTTTTGACATTTGTTGTTTTTTTGTTTGTTTGTTTTGTTTCAAACAATACCTGGTTGTCAAAGTATGAAATTTCACTTCATCTAGTTACTCTCTATTTATTGAAAGAAATTGTTCGCTATTCAAAATCCGTCTGCTCATGCAAATTTTACGCTATTTCTCTTTAAAATTTGAATAAAGTATCTGATTTTTTGGTGTTTTTGTATGATTTGGAGCATTGGCTACATGTCTGTTCATTATATTTCTTGCTTAGCAGTTTACATTCCTCTCTTTTTCATGTTTTAAAACATGACTCTTTAGTTTTCATTCGAGGGATAATTGGGAGAATTTGTATGAAAAGCTCAGTGCCAAATCAAAGACATTGCCCATGTATAAAATGTCATGATGGGAATATTTTCAAGCATAAAAAAGATTTTAAAGAGTGAAATAAGCAAGGAATAGAGTGAGAAAACATCAATGTAACAATGTGAGAAGTATAAAGCAACATTAAATATTGATGTAGTTTGTTCAAATTTTGAGAGTAAACGTAAAATGAAAAGGAACAGAGGTATAATATTAGCGACGACTATTGGAATAAGCCACTTTCTACATAGAGTTTCCTATAGAAAAATTACCTGTAATACCCTCACATTAATTCTTCCTTAAATTATTATTGTAGATATATAGGGAATATATGAAAAATTAAGTTGCCATGAAAAAATTATAGTAGTATGAAACGATAATCATCTCATTCAGAAATCCAGTAGAATTCTTTTATTTTAAGAAAATCAAAAATAAAGAATGCAATCTATCCCCAGTCTGAGATTTTATGGATGGGAGGATTTTGATTTGTTTTGTGTAGCTAAGGCTTAGGGAAGAGTTGAATGGTCCCAATGAGCGATTTGATAGACCTTATACGAAACGCATGTTATAACATTCACCATCTGCGAGATCAAAATGGAGGACACTAAATACTTCAAATTTAGTACTAAATCGCAGTATATATAGTGGATGTTTTATTTATATATTAGCTACATGTAAGTACTGTCATTGGATTCGAATATATCATATAAAAGATTCATTAATTATAATAATTAACTGAATAACTCATCGGGAAATACCTGTTTAAGTATAGAAAAGAGTAAATTTTCCAAGAAATAAAAAAACTGACTTGCAAAATTCCAAGAATAAATTTTGAGAAGGAAACATTAGTATTTGATTAATATATATTATTTGATGTAAATTGATATTATTATAGCTGATTTCATCTGAACGCATGATTATTCAAATAAGATCTGTATTCATCTATTGATTTGAGGTAAATGCTGAATTCATTCATCTGCTTCAATAGTTTCATAATAGTTATTGCTTGGAAATTAATAAATAGACGCAGCTTGATGCTTATCAGTGTGTCATGCCTCAGGGTGTCACATTTCAAGGTGTCATTTTTTTAAAATTTCATCTCATATTGATATACCTTGAAGTGTCCTAGCTTCATTTGTAGGTTGTTTTTGATCAGAAACATATCTGATTTAGAAATTAAAGGGGTATTGCAATATTATTGTTTGTATATTTTTTCAATGTTTGTGATGTATTTAGTGGTATAATACATCTATTTAAATCGAAATTTGTTTTTTCAAAATTGTTTGCGAAAGTGCAGAACTACCTTGAAGCATTTAGAGTTCTCATTCACCTTGATCAGGAAGTCAAAAATAAAATATCATGAAATTGAGTCTAATTTGATCCCTGCAATGCGCAATTGGCCTGTCAGGATTTAAGTGAACATGGCATGTGAATTTACCAATTTTGTATTTCTGGAAATATTTTAATTCATATTACCATGCAACAAATGGAGATATTTATCACAAAAAGAAAACTGACATTTGTTGAAGATCGGCAGCTCTAGTAACCCGTTGCATCTGTTTGGCTTCTTAAAAGAGAGCTTCATCTATCGTGTAGATATATATAATTTTTTGTTACATTATTATATATATTTTTTATCTCTCGAGGATAAGTCCCAGGGTTCAGCATTAGCAATTAGTGACTTAATGTGGATTGAAAATGGCACTTTGTCATGTTAACCCAACCTGTGTCTGACGTATGTTACCTTAGTAACAAAATATATGGACTTAAATGACACGTTATAACAATCTATGTTTTTCTGATTTCAGATGATACAAACAGATATATATGGAAACAGTCTAAAGAAAATGGATCTAGAAATATATAACAACACTCCATATTTGGACATCATGGCGAATTAATCGTGCATCTAAAAACCAGAAGTTGGATTTAAAAAAATCGGCACAATGTCTTGGAATTATAGAACCAATTATAGTAGTGGGTATGTAGTGGAATATGTTCCCCTTAACGCTACCCCCTGTGCCAGCTGGTTGCTGTTCATACCGGCTGAGAACCTGTGGCCGGCAGGCCTTCGGGCGTTCTTATATTTACTAGCGATGATATACCTTTTTATGGGAATTGCTATCTCGAGTGACCTGTTCATGTGTAGTATTGAGGCTATAACTTCAAAGAAAAAGAAAGTTATCCGTTTCGATGAAGAAACCCAACAGAAAGTTGAACGGGAAGTTTTAGTCTGGAATGAAACTGTCGCAAATTTGACTCTCATGGCGCTCGGAAGTAGTGCTCCGGAGATTTTAATCGCAGTTGGTGAAACACTTCAGAATCTCAATCAAATAGGGAACCCAAATGTAGGTGACGGATTGGGGACGTTTACCATCATTGGGAGTGCTGCGTTCAACTTGTTGATAATCACAGGAATATGTATAGTAAGCGTGCCAAGTCCGCAGGTGAAACCGATAAAGGAAATTGGGGTATTTTGTATCACGGCAGTCTGGTCAATATTTGCCTATTTTTGGATGTTAATCGTGCTTCAGTGGGTGAGTCCACAGATCATCGAACCTTGGGAAGCATTCGTCACATTAGCGTTCTTCCCAATTATGGTAGTAATGTCCTACGCACAAGATAGCGGGTGGTGGTGTAAGAAGCGTAAAAGCGTGGGGACAGATTCTCAAGATGAGGTGAGTATAAATTTATCCCATACTTTGACAATATCCCATTGATCAGTTTTCAAATGAACTCAGCTTAATTTTTTGTTAATTGACTCTGATGATTGACACTTGTGCATGATTACACATCTAAATGTGTGGCTTAGCCAATCAGCTTAGATTATTTCAGTGCTTTAATTCAAGGTTCATGGTCAATTGAACAGAAACAGTTTGCAGTGCACTGTGCAGAACTTAAGCATCGCTGTTATTGGTGACAATGTTACAGTGCATTATGGTTTCAGAAAGAATTGGAAAATATAATTTTTAGAAAGGATTGACAACTGTTTAAATTCAAATAAAGAACCCTGTTCCATTCTTCATTTGATTGTTCTTTATTTAGGATCTAAAAGAATTTACCCATGAACTAAAACCCACCCTGATAATGTACCCAGGCTCCACCCTAAGTGCATTATGTGTACGGATTAGTACTCGTTTGTTTGTTTTAAATAATATGTAGATTCTTTATACCATAAACAATCTCAATTTACAATTCATTATTCCTCAATAAGTGCAATTCCATAACATTAATCTTTGAGTTACAAGATAAGTTTGAAATGTCTAAGTAACCATCATCTTATCTTACATTGTCTTCATTTTCTTTAGTTTAATAAAGGCATTTATTTCTCATGGTTACGCTCATATGGATTATTTTATTTAAAAAACAACTTATTCTTTAATTAAAATGGAATAAATACAATTGTATAGAATAGATTCATGATCTGCTGATATTACTTCATTATTTCCCAGTTGTTGGAATATCCGTCTGCTCATGCTCATTTCATTCCATTTCTCTCTAAAATTTGAATAAAGTGTCAGATTTTCTTGCATTTCTATACAATTTAGAGTGTTAACTACATGCCTGTTTACTTTATACCTTGCTGATTTCACTCTTTTCCTCTATAATTTGCTTTTCAAAACATGTCCATCGTGATATTTTTTGTAACAGGTGTCAATGTTACATTGTCATTAAATGCTGATTTTGCATTAATATCCATAATTATAACCTGGAAATGAAAGATAAATAACTTTTTATGCAAAAACTAATAAATAAAGAAAACTTAAAGAAATATTTTAGAGCACCATCAAAGGACTTGGATACAAATCTTTGAAAATAAATACAAAATATAGATTTTATAATTTATTCCACTTTTCCAATACTTTTCAAATTAAAACTAAAATTGCCTCTGTTAGTCAGAGTGATACAATCATCTGGTTCACAATGTATTCTGCTTTTACACTTCTAGTGATGATGTCTAATTTAACTTTTTTTGTGGATGGCAGTGGTTGGTGTTCAGTGGTCAGTTTTCAGTGGTCAGTTTTCAGCAATTGGTTTTCAGTGGTCGAGCTCTGTAACAAATGGCAGCTGGTGACATTTTACATGTTAATGCCTTGTATGTTTAAGACAGAGCCTTGCAAGTACGACTTGTCTCTTCTTGGGTATTCAGTTTTCTGCTGGAGAAAACCTGTCAAAACTGTCTGTCTACTTCTGGTAGTAAAGGAGGAGGGGGTGACACAATGTCTGAATACATAGAACCCCCTTATAGGCCTCCACTGGCAGTATCATAGATTATCAAGTATATATTTCCTTGAGTAATCACATGGAAATATTACAGGGATATTTTTGAGGATGTATAGTGAAGTAACTCTTAAGTATCATTTGATACATGGCGCCTATGTTGACAGCTACTTGCCTGTCGTTATAATGCTTTTTGAAATTGTCCGTCTGCTTTGCACATTTTGTGCTAGTTCTCTCTAAAATTTGAATAAAGTGTTTAATTTTCTTACATTTCTATACAATTCAGCATACCTTCTTCATGTTTATTTACTTTAATCCTTGCTATTTCCTCTCTTTCAAGCTCAATTTTGCATTTTAAAATATGACCGCCATAATTTTTCTGATCACTGTGACATATTGGCTTGAAAGTCATGATGTCTAATTTAAACAAGGTTTAAAGATACCTTTAATTCTATTCAGATGTTGAATTAAATAAATAAATTTTGTTTCTAACCTTTACTTAACAATTACGACTGGTTGTTTTTTATCACGAAGTTGTACAATTCTGGGAAATGGAATTACATCAAACGAAGAAATCACTTGCTTTTCCTTTGATGATAATCTACGATACTTCCATAACAAATAGTTTCCCAATGAAAAAAATTCCAAAGCTGTCATGATATGAAATTGAAAATTTAGTAGAAAAAGTGGAATTATCGTGACATGAATTAAAGAGTAATCAACCGTCTAAAGTATATGAAAATTCAAGAAAAAGAGCGAGTTTTTTTAGATTTAAGAGAGAAAAACTGTTGAAAATACAGAGGAAAACAAATCTAGACATTGGTGTTTAGCAACCATGGAGTGCTTCCTGTAATATTGATACTAGTCCCAACCTTTTTAGTTTTGCCTTTATAAGGTAGATTGAATGATGAGTATTTTCATGATTAAAATTTACCAATGTTTAGTTCAATAGTTAATTTTAAAAAATTAATGTAGATTTTAATAATATACCTTTTAGATGGACTTATACCTTTCAGTGGATTTTTTACCTTTAGTGGGACTAATACCTTTCGGTGGAACTTTTACCTTTTAGTATGACTTATACGTTTTAGTGGGGCATATACCTTTCGGTGGAAATTATACCTTTTAGTGGGACTTATACCTTTTAGATGGACTTATACCTTTTGGTGGGACTTATACCTTGTAGTGGGACTTATACTTTGTAGTGGGACTTATACCTTTTGGTGGGACTTATACCTTTTAGATGGACTTATACTTTGTAGTGGGACTTATACCTTGCAGTGGGACTTATACATTTTAGATGGACTTATACCTTGTAGTGGGACTTATACCTTGTAGTGGGACTTATATCTTGCAGTGGGACTTATACCTTTTAGTGAGACTTATACCTTTTAGTGGGACTTATACCTTTAGTGTCAATAGGTCCCCTCTTAATCAATACCATTTTCTCCCATGGGAAAATGATCAGAGGCAATAAACGTCCTTGAACTAGTTGTAGTAATAAAAGAGTATTATATATACCCTTATTCTAAATTGATAATAACTTATACCATAAATGGGCCCATTGTTTAAATTAAATGAACTCCATTATGAAAGGAAATCTGCCCTTCCCTGAATTGCTGTCTGTTTTTCCTAATTTTACCTTATTTCTTTGTAAATTTTGAATGAATTATTAAATTTTTTATGATCTCGATATAATTTAGAGCGTGAACGTTGTGCCTGTTTAGTTTATTCCTTGTCGAATCCTCTCTTTTTCATGGTAATTTGCAATTGTAAACATGATTAACGTGACACTTGTGTGTATATATTGATAATTCATGATACAATGATTAATCGGCTCAATGTCACATACTAATGGAATGCCATGAATAAATTGTCTAGAGTCATGTTTTAAACTGCAAAATAGAGTAGAAAAGAGTGGAATTAGCAAGGAATAAAGTAAACAGGCACATAGTCAATACTTTAAATTATATAGAAATGCAAGAAGATCTGGAACTTTATTCAAATTTTAGAGAGAAATGGAGTGAAATAAGCATGAGCAGACGGACATTTTGAGCCTTTGGCTGGTATGAATAATTTAGTTGCAAATATTTCAGACCTCTCTGTTCTGTCTTCATATTTATTGAAAACAAGATGAATGAGAATAAAGACTAAATGACTTAAACTAAAATTCTATACATCATTATTAATTAAAGGCACTTGAGCACCATGCTTTCTCATATCATAACATACACAATTAAGGTGTTCACATTCTGATATGTTCATACTATACGTTTTCTTTTTCAGTGGTATCAAAATTACAAATGTGTGTTAACCCATCAAGCTTTTCACATTTTCTCATGGTCTTTCCATTTGAAATGGTTTTCTCTTTTTCAAAAGGTCTTTTCATTTCAAATGGTCTTCTTATTTAAGATGGTCTTCTCATTTAGTTTTCATGTTTTTTTATTTTACTTTACAATATTAGATTACTCATGACAGGGTCCTCTCATTTCAAATGGTCTTCTCATTTCAAATGGTCCTCTCATTTCAAATGGTCTTCTCATTTCAAATGGTCCTCTCATTTCAAATGGTCTTCTCATTTCAAATGGTCCTCTCATTTCAAATGGTCCTTTATATCAAATGGTCTTCTCATTTCAAATGGTCTTCTCATTTCAAATGGTCCCCTCATTTCAAATGGTCTCCTCATTTCAAATGGTCCCCTCATTTCAAATGGTCCTCTCATTTCAAATGGTCCTTTATATCAAATGGTCTTCTCATTTCAAATGGTCTTCTCATTTCAAATGGTCCTCTCATTTCAAATGGTCTTCTCATTTCAAATTGCCTTCTCATTTCAAATGGTCCTTTATATCAAATGATCTTCTCATTTCAAATGGTCTTTTCATTTCAAATGGTCCTTTATATCAAATGGTCTTCTCATTTCAAATGGTCTTCTCATTTCAAATGTTCTTCTCATTTCAAATGGTCCTTTATATCAAATGGTCTTCTCATTTCAAATGGCCTTCCCATTACAAATGGTCTTCTCATTTAAAATGGTCTTCTCATTTCAAATGGTCCTTTATATCAAATGGTCTTCTCATTTCAAATGGTCCTTTATATCAAATGGTCTTCTCATTTCAAATGGTCCTCTCATTTCAAATGGTCTTCTCATTTCAAATGGTCCTTTATATCAAATGGTCTTCTCATTTCAAATGGTCCTTTATATCAAATTGTCTCCTCATTTCAAATGGTCTTCTCATTTCAAATGGTCCTTTATATCAAATTGTCTTCTCATTTCAAATGGTCCTCTCATTTCAAATGGTCTTCTCATTTCAAATGGTCCTTTATATCAAATTGTCTCCTCATTTCAAATGGTCTTCTCATTTCAAATGGTCCTTTATATCAAATTGTCTTCTCATTTCAAATGGTCCTTTATATCAAATGGTCTTCTCATTTAAAATGGTCTTCTCATTTCAAATGGTCCTTTATATCAAATGGTCTTCTCATTTCAAATGGTCCTTTATATCAAATGGTCTTCTCATTTCAAATGGTCCTCTCATTTCAAATGGTCTTCTCATTTCAAATGGTCCTTTATATCAAATGGTCTTCTCATTTCAAATGGTCCTTTATATCAAATTGTCTCCTCATTTCAAATGGTCTTCTCATTTCAAATGGTCCTTTATATCAAATTGTCTTCTCATTTCAAATGGTCCTCTCATTTCAAATGGTCTTCTCATTTCAAATGGTCCTTTATATCAAATTGTCTCCTCATTTCAAATGGTCTTCTCATTTCAAATGGTCCTTTATATCAAATTGTCTTCTCATTTCAAATGGTCCTTTATATCAAATGGTCTTCTCATTTCAAATGGTCTTCTCATTTCAAATGGTCCTCTCATTTCAAATGGTCTTCTCATTTCAAATTGCCTTCTCATTTCAAATGGTCCTTTATATCAAATGGTCTTATTATTTCAAATGGTATTTCACTCAAAAGAGTTGAATAAACATGAGCAGACTAAACAGACTAAACAACTATTCAAGGATGAACGAATCATCTCTACTGATATGGACTCTTCTTGGATCTTTAAATTCCTTAGGGCTTAATATAAAAATATAGACTCATCGGTGTCACTTAATCAATATAACTGTTAAAAAGACACTTATTTGCATGAGGAAATAAGTTTCCATAGACCACTACTATAAATGAATGGCTATGTCCCACAATCAATCTGGGTCTTAGTAGGACAGAATAATCAAAGCTGTCACCTTTTTGTTACTTTAGGAGAACATAAATTCTTCACATATCTCCCGTACTCTCTCAGAAGAAAATGTAATGTCTTCATACCAACAACAGAAAAAAACATTTTGTGTGTCTTTAGGTTGGTGAGATTGCAAGCCTAAATATGTTATAGGCCAGATTGAAAATCTAAATTTGTGGATGCCAACTTTAACATCTGAATAAAGTTTTTAGATTTTGTTATGTCACCATAATAATTCATGAGTCAGTATAGGGTATATAATAAAACAAATAGTGACTGCCTAATTTCGAGCAATAGTGTAAATGATTTCCCCTTGGGAATATGCCTGTGGCTTCGGGAATAGTACATTTTAGAGGATATTCCCTCTGGGAAGTAATGTACACTATTGCCCTCAATGGCAACTTTGATGTGGACAGTGTTCGGTGTCTGTAGCGTGGCCTGTAACAAATGATAGGTGGTGACATTATGTATGTAAGGCCTTGTTTTATTTTTAGCTCATTCCAGGAATGTGTATACTGCATTTCAAAAGGAAGTCAGTGTCAGGTTGTTCAACGAAATCGAAAAATGCCATTAGTTTTTTAAAAAGAAATGGATGAAATAAAAGTCCAATGTAATAGGACTTTAAGTGCGTTTATTGATTTACGATTTTGACTAACTAATTTTTACTCATGACAGCTTAGACAGAGTAGAAAGAACTTTTAGTACGAAGTAATTTTTCCATAAAAAATGAAAGCACTTTTTCCATTTTTATAAAACCACTGTTCTAGTACAGAACTATATCTTAACAATTTGAAATGGTAAATATTCATCCTTCCAAAATAACATTTGAAATGGTAAATATCCAAGCAAAATAACTTAACATTTGAAATGGTAAACACCAAGCAAAATAACTTAACATTTGAAATGGTAAATATCCAAGCAAAATAACTTAACATTTGAAATGGTAAACACCAAGCAAAATAACTTAACATTTGAAATGGTAAACACCAAGCAAAATAACTTAACATTTGAAATGGTAAACACCAAGCAAAATAACTTAACATTTGAAATGGTAAACACCAAGCAAAATAACTTAACATTTGAAATGGTAAATATCCAAGCAAAATAACTACACTTGCCAACTTTCAATGTTAATGTTCTCTTGTCAATATTCTCTGGTATTTATATCCACACTATAATCAGAAATAACTTCGTTATATTGAACTAATTAGATCCATTCATGAAGAATGTTAATTAAGGCCGTTGATATCACTTACTGTAAAACATGCTCAGTTCTTACTTTTGATTTTTCCAAATTCTATATTTTGTAGTTTTCATTTAGTGGGATTTTACCCCAAATATCCCAAACTACGATCTAACATACAATAAAAAATGTTTAACCTCTGTGTCTTTCATTGGATCCTTGATTACCGTATTCCTTAAAATTTTCCTTATATAGACAGACCTCCCACTATAGTATATTGGACAACAAGGTCTTAAGAGAGAAAATTCAAAATTTTTTACCTTTTCTGAATTATCAAGGCAACATTTGGCTTAACATCTTCTTTGACATACCTATTTTCTTAAAATGTTTGGATAAAATATATGTTAGTCTTGATGGAATATCCAAACTTGACACTGGTCCATGATCATTGAATGGCCCCTCTGCACTAATTGTTGCACCTTTAAACTGGCTTGTATAATGTTATGTCACTTGTCACTTGAATAGGAAATAATATAGGGAATGGGGTATAATTGGTGCCTTCAGGCTTTAATACAATTTTATGTTTCTTGTCTTGGGAATAGGGCATAATCAATTTCTTCCTTTGCCCTGGTCATCAAAGAAACCAATGCTGTGGATGAATATTTTGTATTGGTCAGTTTACCTTATTTGTCAAAGGGAATTATTGTTGACATGATTAGATGAAAATAATTTCTAATTACGATCTCAGTTTCATGTATACCAATGATTAGTGAAAGACCAGGATTTGTCAGCATGATGAACCATTGCATTTCATTTCTACTCAGCCTTCCATGGTATTATGGGTTAGACTGGGTGATCCAAGAGAGCCCAGCTTTGAGATATGACCATTATAATAAGAGCAGGCCTCATTTCTTCCCAGTCATGGGATGCCATGGTTATTGTATTGTAAGTTAGGTTTGGTGAACCAAGAGAGGCCAGGCTTTGTGTTTTAAGATTTTTCATCTCAGCTTATATTCCATCTAATAAAGAGTTATTAGGTGCATGCAAAGATAATATCATACATGCCTCTGTTAATACCATTCAGAAGACCGACTAGAGAATGTATTACATTTTGTAATATTCGGAAATTAAGGGTGATAATTACATGATAACCATTCCACTTAGTGATAGTTGTATATCAGAAGAGCTCACATCAAAGAATACATCTCAGCTCGTAATATTGGAGCATATTGCTAGTATAACAGAAAAATGTGATGAGCGTCAGAATGAAAAATTGCTGCACGACGAACTGACAAATCCAATTGCAAAATAGAAGACCATTTAAAATGCCTCAAACCCCAACTCCTAAAAAAATATATTATCAAAGTATGAACTTTTTTTGCGTATATTAAGATGATGAATAATACCTTCGATTACTTTCTGACATCTTCGTCATCATTATTCGATTAGCACCCAATTAGGTAGATTGTTCAGATAATGAAGACATACCCATTTTGGTACTGATGAATCAGAGCCAGGTTGTTAAGACCTTTGAGCATCCTCCGTCAAAAGGCTTCATTGTACTTTCATTTCAGGAATTCTGGAAAAAGTGAAATACCTTTGGACCAAAGATGACATCCACAAATAAGGGCTTGTATAGATCATGTCTATTGGTCATTGTCATGCAACTATAATGACATTCATTTCTTTAGCTTTGAGCCTCAAGAAATCATAATTTTTTTTTGAGGATCCATGGGATACCTGTTCCTCATAGAAATGGAAATCATGGCTCAATGTTTTGATGAGGTGCAGATTTGCTTTGTTGATAATTTGAGTGATTAGTTTCTGATGTATTGGTTGATTTATCCAAGCTTTAGCTTTTATATCAACATAAACCTGGGGGGCTTCTGCGATAAAACATACAAATGAAATGTCCGTCTGCTTCTCATATTTTGCTTAATTTCTCGTTAAAATATGAATGAAGTAGATGACTTTTTTGCATTTCTATATAATTTAAAAATTTATTTTGATGTCTGGCGTATTAATTCCCTGAAATTTCAACTCTTTTTTTGTGTTATTTTACATTTTAAAATGTGACCCTCTGCAGTTTGATTCACTGGTTGAATCTTTTTCGTCAATATTGAAGTGTATACTGTCCCTAGATTGATTTTTATAAGGGTCAACAACACTAAGGACGAACAATGTCAAGACGGAACTACTGATTTTATTTTCAACTCTCTGTTATTAGGAACTCCATCAATTTCATCGTAAATAGCATCTTTGTAGAATAGGATGAAGTGCATTTTTATCAGATCTGTCCTCACTCTCATTTTTCATAGTATATTGAGCTACTTTCTGTTGATTAATCCTATAACCAATCCTAACCAACAAAGGAAATACATATATCTATATTAGGGGCTTTTTATCGTGTTACTTAGGACAAAGTGAAATATTATACCTATCATTATATTTTATGGTAAACGTGCGGAGTATTGATCTTATTTTGGCCTCATTTTCAAAAATAGGCATTATATGGATAAATTGGCCCCTGATCTTGAAAAATTGTCTTAATTTTCAAAATCTGCCTGTTGGTTATTATATGTGTTTTGACAAAAATCTTGGCTTTTTAATCATATATGATTTAACGTGGTGTGGGTATGGTGTGGTTTAGTGGGTAAGCAGAATTTTGGGGTGCTTTGAACCAAAAATTAACATTCCAAAAGAAACTATGATATTCTGTCAGTAAAATTTCTTTGATTATGGTTACAAAAATAACTACTGTCAATTAATTGCAATCATCAATATACATTCTAAGCACCCTTGAATCGTGCAGATTCAATTAGCACATCCAAATTATTTCCTAAAAATAATAAAACATTAGACAAATGCTTAGTTATTAAAATACTTACAATGTTGATGTAACCATTACAAATTTATACATCCATTTCACTTAACATTTACACAGTAATGGGACATTGTTTTATCTAAATCAGCTGGCATTGCATAAATCAGTTTAATTGACAGTTTACATAAATTCAGTGTCAATTAGCGATACCTACACCTGGATCATAAAAAACATACCTATTCTAAACACTTTTTACTACATTTTAGAGGATTTCATAGGTTTTTATTGATCATTTTGTATATCTTTGCTATATTAGTGTAACATAAAAAGTTTCTCTCATTAGGTTCTTTTTAGTGGCTCGTATTGTCACGAAGAATATAAGTGGTGATACATTTAATTGTTATACAGCTAGCAATTTTTCATCATTGTGACGTGAGGTTGGCATTGTTACACATTTTTTCACTTAACATCCATTTGTAATAACGGGATGATATTTTGTCATGTTAATGCCTGCTAAACTGACATTGAACATCTAGGGGCCTAAATTGTCGAAAATTCATTAATCGTGATAGAATTGATAATATCGCTTGTAAGAATGCTCATAATATCAGGTTTCTATCCTATTTAAAGGTTACAAATGACTTGCATGAAGTTTTTAAATTTTTTATACTAGGACATGCACGATGTGTAAATATTTGATATGAAAAGAACAAACAACATTCTCGCTCAAGTCAGACAAAGCTTTTAATTTTTACATGTAAGTCACATGATTTAACCTTACCAAGATCGTAGGATTGAACTGGTATAATTTAGGCTTATTTGTTCCAGTATGTTAATATTTAGATTCATTTCTAATGGAATGAAATTTAAGTCTTGATAGATCCTAGAATTAAAGTAAATTAATATTTTTCATTTTTTTCAATTATATTACTCATTGAAGGATCAGCTCTTCCTTAGTTTATATTGGTGCACATATAAAAGGTCATCCTTCGATCACAGGGCTTCAAAATCCAGAATATATTCTTTCTTTTTACCCCCTGCGATAAGCAGTTAGCATTTCATTGAGAACTCGCAATCTGATTGGCTGTCACAACACTGCGACAGAAATCATGTATAAGTCATTGTGCATAATTAGATCACATGATTCAGTTTAATCGGGCGCTTCCAAATTGGTTATAGCAGGGGGAAGAAGGAGGTACGGATTCTGGACACCTGCTTAGGAGGATGATAAAAGGTGCCTAAATAAATAAACCAGAAATTTCATGCTTAACTAGCATCAATAAACCCCTAGAAATTCATATCATGCTTTAAATCCATGTATCAACATTTTTACAACAGACCTATTGTTGAAATAACAGGATTGTAAGTTATCAGTTTTCAAACCTGAACAAAAAAGGAAAAATGGCTGAAATCACCTAAGAAAGAATTACAGCTATACTAAGCAATTCTCTTAATTAGTTAGCAATATTAGAAAAAAATATATTTTCTCAGAATTTTAGCCAATATAAATGCATCACTTTTGGCTTAAGTGGTCCATATACGACAAGGCAGGTACATTATACAAGCACTGAGCTATAAATAATAGGCGTAAAGTTAATCCAACCAATGACATAAAAGTTCAATAGATCTTTGGTACTTAATCTTTAGGCCAAACAAAAGACCAAAGAATCAATGGTACTTGAGAACATGTTAGACCCTTATGTGTAGATTTGTAACTCTGTGTGTTATATACTATACATGGAGACGCATAGAGATCCTGATAATCAATTTTCATAATAAAGTGCCTGATACACAAGGTGTCTATAAAGTACAATAAAAATCTGTATAAGGTGTAAATAGACATAATGGACACCCTGTAAAATGTTTTCAGTGTTTGATCTAAGGTTTTTCTCAATTGACTCGACAATATTTTTTTTGATAAAATTATTATTGAACACTAAAGTTATGTATGTCGACATGATCTCTTCGAACAAACTGTTTGCTATTTAAATCAAAGTTTTCATGCAATCGGAAATATCTTTGTCATATCATGAGAAACAGCAATTCATCCACGTTATATTTTTTGATAATTTGCCAATTCGAAGTTTCATATGAAAAAAAAAGTTTACTTTTTCATTAGTTTAAGTGACTTACTATAACATTATACAGAATGCAAAAATAATTGTGCACAAGAATGAACCAATAAAATCTTAGAATGAAGATATTGTTTGCCTATTTTAGATATGAATATACGCAAATGATTCAGCAAGATCATAAAATATAACATAATAAAAAACTACCGAATGAAATTATTATATATAAAGCATGGTTATGTGATTTAAATCATTCATCTCTAAACTTGGGTATTGTTTTTTGGCCCACCTTGTATATTATAACCTCCTTAATATCCAGAACAGAAAAATATCAAAAAGCAATGCAAATTAGTTATCGATCAGGTAGATGTATTTCCCTGCAATTTATAAGGAAGCTCACCTTGAGCAATCTCCCTGGTATAAAAGCCACTGGTTGTTGTACCATGCTGAAAAATTGAAAAAGACTGTTCTATTTCTTTCAATCTCAAATACAAAATCTTCCAAAACATCTATATTATAAATTGGTGAAGTTGTTATGGATTAAAAGTGCAAAAATGGGTGAAAAATGTTTTAATTCTCCCAAATAATAAGAATGGTAATCATTCTTATAGAAAAATAATACATTATTGTAAAAATCTTGAGTTTTCCTGAAATAAAGTGTGTATATGTACTTTGGGGATTTTTAGAAAATAGACATGAAAAGGAATGACACAAGCCAGAAATATTCCAAAATTTGGCTGCTTGCTATATCTGATTCTCTCTTTAATGTCTTCTTTCGAATAGTCATAATTTAATTTGGAAGATATTTCTAGATTTTTCATAAAAAAATATTAGCGCAGTACACTCTGAGGAACTATTTTCTCCAAATAAATATCCTTCAAATTTCACAAAGACACTAACTTTTGAGTAAACCAAACAAGAATCATACTTGAAATAATATACTTTTGTTTCGTCAAAATATTCCTCGTGAACACCTTTTTCAATGAACACTCTTTAAATGACACGAAAACCTGTCCCTTATGAACACAATTTAGAACTAAATGTGGTTATTAACTGACATTTTCTCTCAATAGCTGATAAAAGCTTTCAACCTACCCAAGGAAAAGTAATTTGTACGATATTTTTAGATAATAACCAGACTTTTATTGTGATTGATTATTCCCAGAAGTCGCAATAATTAATGAGCTCTAGGTGGTAATTATATAATAATTAATGCTTTATCTAAGTGATAATGTAGCTGATGACACGTTGTGCTGCTGAAATGTTGCCCTTTGTTCAAATTTTGCAAGAGGGATTAACTAATTGGCACATATAAGCTATTGGGGTTTTCACAATCCTCAGTATCAACTAATTACTTAGATGCAAGTAGGTAGTTACCACTTTGGCCACCAGGTGCCTGATTCAAGGGAAATATAACATGGCAGGGTATTACAAAATTCTCTTAAACTTGAATAATCATCAGTTTTAGTGGTTCATTTTTCATATTACCCTTATGTATCTGATAGTTATACAAATTAAAATATGTCCAGTAAAAGAAAATATTACCTGCCCAACACAAGAAAAGATATTTCACTTTTTGTGATTTTATATCATGGGATCTATCGGGAATCTCCCCGACCTAGAAGTCACATTTTCAAAGAAAATTGAATTTTCAAAGTTGATAAACTCTTCAAAACCACATTTCTATATGTAATTTTACATGTAGATTCCATACATGACATCATTTTGAATTTTTAATGAAGTAATTCAAGATTATTTCTACTCACATCTGGTGTATTGGCATATTTTGAAAATTGGTGCCCTCTAGAGCCTTCTGGTGAAAGTACATTGAATAAAATGTTCACATTTTTTTACATCTGTTTATTGCATTTTTGTATTTTTTTAATTTGATAACTGGGCTGGATCTGTCTTATTCTTAATGACATACCTTACATCTCTGTTCTCTGTGACTTCACATCGTGTCCTTATTTTATCGATATCTGGCAGAAATAAGACAGATTAGAAAAATTTCAAAAAGTTTCCCTTTAGCGCTAGCCCGCCGGTGTTCATAACGGTTACGTTCATTGGTTGATTCGTCAGATTAGTCATATCTTTAAGCCAATCAAATTCAAGATAACACTTCGTAACTCGCTTTAGCGAATCGAAGTCAAGTTCTCGTCGTAATAATGCAGACAAGATGGTAAGATTGCTTCGTGTTCCACATAATTTATGAAACTGACCTATTTATTAAATAACAAATCACACGTGAATCAGCTGATCAGCTGTTTTGGGGCCCGCAATTAAACGATTTTTTCCTCAAGTCTTCAACTTATTTGGGCTTCAGATCAACCCATACCCCCCTCTGATATCAACCCGGATTTGCACTGATCTCACGGGGGTCAAATTTCGGTCTGAAAGTACCGGAACTAGCCGGAAAATCCGGAAAACTTTAAGCCTTGTCTCTGAACAGAAAGCACACAAAAATATTTGCATGATTTTTGTTGACTTGCTTTATACATATATATGTTTTTGATGGCAATTTAGTAAAAAAAATATGGTAGCTAACTCAGTAGCAATTATAAGCAAACAATAACATGGGCCCTAGATGATCTCCATAAATTTAGTAATCGTTTTTTTTTCTTTAGATATTCAATTTTTAACATGGCACACTTCCAATAAGGTGCATGTATAAAAGGTTTTTAGTGACATGCACGTCTTGTATGCATGTTAAAACCAACATATTTCTATCAAACTAAAATAAGTCTAATAAATGAAAAGGTGTTAATAACTACCTAGTTTTAGGTATTTTAAAAAGCTTTTTACTGAAGAAGCAAATAAAATACTCAAGGCAAAAAATTTATATATATATAATTAAGAAAGAAATAATGATAGGCCATTCAATATGCTGAAATACAGCATGAGTTGGACAGAATGTCATACAGCACGAACCAAAGATGAGTGCATTTGTACTGACATTCTGTCCAATGAGTATAGAATTTCACCATATTGAATGGCCCATCAGTATTCTGATTCAAAATATAACAAAATGAAAACATGGTCCAGACAATTGGGGATAAAGATCCATGAAAAACCCAAACTGTTATTTCCGCCATTCTCAGGTGTGATGTCACAATGCAACACAAAATATAAATTCCAGAATTAAAGAATGGTTATGCTTCATTCTGATTGGCTGAAAAACTCATTTAGAGAATGATCATGTTTGAATGTAATATAATATAATTATATAATAATAAATGACTAATGTATTAATAATGACTAAATATTATTCTTCCAGGTCCACAATGTACGTATAGTCAACCAAAATAACAAAAATAGTCTAATCCATGGGCCGTCAAAAGAGTTATCACTCTTAGAGAAAGAGCACGAGCAAAGACACAGGTGAGTTTGGAATTATTTTGAACACCCCTTGTATTTAATGTGGAATTATTTTAAACACCCCTTGTATTTTTTGAACACCCCTTGCACTCAATATCAAGAAGAAAATTACAAATTGATTGAACACTCTCTATCAAGGAGTTAATTTAGAAAATGTTAATACTGTATCGCGAATGAAGAAAAAATGACAATGAACCGAACGCAGGCCTCCAGACATCATCCAATATATTCCTTCCTTCTTCTAAAAGAACGAGACACAAGTTCTGAAGCTCTGTGTTTGGAAGATGGAAATTACAAATTGGTTTTTGGATCACCTGATATTGAGTATAAAATTACAAATGATTTTGATCTGTATAGAAACTCATTACTCATTTTAATTCTTTCCTGATATTGAGTATAAAATTACAAATGATTTTGATCTGTATAGAAACTCATTACTCATTTTAATTCTTTCCTGATATTGAGTATAAAATTACAAATGATTTTGATCTGTATAGAAACTCATTACTCATTTTAATTCTTTCCTGATATTGAGTATAAAATTACAAATGATTTTGATCTGTATAGAAACTCATTACTCATTTTAATTCTTTCCTGATATTGAGTATAAAATTACAAATGATTTTGATCTGTATAGAAACTCATTACTCATTTTAATTCTTTCCTGATATTGAGTATAAAATTACAAATGATTTTGATCTGTATAGAAACTCATTACTCATTTTAATTCTTTCCTGATATTGAGTATAAAATTACAAATGATTTTGATCTGTATAGAAACTCATTACTCATTTTAATTCTTTCCTGATATTGAGTATAAAATTACAAATGATTTTGATCTGTATAGAAACTCATTACTCATCTTAATTCTTTGAAATCATATCCTTTAAGCATTCATTAGAGAATGTTAACATTGTGGTATAAACAAGAGCCTTTAAAGTTAACATTGTGATATAAACAAGAGCCTTTAAAGTTGATTGAGATATTGACCTTTATCTTCCGGAGAAATGTTGGATCTGAAGATGTAATAGAACTTATAAATGGAGTTGTCTCGTATAAAAAACAGACAGTAAATCTTATTTATTTTGTCTGATCTTTTTAATGGAATTAGATTACATATATCCATTTCTGAATATCCCTTATGCCAGCCCTTAAATAAAATATCCAGGCTCTGAATCGTAACATAGAGAAGAAATGAGTCTTTCTACAAATATTAAATGGGCATCAATGGTGTAGAGATGTATACATTATTATTCGACTGCATACAAACGCAAGGGAATTCAAGCACGTTTTAAAATATTTAAATTTTGTATCAAAGAGATGTGAAACGTAAACTGGGAGATTGATATTTTATTCTGAGGATTGATAATGAAAGTAGATTGAGAAATAAAAGGAGGAGTAATCCCATATTATCAGAAATAAAAATAGATAAATAGTGTTATAATGGCACTGTATTAGCTTCTCCAAGGGTTTATATCTACTTTCCCCGACACCACTTCTCGAGATTTTATGAATTTATGGCAGCTCTCCGAACACAGATTTTCATAGGAAATACAATGGTTTTCTTGTAAAGACTGTCATTTCGTGAATCATTATTTGCAATATAAAGGTATTATGTTATAAAAATTGTTGTCTATAGGGGATTGTATCTCATTTTTACACTAGGTTTCATTATGGTATTATCACTATTAGCACTCCCAAGGGCAGGCCGAATAAATCAGGGAAATACCTATAAATCATGTATACATTGCACCTTTAAACCAATATACCTTTAAAGCTTACAATGATAAATTTTTAATATGAAGCATGTCTGTGTGTGGAGTGAAGCAGCCCCTTGAGTTGCTCGATTCTACAAATTGCAAAATAAGATTAAATCGTATTTCATATCGTCATGGCTACTTCACAGGTTTTTCTCTGTATTTGAATAAAGTGTCTGATTTTCTTGTGTTTTTATATTTTAGAGATTTTGTATTAATTTGATATTATTTGTTCCTCGTTAAATTCATTCCTTTCCACTTTTACAATTGAAAACATGTCTACAGTTATATTTAACATGATTTCCACATCAGAAAAATATCACAATTAAGCCATGTTTTGAAGCAGAAAAAGAGTGAAAAAGAGAGAAATCAGCAAGGAATAAAGTAAACAGGCATGTAGCAAAGTTAGCAAACACTCTTAATTCTGAAAAATGACCAAGAACCAGACACTTTCTTTAAATTTTACAGAGAAATGGAATGAAATAAAAATGACCAGTGAGAAATTATGTCTTTGAAAGTTTACGGAAAAATCGAAGCACAAAATGATATCAATTTTTACAGTTTTCTCTGGAGTATACCACTCTCAGAAAATCACTCAGAGTAATTTAAATTCAGTAATTGAATCATTTATCATCTTTTGAATGTAATATTGTATAATCTTTATGTTAACTGGTAAAATTAATCAAAATGTTTCATGTCATGGGTCAGTGATGTCCACAGGATTTTTTCTCAAGTGGGTGCAAAATTCTCATTTTCACAATTTAGACCAAAATTGATCAAAATATGCCAATTTTCCATGATTTTTCTCATTTTCAAGTGGGTGCAATTGGATTTTCAGATGGGTGCAAGCCTATTTTCAAAATCTCAGGTGGGTGCAGCACCCACTTGCTTGAATCCTAGGGGGATCACTGTGGGTTGTACTCATTTTTCATATTTAAGATCATGCATTCATTGAAGAGTACCTTAGCAGGGGGCCATTTCATAAAAAGCATTTCCGAAATTTCAATTGTTTTTTTTCTCTATAGCCATGTCAGTGAAGTTGTTATTTATTGTTCATGTAATGTTGCTAATAACTTGGAATGGACAATCCTCACACCCCGGGTTCAAATGTTGTTGGAGTAATGTGTGTAATTTGAATTTCTGATTGATTTTTTTATTTGTCAGTCCAAAAATAATGTGTTTACTGGAATGATATAAATATTGTTAAAAATAAAATTGTAGCTGATGATATGTTTTATAAACTGCCCCCAGATTTCCATATATTCTCATTATTATTTACTAGTGTGGAAATCAGAGGGGGCAAATTGTAAGTATTAGAATGATTTCTCATGTTTTGTACAGGGTGACCCCAAAAAAATGCAACCCTCCAATTCTTCAATATTTTTCTGAAATGGAGGTTAATTGCTCTGGAATTTGGCACACAAGGACTTCATTCAATGTTGGATCCTCTGGAAAAGTTTCAATAATCATAGTCTTATATTGATAGAGTTATGGTATATAACAGAGCAATTTACCTCCATTTAAGAAAAATATTGAGGAAATGGAGGGTTGCATTTTTTTGGGGTCACCCTGTATATATTTTTTATACTTTGATTTTATCTCCATAAATTGATCATCTAGTATTGGTTAAGGGATCTTAATTCTTTTTTTAGATTTTGTTATAGCTTAATCATATATTCCTTTGCTATTTTTTTTGATTTTTTTTAAATCACCAATCAGAGTCTTACTTGAGTTTAACTCATATTTGTATGAAACTACTATTTTATAAGATGGTTGAGGTTATGGGTCTAACAATGTCTGATTGTAGTTATGGTTTCACTTATCAATTTTACGAGGATTGTCCCATAACAGTTAGTTCAGAACTTATGGGACAACCCTCGTAATTTATCACATTCTTTCTTGTTTTTGCTATTTCTGGATAACACTTCTTCATTATGTATTCATTACTTTGGTTTAGGCGGTTTTCATTCTCTGAATGCATGACTCCAGATATCATCTTTTCTGTACCTTTCTTCTCAAAGAGCGGTTGATGTCTTGAGACCTATTTGTATTGGTATATATTGCATGAATGGTGTTTGGTTGCTTGGTGGTCAATAAATGGTGTTTATCCATGGTACAGTTATGGCTCTGTGAGATACACCCCTTTCAAAATTTTGCAACATTTCAAAAGGTACACTCCCTTCAAAAGAATGGTATCTGAAAGTGCCCATTTGGACCATATTATAAAGGCCTTATATGTTATCTGATTTGAAAAGGCTCATCAAAGTCTTATTTTAGACCAGGCAATTTTGGAACATAATTAAGATTCAAACATGAATATTCTGTAGGCCTGTAGCCAGGGGGGGGGGCAAAAAACTTTCAATATCATGTAGTTTTTCACCATTCACTTTTTAAGTGATTTTGGCCATTTTTGGACCAAATTTGTCACAAGTGAACCCCCCTGGAATTTTTCAAAAAGTGACCCCCCCCCTTGGCAAATCCTGGCTACGGGCCTGTTCTGTTACATATTATCCCATGGGAACTGTCAATTGCCATACTTATCGAAAGGGGCTGTATGTTATATGTGACATATGTGTGTCGATATATACCTAACCCTCTCATCAAAGTCCAAGAGACAGTGACAGAGAGATTTTAACCTTGAAGCTGCTAAAACTAAAATTCCTTTATTCTTCAAACTAAGCTACTCAAACTTTACAATAGATGCGTCTAATACCTTTAGTACAATCTAAACCCTAAGATGAATGTCAATTCTTATTTCATTTCTTGGTATCATGTCTTATACAATAAATACGTGTACAATAACAAGAACTTATGCCTCAGTCATATTTGATCTGTGGGAACTGTTCGGCGGCCTTTGGTGGAAATAATAATTTGCAGGAAGGGTATCGTCCCATCAAAATTGATCTGCCCTCACTTAGGATCTCATTTTCATTGTTGAATGTAATATCATACTCATATCATACTCGATATTGAGATAGACTTTCGTCATTTCTTCAATTTATATTTAAACAACACATGTGTTTGAATTAAAAGTCAATTAAACACTTAGAAAAAGGATTGACTTTCAAAAGTTAATCGCATCTTGATGTATGGAGGTGAAGCTCAAGATGAGTAAATTGATAGATATTGTGACGTAGAAATGAAGTGCTTTTGTTTCGGCGGGACTAGAATATCACTTTTTAAGTGAGTTCATAGGCAGAGTGAGTGCATTGCCTTGTAACATTTCACTTGTACTTATTTATAATTTATGACATCAGAAAATGTTTATTGATTTAAGAATTATTGGATGGAGAGCTTGGTTCTATGAACAAAACTTCAATGATTAACAATCTACGGCACGAAATATCACTAAAGTCATATTTTCAAACATGAAATAAAGAGTATTAGAGTGAAATTGGTGAGGGGTAAAATAGAAAACATGTAGCTAACACTCTAAATTGTATAGAAATGCAAGAAAATCAGACACTTCATTCAAATTTTAGAGAGAAATTGAGTGAAATAAGCATGAGCAGACGGACATTTTCTAAATCAAAGAATGCCCTTAATCTAATCATGCCTTGTGATATAACATACTTTCCATGCATAATTTATCAGGAGTATTATGACTCTTACCTCAAAGTAAAATTATACTAAATGAACACAGTTCAATAAATAGAAATGCGGTTACAAAATTTTCCGTCTGCTCGCATTACATCCTGATTTTTCTTTCAAAAATTTGAATAAACTGTTTGATTTTCTTGTATTTTTCTATAATTTAGTATCTTAACTACATGCCTGTTTACTTTATTCCTTGCTTATTTCCCTTTTCAACTCAATTTTTAATTCTAAAACAATGGGCATCATAAAATTATTTCCATGGGTGTTACAATAAAAGGAAATGGCTTTGGACAAATATCAATGATTTCTTGGCATTCATTATTCTACTCAATAAACATAATAGACGAGATAAGGTTCTAAATACATAAAGCAATGCCATGTCTTGGAATAAATTTATACATTTTTTGTATAAGCCTGGGACAGATTTAGATGAAACAAAATAGTACAAAATAGAAGTGGATAGAAATCAACAATTTCATTTTTGTCATTTCCATTTTCCATCGAAATGAATTCCTAAAATATTACCTTAATTGGGATATTTTGAGAAATACAAAAATTGACTGAGAAGAATTGAACTGTCAAAAATAAAGTTGACAATATATGTAGATAATACTCTAAATTAGATAAAAATGCAACAAAATCAGACACTTTATTCAAATTTTTGAGAGAAATAGAGTGAAATAAGCATGAGCAGACGGATAATTTAGAAATGATATCTGTATAATATCCTCAAGAGGCCAAAATCAATGAAACTTGATCAATCTTAAGTACCAATAAGTAACAATGAAATGCACCATTTCCTGAATTAGTTAGTCAGTGCCATAATTCTCGAAAATAAATCAATGGCCACCTATATTTCAATATGAGTGATATTCCTGAGTAAATATTGAGTAACTGTTTGAGTATATGGGTATAGAATATTTGAAATGCATGGGTTTATGTTTGGTTATCTAAAATATATAGTATGTGTATATGTACATGTATATTAAATGAATTTTCTGACATATTACGTGATTACGCAAGCTGCTTACATTAGAATTTCTTTAAATGTACCGTATAAAATATGATTTGATCATATTCTTTTTAATTTTCTTTATATTTTTATTTCAGCCATGCAAATCTAAAGAATGTAATCGTGGACAGTAACAAGTAAGTAACAAAACTGTAACAAACTCACATAATTCATCTCTTAAATGCAAAATACAGTGGAAATAAGTGAAATCAGCAAGGAATAAAGTGAACAGGCATGTAGTCCATATACCAAATTGTATAGAAATGCAAGAAAATTGTATATGTCATTGAAATTTTAGAGTGAAATCAGCAAGAAAGGAAGTGAACAGACTGTAGGAATTTAGATAATCCTTTGAAGACGTGGGTAAGGCACTGTAAGCCCAATCCATGACGTGATATCATGCATACACGGAAATATTGATCAAACTTAAATCTTAACAAAACAATTCTTTCTTCCTCAAAATTTGCATAAGAACCAGCTTTTTATTTTTTAAGAATGTTTTCTACATGTCTCCTTATGTCTGTTTACTCTATTCCTTGGTTATTTCACTCTTTTATACTTTATTTTGCTTTTCAAACATGACATTCATCAATGGCCTTTGGATTTTCCTTGGATCTTATACATTGCCTTTGCCGGTGGCAGATTCGAGGACTTAGTCATCACGGATCTGTCCACTCGGGAGCAATCAACCAATCAGCCACCAGAACTAATGAGTTCCAATAGCTTCTTCAGAAGACACTTGTTAAACACCGTGAAAAAATCGTGAAAATACCATAGCGATATTTGTTTGATATAAAATGTCTTCCGAGATGCCAGGTTCACTTCATTCTACAACTTATCTCAGTAAATCACCTTACCTTTTTCATAAGCAGTAAAATATACATAAAAAAAAGAAATACATAGATATTGAATTTTGAGTAAAATGGTTTTGTACTGTTATTACAAATTATACTGAAAAATTCCATAACTGGAAAGAGATACATTTCTTTTTGTTTCTCTCTGTTTGTCCATTATGTAAACCTAAATATTAACCAAATATTTATAAAATAAATAACTTTTTGTTTTTCCAGCAGGGATCCAGATGTAAGTTCCGGAGATTCAGAAGCTAAACTTGTTAGAGTCCGACCATCAGAAACGGCACCTCAAACTTTTGCAAGAGCAAGGTATAATACTTTTTTCATTGACATATCCATTTTTCAAGATTTTGACATTTTTACATTATTGTTTCAAAGTAATTACTAATATTCTAATAATTTGTGCGTGTTTTTATAAATACTTGCAAATAATTTAAAGTAATATTAACAGAATGTTTTAGCTTTATACTTCAAAGTTTTGCTTTGTATATAACCAATTAAAACTATGGAGGCATATTTCTAAATTAATTGAATTCCGGGACATTTAACATAGCACATACTGATTTCATGCAATTTTTACACACATGTATTTTATTGATCAATAAGTTTTGAGAAATTGTGCGTAAAGTTGACTTTTTATTTAAGGTATTATAGATATTATTTTTCCATTTCTTGTTAAACAAGGCCCATACTATACTTCTGATTTGAGAACCCCTTTCTCAAAACTTATTGATCGATTTTGTATATGTAGTAATTTCCTGAACTTTCAAACTAACATTTTTTCCCATGGCCAGTCGCAAAAACACTTGCTACACAATACATAGAATTACACACAGAAATCAATTTAGCAAAAATCAATTAATTGGTCTCTTATTTCCAAGAACCCAGTTTTAGAAATTCCCACAAGTTTTTGAAGAATGGTAGAAGTAAGACATTTAATTTCTGAAGACTATATAAAATAGATCAGGGTGTAAAAGTAAAACAATGCGGATGCTGCCAATCTTTTGGATAAAAATTCCATAGCATATTTCGATTAAGCAGAAATCATTAATGTTTATATAACCTAAATCGAAAGCTCTGAACACAAGATCTTTATTGTTATTAGATTTTTCATTTTTATAAATAAGTATTTTAATAAATGTGGATATTTGAGTGTGAATATACAAAGTGTCAACAAAGTATCTTTATAATTATAATACAAAGTCTCTATAAAGTATAGAGACACCCTGTACAGTAAAACCTGTCCGATGGAATACCTCTCTGTAGGGAAAACCTATGAACAAGGAATGCTTTTCAAAAGAACCAAATATTTTTCCATTGACTTACATGTTAACGAACCCTCTCTGTAGGGAAAACCTTTGAACAGGGAACAAGGAACACTATTTTGGGGCAAATTATGAAAATTCACCTGTGAACAAGGAATATGGAATATTGTATACTGTATATTCCATTATTTTTCAGAGGTGTGAAAGTCTTAAGCCAATATCTGATTCTAAAAAGCTTGGATTAATATGATAGAGATTAATTGTTTACAAGATGTAGCGTCCCACCCACTGTTAATTACCCTGATATATTTTAAAACTAATACAAATCTGTTACTTATTATCATGACACTAATTTTTCCGTTCAACAAACATAAATTAATTACATCAAATCAGTTGTGATAATCTACATAGGGACTGACACAATTGTTTTCTGAAGATAACACCTAGATAAGTACATGTGTCATGTTGAGCAAAATCTTTTACTGATCCAAACTTCTAGATTATCAATGATATAAAATGGGGTTGATGAAACTTGAAATCAGTTCTTAGCAACATATCTGTACACATCATTTCAATAATTACATCAACTAGACATCATCAGTAGCTAAAATCAACAAAGAGAGAACGCTCCTTTCCCTCAGCCATTGGAGGGAGATGGGAGACCTTCATACATCTTGCAAGATGTTACAACAAGGTCTAGCAACCAAGTATGGTCAATCAATGCCCATATATTTACAAATATGCTTATTCGGCAAGTTTGAGTTTGCTGAAAGTGAAGCCCCTCTCTATAGGGAAAACCTCTGAACAAGGAAACTTTCCTCCAGTCCCAAGAGCATTCCCTGTTCGCAGGTTTAACTGTATATTGTGTCAAATTCAGGGATATTTAATTAAATGAAGACAAATTGAGATGTTCAAATTAATTAAATAGATAAAGGTTAATTTCTAATCAGGGACTTGATTGCCTTAGCGGGAATTCTGTCCCCTTAGGCTTATTCTACTCATTTCTTTAAATTTTCAATGCATTTTTTCCTGCATTTCCATATATAAGAGTGTTAACTACATGTCCTTTAACTTCAACATTTCCTTACTCCTTTTCATTCAAAATTTGAGTAAAATGTCTGATTTTTTCTGCATTTTTATTCAATTGAGCATTAACAACATATTTTTATTCCTTACTGATTCCACTCCTTTTTGCTTTATTTTGCATTTCCAAAAATGTCATCATGACCCATGGGTGCAACTCCTCAAGATGAAAGGCTAGAAAAAACGTGTGGAACAGAGGTCTCCATTCATTATCCATATCTCTATCCAGAACTAAACATGTTACCGGTGTTAGGATATGACGCAATATTATGGAGACCTTTGTTTTATTATTGCGTAAAACGATGATATCCGGCATTAGATTGCAATTTACAATTCAATCCTCGACTCGTGTAAATTGATGATTCGTGTTTAACTTCACAATCCTAGATGTTTCTATCACGTAACCAGAGCCGTATATACTTATCAAAAGAAGTAGTGCTGTTCAAAGTATCATTGCAAACTTGATACCACATACCTGATAGAAATTGATTTTCCTCTGTTCATACAAGATATTGATATCAACGTTTGGCTTCGCCAAAACATAGCAACGTATTATGTAAATACTTATGACTGGTGTACTCTAAGATGATTTCTTTTTCTTATTCTTACTTTTTCCGTACTATTTTTTGGTCCTTTATCTTTTGCATTTGTGCATACATATTTGTGATTATGTTATATAATAGACAAGGATATAATCAGAAAGGAATGTAAGAAACAACAGGAAGTGAACACTCAATTGAATTTGAATTTTTTTATTTTCAACAAGAACTATCGCAGTGACGACAGCATAAATGGCATGTTCCCGTGTTCTTGTTGATGATGTTTATAGTCACTGAAAGAACGTGGCGTTAGACAACTATGCTTTCTTTTTGAATCGTTACGTTCTCAATAGTATTTTTCCAGACTTTATTTTGCCCATTTTATTACCATTTTCATGGAATCAAAAAATCAAAGATAAAGAAAATCAGTATGTTGGTGATTTAAGTTGGGTCATGGTGATTCAACACTTAGATAGTATCCTATTTTTTTTTGTTATCTTGATTGATTAAAAGAGAGAGTCTCCGAGGGAGAAAGTCAACACATTGCTTTTAGTCCTCAAGTGGTTTCCTGAATGTGGTCATCATGTTTCAAAACTCAAAAGGTCATGAAAATAAGTTAGTTAACCACAAAATGAAAAATCAAGCGTGTAGATGAGATTATAAATTTGATAAAAATGCAAGAAAATCAGACTGTTCATTCAAATTTAAGAGAGAAGTTAAGTGAAATATCAGAGCAGACGGATTTATATTTATTAACAGCAAAAGTATCACTTTCAGTGTTGTATAAGACATTGATATCTATTTTATAAGTTTCCATCATACCTGGATGCCTGGATGGGTTTGCTCTGTCATGTATACCAAATTCCTGATTTATTGCAATTGTTCATGATTCAGAGCACTTTTTGCATGCTCGTTCACGCCATTTCCTGTATTGAACGCTGTGACATTTTCCCGCAAATGTCAGAGAGACATTTGACACGTCTTTTGATCAATTCAGTTAATCATGGAAAGTCTAAATAAGTCACAATGGTCTTGTTCTCGGTTTTCTTTTCAAAATCCACAAAAGTCATTTTAAAGCAAAATAAAATGAAAAGGATAAGGAATAGCAAGAAACAAAAATAACACTCATACATATAATTATGAAATGCCAAAACATCAGACACTTCAGTTGATGTTTACAGAGAAATGTACCGAAATAAAAATGACTGATGTCAAATTTTAAACATAGGCATATATGCTTCAATTGAATCTATTGATGAAAAAATTCTTGTTATATTTCATCATCATTGAGTGTCACTTGGATCTTGTCGTCAAAATTCCTGAAAAATCAATTGTCCCGTCAACTTGAAAATTTTACAGATGCAATACCAGACTAGTGCCAATACCTTATCAGTTCTTTTATCCTATTTGATTTTGACATAATTGTCAGTGCTGTTTGGAGACCATAAAGTGCAAAAATCGTGTCCTAACTCACTAAATTAGTTTCTTGTCCTATAATGAAATTAATGGTCTTTTACTATGTCATAAAAAAGATATATGTGACATCCTAAATCATGGTAATCTAATTTTAGACGGACAAGTCTGGTCCAGCGGAAGTCGTAATTGGTTTATTCAGAATGTGGTCTAAATTACCAATATTGTAGCTTTATTTTTTGGGTGCATTTATTTTTTTGATATTATCATCCTGTTGTTTTGGTAGAAACTTGAATTCTAAATCAAATCCATTTTTTTGTACAATTCATTCAGTTTAACGTAATATCACAGTCTTTAATAACATTATGCATAGTACTATTTAATAAATGTTTCTTTGAAGTCACATAAATAATAATATCACAGTCTTTAATAACATTATGCATTGTACTATCAAATAAATGTTTCTTTGAAGTTACAAAAAATAATTTTATTTGTGCTTTTTATACGTATTTAGGAAGAGGTAACTTTGAAATCACTTTTGAGATTTCTTATCCTTAGTTTCAATCCCTTAGCTGATCAATCCCATAATAGGACTTAGCTTTGAAGTTTCCTATGTCAAACATTGTGACTTCTTGTCTTAAGATTCTTCAGTTTTCTAAGATTTACCAAAATACCATGTCTAAGTAGTAAATATGCACTACCTATTTGACACTAATCTATACAACACTGATTTCTATATATTCAACTGACATATATCACATACCGATCTTACGTGATATGATTGCATTAAACTCCCACACTCAAATTATTACTATAGAGCCAAATTAAATGATGGTGGTCTAAATAATCAAAATAATTGAATCATATTATTGTACATGTATATTATATAAATCATTATTAATGAATAGATTTATTTTCCTAAATTGTCTTGTTCATTTCTTTGTCTGAAAGTTAAGTAGAGTATATTTAAATTGAAATGGACTAATGAGTCCCATACAACTAAATTGATTTCATTCATATCACTCATAGCGATGCAGTAATTAGTTACATTTAGTACATTTAGGTTACCAATGTAAAATTAGTGTAAAACATGAAATTATCCTAGAATTTAGCACTTTTGCATCATGTACCAGGTTTATATACATTTCTACCACTTTGAATGTCTTCTCCTTATGCAATATGAAATTATTTGCTATATAATATACATTTTGTTTCATTAGAAAAAAGATAAACTGTAGCATTTATCATAATTTTTAGCATTTTGCTTTTCAGTAAATACCAGTTGCTCAAGAAGTTTGAGGAATTTTTTTTCTGATCCTAAAACATCTTGGACAATCTTGGTATTTTGATGTTTCATTAAATGAAAATATAGATCATAGATCATATATTTCATTTTGTCTTATCTCCTTTTTACATAGAGTCTAATTAAGATGATACTGTTGTTCATATTTTCCCCATTTTCCAATATTTTTACATACATTTGTATTTAAAAAATTTTAACACAGGTAGATATTTTTCCATTATATTTTGATTCCACAGATATATATTTTCCCACATTTTTTTCCCTATATTATAATACAGATATATATTTTTCCCATATTATTCCAGTTCTTCCATTACATTTTTGATACATAGAAACTTATTTCCCATATTTGAACACAGCTATGTATTTTCCTATATATTTTCCCATATTTCAACACAGATAATATATTTTCCCGTATTTAAACATCGATATATATTTTCTTTGTCAGTATTTATTTTTCCATTATATTTCTTTTACAAAGATACATATTTTCGAATGTTTTAACACAGATATATTTTTTCCATGCGTTACACAAATATATATATTTCCCATATATTTTCAATATTTTTACACAGATATTTATTTTCCCATCTTTTAACACAGATATATATTTTTTCCATGCGTTACACAAATATATATATTTCCCATTTATTTTCCCATATTTTTACACAGATATATATTTTCCCATCTTTTAACACAGATATATATTTTTTCCAAGCGTTCCACAAATATATATATATCCCATATATTTTTCCATATTTTTACACAGATATATATTTTTTCCCATATATTTTCCCATCTTTTAACACAGATATATATTTTTTCCATGTGTTACACAGATACAGGTGAAAAACCTTCGCTAACCTGAACATTAATGTCTATATTTATTCTGCATGTGGGCATGGTTTATTTCCCTGAATTGATTTACATATCAGCAGTCAACGAATATTTCGACTATTTATAAGAATTTATTGCTGCCAGTTGTGATTATCATTTATAAGAAGCAGCCTACAAATGTTGTGCTCATGCACAAAAACCAACCTGCCAACCTACTTAAGAAGCTGAGTCTATAAAGTTTGTGTGCATAAACAAGAAGCAAAATACCAATGTTGTGTTTATGTACAAGAAGCAACATACCAATTTTGTGTTTATGCACAAAATCCAAACTACCAACCTTCTTAAGAAGCTGAGTCTATGAAGTTTGTGTGCATAAAGAAGAAGCAACATACTAATGTTATGTTCATGTACAAGAAGCAACATACCAATTTTGTGTTTATGCACAAAATCCAAACTACCAACCTTCTTAAGAAGCTGAGTCTATGAAGTTTGTTTGCGTAAAGAAGAAGCAACATACCAATGTTATGTCTATGTACAAGAAGCAACATACCAATAACATGTTTGTCAAAATACTTTGGCTTACATTTGCAATGTTGACTGCTGAAATGGTTCTCTTAATGCACCCTATTGCTTATCGCATGTTTTCTCTGTTGGTCTTGTTGATCCTATATGTCAGTAATGTTCCTCCCTGCCTTATGCTACATCCAATCTGCACCCCTAGATATGTAATCACCCTCTGTGTGTCATGTTCAAATTCATCTCTCATGTTCTTATTATGAGTCTTCTTTAACGAAATATCATTCAAAATATCAGTTATTTCCACATTTAACCAGATGAGGTTGCAAAAACTGGATCTGTCTGCATAAATCCAGTTCTCTGCTTATCGTTAAGTAGTATCATCCAGTACATTCACCATTCAAGCCATTAGAAGACTGGTTTAAACCAGTTCATCCAACATTAATCCACCATTTATACCAGTTCTAACCACTATATGCAGGTTTAACCATATTGGGCCAGTAAGGAGCTTCACAAACCAGTTTTATCCCTCTCCAAATCAGTTTTCTCCCAGTTTAGTTTCAACTTCCTAGAACCTGTTCAAACCAGTTTGGACCAGGGAATATTATTCATAAAAAATTATATCTAGTTTAAAACTTTCATGGCATCCTGTTCCAACTTTGTAACTAAGAAATTTTGTTTTTGATGAAGAATACAATTTGCTTATGCAATCAAATATTTCTTTCCTGTAACTTACTTGTCCCTGCATGCTTCCTATGTGTGTCCAAATTGTTGGAAATTTTAGAACCCACTTTCTCATAACTACCCCTTTTCTACTAAGCAATGTAACCCTTCTAGCACCCTAATATATTCAGGTCTAAAATTTATGACTTCTTTCTCTTTGATCATGAAATGTTAGTTAAGGTTGATTCGCTTTCTTACTGCTTTCAATAAAAACTATTTTCTTTGGTATTTGGAAAAATCACGGTTTAATTTTGCTTATAGTTCCTGTTATAAGGTAAACCTCGATTGCATGTTAGAAAATATGTATGTTTTATAGATTTTTATTAAAAACTGCTAGATTTTTAGTAATTTTAAAATTTAATTGCAAAATATTATAAAACTGCATGAGGCTATAATTTTTGTGCAATATTATCTTATGATATATTTTAAGATAAAGACCGTTACTCATTTTGGCTTTCTGTACGAACTTTATATTCTATGATCATGTATTGATCGAACATCTTCATTTTTATTAAATTGAGTTCATTCTTCATTTGATAAAATTTGCTCAAATAGCACTTTTTGTCTTTTTCAGCCTCACTTTATAAGCAATGCATGTTTATGATAGTTTAGAGCAATTGTGATCTACTGTACTTTATTTTGCATTTTTGATGAAATTTGATAATTTGGATAGTGATTTCATTCCATCAAGTTTGTGTTTTAGATTTCGCCATGCAGCAGTTAGATCAATGATGGGAGGACGTAGGTCACATCCTAAATCAGCGCCATCTGGCAAATTAAAGATGGTTGATGTTGTAGAAACTGTCCGAACAGATCACCATCTTAACATATTAACTCCCTCCGAAGGTTTGTATTGATATAAACATTATATATGATTAATATCTTGAGTTTCCAATGATCAGAAACATAACTGAAAGATGCATTAATGAAAAGTGCTGAAACATTCAACGATCAAAATCATATAAAAAAATTATCAACAAATTTTCAGGAAAGATGCAATTCAGTTATCACAACATAGCTGTAACAGTTAACGCAATAATCTGTTCATGATTCTTTTTGAATTTCAGATTTATTTGGGAAGTTCACATTTGCGGCACCAAGCTATTCAGTTCTAGAAAGTGCAGGAATCTTAGAGATAGATGTACTCTTCCATAGACGTCCCCCGTGAGTGAAAATTCCTTGCTTTTATTATCTCTTACATGTACATATAGTTGATTTGAATATATCTGATTTAATTTGAAGATTGCTCGATCTTCTTAATGCTTTTATTGAATCACTGCTTTTGTGAATGACTTTGGAATCTTTTGATTCATTTAAGAATTTTGAGACACATTTCCATGTAGAGTTTTGAGACACCTGTTTGGAATTAGCTCCCATAGGAATGTTTGCTCCAACTTATTTATTTCCCCATATGCAAAATGTCATTTAGGTCACGTTTCCATCCTTCTTTCAACTTTCATATGTAGAAAATTGTGAGAAAAAATAAATGTTTCAAAATTTACTAATTTTCAGAGCGGAAGGGTAAAAATACTATCCTGACATATGAAGAATTTTTTTAAAAGAAGAAAATATGTTCAAACATTTTTCCAATAAAAATTAATCAGAGTGAAAAAGAGTTGAATAAACAACATGGAATAAAATAAATAAGCGTGTAATGAATACAGAAACGATTATTAGAAATGTCTCAAATTTTCTCCTCTCCCGTTTCTCCTTTTTAGAGAAATTGATTGCTGTTCAAATAAGGGAAGAGTGCATTATTGACCAAAATGACATTTTCAAAATGGGTGTGTAGGTCAAACATGTATGTCATGGTGCCTGGATTGGTAAAATTCAAGCAATCCAGGTACCTTTCTGGGGGGAGGTCTATCGAGTTAAGATGCAATGAAACCTTTATATCTGAACACCTCTCAATGTGAACATATTTTTTGAATCTGTCATAGACTTCCTTGCTAGACAGACCTAGAAATGTGAACACCTGCCAATCCAAACCCTTTTGGCTGGTACCGCTGGTGTTCAGATTAGACAGGTTTTATATATACGGTATTGAATGACCCCTTTAGACCCCCCCCCCCTCTTGTGTTCTATCACTATTACATGTTTTTTTCATTTGTTGCTTTCTTAGAGCTTCCGACAAAAGACACATCCAAAATCACGGAAAGAGGTATTAGTTGTACAGATATAGTCACTCATTCATTTGGCATTGTTTTTTTTTATTTGATTTGTGCTGTGCTTGTCATGAAGTCGTGTTCTATTTAATAGATGGACGAGGTCAGTATATTGACGTACAAACATGATTGGTTACATTTTGCGGAATGAATAAAACCCCTTTTACGATTTCATATTTATCAATTTCTAACAGGAAACATATTTTATATTTGAAAATAATCTTTTTTGTTCAATTTTTATTAAATGTTTTGTATGGAGGGGTGAAAACAAAAATGTGATTTATGATGTTTTTGGACAATTGATATTCTGATCTGGTCCTTTATTATTATCATGACAATATTCACACACATTATATTGTGGTTAGCCAAAGCATGATTTGTGAACTCCCTAAAATGTATAGAAATGCAAAAAGTGAGTGAGTTTAGTTTATTCAAATTTTAGACAGAAAATTCATAAAATTAGGGTTGAATTAAGAGTAAATATAGACACAATGTGGAAAATTATCATGATTAAGAATGGAGAAATACTCCCTTTCCTTGTGTTTTCATCAATGATTATATTCAAAATTGTAAGGTTCAATGTGTTATAATTTTATTTTTTTTGTTATAAGTGGCAAATACTGATTCAATTAAAATAATATGCCGTTGTACCTTTAAACACATAGTGTCTGTAAGTCCTATAGCTTATTTGGAAGGCAACTATTTGTCCATTCTGTCTAATGATTTTGAAAAGGTTGTGAATGTGTTTGATTTTCTTTGTTTGACATGATTGAGTGTGTTGCACATCGTTGTTGGCCTAATACATAAATTATTGTTAAAATTCCTGACTGTTAGGATTTTTTATTTAAAGTGCATCACAAAAACTAATGCACTGACATAAAAATCTAAAAGTCAAATGTTGTGATGAGTCTATAATATGTAACTCATTTAAGAAACCAGGTCATTTTGTCCCATACCCCTTTGGCCTTGGTTAGTCCCAAAAGTGATTTATTTTATTTTTCTTCAAGTTTGCCATATACTGCTTGGGATAACAATAAGACTCTAGAAGAACTCAGAAATATTGGTTTAAGCAGTCCCCCAATGAGCCCAAGCAGTCCCGGTTTATTTAGTCCTCGGACAGTTTTCTGGACTCCAAGTCCAAGAATAAAGAGAACTCAAAGTCCCCAGATTAACAGGAGTCAAAGTCCTCAACTTACCAGGACTCCAAGTCCTAAGTTTGGGATGGTTTTACCAGATGGTGCAAATTTCCCTAGAAGGCTGCTCCCTATGGATTCCAGTCCTCTTATATTAAGGTTTGAATATGAAATTTTAGTCCAGTAGCTAAAGTCCCCACATTATATAAGTTTAGAATAATTAATCCAACACGTTTTTCCCCAATATTTCACGGTCTTAATTATAGAAAATAGTACAAACAATTTGTGTTTTCAAGCTATAATGCATACAGGCATGATGATACTGTTTTAAATATCTTCTTGCAAAATAAACTTTCCCACAACAAAGAGTTCTCCCTGCTTTATAAAGAAGATTACATAAGCTTTGTTTTCTTGCTATTAAGTAGTAAAATAAGTCCAAGAAAAAATATTGCCTACTTTAAAAAGTAGAGATTGTATTCCCCTATTCATTGAGATAGAAGGACACATTTTCCGTCACCTCTTATGAGTCACTAGAGTTCAATGATTCTTGTCACAAAAATAGTTCCCATTTTGATGATTGTGTGAAGAAAATAGCTCCCATAGACAAGATAAATGCACCGAGTCACATTATAATTCCCCATAGTGAGTTAATTGCACTATTTTAGAGGAAATAGTTCCTATAGTTAAGATGAATACACAAGACGAATGTCCCCAAGTTAGTTAGATAATTGTACTGGTCATTACATAGTTCTCCTTCCGCTTGATTGGTCTATCTGAGTATCAATCAAGGAGAAAGTAGGAATCTTAATGATTAATCATGTACAATACCCAAGAATATAATCCCATAATTGGAATCATTTTAAATGCAAATAGCATGGAAAAGTGAGGAATTAGTGAGAAATGAAATACATAGGTGTTTGGGTGATACTCTAAATTGTATAGAAATGCAAGAAAATCTAGAGGTTCATTCAAATTTTAGAGAGATATTGAGTAGAATAAAGATGATCAGATGGATCTTTTTCATGGGTAATCAGATCGTTTTAAGCATGTCCTTCACATTCCAGATTAATCAGATATAAGAAAACAATAATTGTCTCGATTTCTGAGAAAATTAAACATTTGGCCTTGTAATACGGATTATGATTTTTTTTCTCAAAATAGTCTTGAAAAAGCATGGAATCAGTAAGGAATGAATATAGCTAGAATATATTTACAATTTTATGAAAAAAAAACAAAAAGTCAAGAAAAAAAGTTTATCTGTACCGATCTTTTTAATGATCGTTATTGACAGAACTCTTGATAATCACGTTTCGTGTATTAACTCAAGGGCAGCCTACCTATCATCTTTGACTTTATTCGATTATCATTGATTTGCAAAATGTTTTTCTGACAGCAATTTAAGCTTCTTTATGGCCCTTCAGTGCACTGCTTCGCTCCTTTTCCTAATGATAGGTTATGCATGCAAATAATCTGAATTGAGAAATTGTTTTCAGCTTATAATTTGCAGTATGTCTGATTCTTAATCTCTAGATGAAGAGGACTCTGATAAATCAAAATGTATAATTTCCTTCAAAATCGAATAAGGTCTTTATTTTACAAATCACCTTTTGGACAAATGCTTTGAAGCTCTGGATAAAATTCTTTCAAAGTATATGACTAATTTTGATCACTGTGATATAATGCAGATGTGTAGATGACTATACATATAGATGACTATTTGTGGAGATGGCTATATATGTAGATGACTATGCATGTAGATGACTATGTGTGTAGATGACTATACATGTAGATGACTATGTGTGTAGATTACTATACATGTAGATGACTATGTGTGTAGATGACTATACATGTAGATGACTATGTGTGTAGATGACTATATATGTAGATGACTATACATGTAGATGACTATGTGTGTAGATGACTATACATGTAGATGACTATGTGTGTAGATGACTATATATGTAGATGACTATACATGTAGATGACTATGTGTGTAGATGACTATACATGTAGATGACTATGTGTGTAGATGACTATATATGTAGATGACTATGTGTGTAGATGACTATATACAAGGATGGCTATATATCACATTTTATTCAATCAAATTGAAAATGCATGTTTCCGTGTGTTTTTTTTTTCTTTTTGCTAATAGCTTCATATTCCACACCTTAAAACAAGAACAACATATTTAAAATTTTAAAATCTTAGATAATTAAGTACATGAGTATAGCAAAACTATTTTTGGGTATGAAGATTTTTCATGAAATCTTTGCAAGAAGATTTTTCATGAAATCTTTGCAAAAACATTGTTATAGGTTGATATTTAATCCACATTTTAGGATAGATAGTTCACATGCATTAATGTTTTGTATGTCTGAGTCCATGCAGTGTAGTTTCAATGCAGCTGCAGCACTGTTTAGTCCATTAACACTGCATGCATGGTGGAACACATAAGCGCACTATTGTTCATCAAATTTCATTGCATGTACTGTATTATTGCAAAACATGGTTAAATAAGACAATTTTCATGAATGCTTCGATATTATAGTTTTATTTATATAGATAAAATTTAGATTTATATATTTTAAACTTATTTTTACCAATATTTGATTATTAAACCTACAGCTTGATTTCAAAAGTTTGTATGTAGCTGTAAAATAGCTTTGAATAATTTGACTGAAGTTTATTTTGTATTAAGATTTATTATTTTACTATTTCAGGCCTAAAAGTTATATACAGGTATGTAAATAATTTAATAAAACAAAAAAAAATAAAATAAAAAAAAGATTTTGAAAAAGGCACTACATAGATTTTTAGTTCAGAAAACGACTCATTAATGTACATATAGTCAGGGCTAATAATCCATTGCATCAGCCCTTAGCTATTAGTTTTCTATTAAATCGTATTGACCTTTTTGGCTATTCATTGAACATTTATAAATTAAATTAATAAAATATATAATAAATTAATTTAAATTATAGAATAAATAAATTAAACACAATTGAGGATATGCATCCAGAAACTTAATGGATTCCCCTCGTATATAAAACATGTTAGATTTAACTTATTGAACACGCTGTATTTTTGGCTCGTTTCAGAATGGTGTGAGCAATGGAAAAACCACAGAGACATCATTTACGAATCCAATTTCAACCACAGCTGAAGAAGATGAAATGGTCAAAGGAACTGTTTCTATCGATTTTGAGACTCGGGAAGGTTCGGCAAAAATAAATAAAGACTTTAAATATACCCAAGGTTCATTGGTAAGTGTCCCAACTAGAATTGATTAACACGAGAAAAATGATGATCAATATATTAAGAAAATGATGATCAATGTCTTGAAAAATGATCACCAGTGTTTTGAAAAATGATCATCAATGTTTTAAAAATGATTATCGATGTTTTGAAAAATTCACTTTGGAGATTTCTATGCTCAGGGAGAAGAACATTGAATTGACTTAAATGAATGTAAATGTTGATGAAAGCGAAATCATTGATTCGAGTGTTGGTAACATGATATATGATTTCACTGCTTGAAAGACATTCTCATTTTTAATTATTAGTTTTTTGTGTTCATATTTTTGCATAAAAGTGTAGTTTTTATCAATAAAAGATATAAATTGGCAATTTAATGAAAAAACATTCTTCTAAACTGCATTTCCTTCAAATCCAAAATTCTATTTTCCCAATTGAACCTATAGATTAGATTTTTCTGAAGATAATTTGTTTGTGTCTCTTTTACAAATTTTGATTAGCACAAATATTAGTTCACGTGTACATTATTTTTTACTTTCAGGTCTTTTCCGAAACTGAATATAGAAAGTCGATCACGATTCCTATCATTAACGACAATCAATACGAGGCAGATGCCGATTTCTACGTCATCTTAAAAAATGCGCACGGAGGATCAGGGATCGGAGACCCCAGTGTGACGAGAGTCACAATTATTGATGACGATGGTGAGTTAGTGTGACAATTTCTCCTCGGGGAGATCTCATATCCTTAGGGAGCAGATATTAGCCTTTTATTGTATTTAATGAATTGTTCATGATGCAGATCTCATGGTTAGGCGTATGGTTACATGGTTATGTGTTAGACTAATGTATGTCTTTTTTACTGGAGAGCTTTCAGACCTAGTTTTTTTCTAGAGGTTTCTAAATGTTACATTCCTTCTAAGTATAGCATCAAACAGATGTATTGATTCCAGGAAAATCATTATAATTAATGAGTACAATGGCATTGTCTGATGTGTCATTGACCTTCATTGTTTTCCTCATTTATGAAATGTCATCCAGTGCGTATTGGCCCCCAGGATATATTGTCCAACTTTGGATTCTGCCATTCTAAATGGAAAAATAGAGCATATAACTGTCATTATCCCATCGAACGAAGTTCGGAGGGATATAGGGAACGCCTCCGTCCGTCCGTCCGTCCGTCCGTACGTACGTCCGTACGTACGTCCGTCCGTCCGTCCGTCCGTCCGTCCGTCTGTCCGTCCGTCCGTCCGGGCAATAACTCAAATACCGTTAGCCCGATTTTGTTCATATTTTGTACACATATACCCTATGGGGGTAGAAGTTCTGCTCGAAAGCCGATTTTCAAAATGGCCGCTCATTTCAAAATGGCGGCCATTTTAGTGCCGATTTTACAGTAATTTAGGTGTAATATGTAAAACTGTAATAGCAATATGTTTTAAATGTAAAAAAATTATAAAGGACATTAATAATGCTACAAATGTAGATATTAAAGAAGCACATGGCAGCCATCTTGAAAAATGGCGGCCTTTACTCGTCATTTTACGATTTTTGCTATAACTCAAAAAATAGTGGAGCGATTTTGTTCATATTTGGTATGTGAATACTATAAGCATTGCACACTGTCTAAAGACACTTTTGGTAGAAGGCGGCCGTTTTGAAAAAAATTTTGAAAAATGGCCGCCATTTTAATGTATTTACTATAACTCGAAAAGTAGTGGAGCGATTTTGTTCATATTTGGTATGTGAATACTATAAGCATGGCACACTGTCCTATGACACTTTTGGTAGAAGGCGGCCATTTTGAAAATTTTTTTGAAAAATGGCCGCCATTTTAATGTATTTTACTATAACTCGAAAAGTAGTGGAGTGATTTTGTTCTTATTTAGTATGTGAATACTATAAGCATGGCAAACTGTCTATTTCTAATGATATTTTTGGTAGACAGTGGCCATTTTGAAAAATGGCTGCCATTTTAACGTATTTTACTATAACTCGAAAAGTAGTGGAGCGATTTTGTTCATATTTGATATGTGAATACTTTAAGCATGGCACATTGTCTAATAAAACTTTGGGGAGTAGTCGGCCATTTTGAAAAATGGCCACCATTTTTATGTGTGTTATTTTACAAGTACGTGTGCGATTTTTCAAAAATTTTAGAGGTGGCTACTTAAAAGCACATTATTTCTTCTGATGACAACTTGGCTAGTGAGCAACCATTTTGAAAATGGTGGCCTTTCTGGTGTGTTGTTTTATGATATTTGCTATTCGTTTGTAAAAATGCCAGCCATTTCTGTTCGATGGGATTCGCTACGCTTTGGCGTTGCCGTTGTTCTGGTTGGAATTTAAGAAACAGAATTGAACGAAAATTGAAAGAATTTGATTTCAACAAAATTATACTGTAGGACATGTAGGAGGGGAGGGGGAATTATTATGAAATATTATCAGCACCTCACAAGGCCTTTCTCAGTGTATTAGTACTAGTTTAGAAGGGTTATATTTTTTTACTATTGACTTGACCAATAGGTGGCTAGTGGCAGGTCATAGTGGGCCATAGTGACATTTTTTTGAAAGCCCATGCTAAGACCAAGATTTTACTATGTTGCCAGCTGAAATGAGGTCATTGGTATATGAACTAGTTTTATTTATATTTCATATTTAAGGATCATTAATGAATAGTTTATATATAAATATAGATCTATTAGTAGATTATTTCCCCTTGCAAAAATATAGAAGAACATGATCCCTTCCAAAATATATGTAGAACTGCAAAACCTCATCTCTGGTCCGAGGGTATTTCACTTCTTTCAATTCCAAATGTTTGAAAGTGCAATGAAGCCTTTTGATGAAATATCGTAAAACCTAGCAAAAAATAGAAATTGGAAATAATAAATTGAGATCAATAAAAATTCAATCTAGAGAATCTATTGAAGGGTATATTGACATCGAGGCATGTTGACATTGAAAGCAGCTGAGGTATTGACATTGACATTGGAAAGCAATGAGGTGTTTTATAAGAACTATTCTGAGCACGCAGTTGCTTCATGTGCAATGGAAATAATTCCTCACTATGCCATCAAACACGATCAAAATCAGCGTAAAATTGACTTCAAGCCCGCTGATTAGCTCTTTATGGATACTGGAACATTTCAATATAATTTTGGATGAGGGCTTAATACGTTATAGACATGCAATACAGTGGGTTGCCCTATTTGCACTCCTTTTAGACCGGATATGAATATTTGAAGCGTGTACATTTTGGATTATTTATTTATAAGTACTTCATCAATTAGATTTACTTATATAATTTGTTTTGCATTCAATTGATTTGTATTGCTTGCTTGGTATTTCATCATTTTATATTCCATTGTATGGCATTCCATTATTTGATATTCCCTTGTTTGGCGTTTAATTGATTGATATTGCTTGCTTAGTATTTCATCATTTTGATATTCAATGTTTGAAATTCCACCATTCAATATTCCCTTGTTTGGCATTCAATTGGTTGGTATTGCTTGTTTGGCATTTCTTCTTGTGATATTCCATTGATTGACATTCCAATGTTGTTTGTTATTTCAGAACCAGGGGAATTCACGTTTGATAGGTCCCACTATGCTGCTGATTTAAAGTCTGGAATGATGGCTGTCACTGTTGTGAGACAACACGGATGTGATGGCACCGTCACAGTGGAGTACTCGACTGTGTAAGTATAGATATATGGTATTTCATGAGAGGAATTGAATATGGCTTTTATCCCTTCATCTTGGAGAAAATATATTCTACGTTGGGGGATTAAAAATATTATTAATTATACTGTTTACCTAATGTGCTCGTGGAGAGAGTATTTACTCAGAGGGATGGGATATGAGTTTATTACACGAGAAAGTATATAATATTTTATCTCAATATATAAATATCTTAACTAACTAAAAATTAAAATAGATAAACGATATATTTATGCAATCTGATCTTAACTGGGAAAATATTTGTAATTGTAAAACATTGGATTCTTAAGATGTTGAACTCGAGAGAATGATCTGTGTTACAAAAAATATGAAAATCAATTCTCCAATGAAACTTTTTGTCATACATCACGCACTTTGAGATATCAAATCATTATAGGTTCAATGTGTCTTTGTGTGCATTCCAGTAGTTCGCACAGCATCGATTTCATAACAATAAGACAACTTTAAATGTGACATTTTGCTAATTCATATCGGTAATTACATTATTTCAATGCCATTTCCTGTGAGCTAATTATACCAAGCAAAAAAACAATAATCAAAGAAATTATTTTTGGTAATATTTCATGGATTGAAATGCAAAGTAAGGTGGCATAAAGAGAAATTAGCAAGGAATAAAGTAAACAGGCATGTAGTCAACACTTTAAATTGTAAACAAATGCAAGAAAATCAAACAAATCAAATTTTAGAGACAAATGAGAGGAATCAGCAAGGAATAAAGTAAATAGGCATGTAGTGGATACTCTAAATTGTATAGAAATGCAAGAAAATCAGACACTTTATTCAAATTTTAGAGAGAAATAGAGTGAAATAAACATGAGCAGACGGACATTTTACTATGTCATACACACCATCTTTCACAATTACAAAATAATTCTGTTTAATCATGTTGCAATGAATTGTAAGATATAGTCTGCCTACCTGTGTAACAAAGGAGGAATTCAAAACCCATAATACAAATGACATATCCCATAATTCATCTGATGTCAAATCATTAAGTGAAAAAGCAGTAAATACAACAATGTGTTCATGTTTCAGAAATGGTGTCATCCTATCAATTATTAGCTCATTGCTTTATAAATGACTTGTCGTTGCCATATTCTCACTTTTTGTAATTAGATTACTTAAATCTTAAAACACAATGAACAAATACAAAATGACTAACAAAATAAAGTGATCACTGAAAGATAATACTATCAAATGCCTGATTAATAAATCACAATAATCAAAAATGGATGGATATTATTATTCCAAATAAGCATTGATTTTATTCAAACCTCAACTACCTTATTAATTTTCAAATGCATACATGTGAAATGGAATTAGGGTAGTAAACAAATCAAAAAGTATATGTATATGTAGCAATGTAAAAATCAGGCATAAATAGGCATTTTAGAGAGGACATTCATATACAGGTAATTATTATGTAAAAGGGCGCAGTCTGAAAGAATACTCAAAGGTATAATCGAGATATAAATTCTATACTTTTAAAGCAAACTCTGGAACACCTCACATCGTTTAATTATTCCCTATAGGTTCTAAATGAGACTGGAACATGCAATTACAAGAGAGAAATATATTCCCATAGGTCTAGCTTTGATTTAACGAGATTCTTGTTTTTGTAAATATTATTTTTACTTATACTAGGCATGCAGATTTTTGCATAATATGTGTTTCAAGGTGAAATAAAGAACAATGATTTATTCAATTTTTGATTATAATTTTAGTAATTTGTAACGCATTTTTCTCATTCATCCATTGCATCATGGGATATATACCTCTTTTGCCCTTTGGTTACTTCAGTTTAGTGAAGTATAAATCTGAGATAATGAATTAATGCCTTAATGGATTTTCAGTGTTAAATGTCGTCTGCTCATGCTTATTCCACTCCATTTCTCTCTAAAATTTGAATAAAGCATTTGATTTTCTCTCATTTTCATACAATTTAGAATGTTAACTACATGCCTGTTTACTTTATTCCTTGCTGATTCCACTCTTTTTTACTCTATTTTGAGTTTAAAAACATGGTCACTGTGACCTTTTTCAAGGCTGGCACGAATGAGTTAATGTTCCTTGCCAGATATCCAATAAACAATAAATGGCTGGTTGTGCCAGGCATTATTATACACTGACGTCCGCAGCTTTTTAATTTCAAAGGGGTTTGGCGTGGCAAAGAATACTTGGAGGCAAATCATATAATATGGTTTATGGCAAATAATGAGATTCAAGCTTCAAAATGACAGAGATTTGTTTCAATCTGTTGAGGCATCCTTGCAATGGCATATTAAATCAGGCATGTCAAGTTATATCAGGCAAGGCATCTATATTGCATCAAATAAATGAAATTACAAAAATCTGTTATAAGATTATGTTCCATTGTGTTCTATTGTCTTATTTTTTTGTTTCAAAATTTACAAAGTGCCTTCTTGAATATGAAATACCAAAAATCTATTCCATCAAGGTGTCACTTAATGCAAAACCATTCATTAAGAGTGGAGTTTGAACAACTCATTGAGCGAGAGTGTCATGACACAAGAGGCTGTTATTACATGTAGGCAAATATCCATAGGCGTGCCATGACGATTCAACAATACACTTAACGTCATTTAAGCAATATATTATATATTTTGCTCAAAATTTATCTTAGAATCCCTTTTGTTTCGTTGGTGGTGTTAAGAATGACATTTCTAGCCAAAGAATTTTAGCCTTGAACTGAATTATTTGATTATGTTTATGGGACGATTTAAACCAGATTCAGCTTAAAGGAAAGCAAAATCAAGTTAGAAAATGAACTAAAATCTCTCATATGGTCAGTACCTACAATCAACCCATTTTCTTTTGGTTTGAATAACAGGTGTCTGAATTTTGGGTATTTCTCTATAATTTGGAGTGTTTATTACAGGCCTGTTTAATGTATTCCTTACTGTTCAATCCATTCCCATCTATGGTCCAAGCGTATTTTAATGCTTTCTATAGTTGCTATAGCAGTGAGGGATGATCTTGGAGGATGATTTATTCCTTCCTCTCATTTTTACTTTAATTTGTATTTTAAAACATAACGGTCATGCTGAGTTTTCCAATGGGTATCGTCATTAAGGCTTTAATTTATAGGGAAAAATCTTGGGAAGGTCACATTGACATATTTTTAGATTTGAAATCTCGTGGCTTGAGGCAATTAAGAACGGAAGGTAACAGTTTGATGGTTACACAGTAATCTGATTTATGTGAATACATTGCAGTAAAATCATAATATTTATAAAGTATTGGAGACAGTCTGGGACTTGTGTAAAAATGGCTGTCTGCTCATTCTAATTTTATGGATACAAGTTCATATAGTAATATAGTTCCATGGTTTTTTTTTTATTTTTTATTTTTATTTTTTAGATATACAGATTATATATTTTGTGATTTTAATTCGTGGATAAAGTTATATATTATATGATTTTTGCTTCGTGATTTTAATCCAATATTCCTGGATACTTTCAGTGACGGCACAGCGCGTGGAGGTCCAGAATTAACAGAGAAGCTTGACTATGCATCAGTACAAGGGGTCCTTACATTTAAGCATGGAGAAACGAGCAAACAAATCCAAATAGATGTAAATAAAGAGGCTAAGGTTAGTACTACCCTCTCCCATTCGCTAGCCACATAGTCCTCTGACTGCTCCACACGATTCTTGGGCGGCTAAGACTTTACATTTCAAATGTACCCTTCTTGATACTTTATATGAGTTTAAATGAGAATTGTAATATTGTTCGCCACTTTTAACAAAACATGCCGTGATTTTCTTAATTAAAGGCTTTAGATCAAAGACATTCCTTTATAGAATTAGACAAATTCTTGCAATTGCTTCATTTTAATTCAAATTAATTATGACAAATAGTTTTTTGTGTATCACGAAATGTGAAAAGTGTTTTTTCCTGCCCTCCAGGATTTAGACAGGCTATATTGAATTAAAATAGAAATCTAGCTTTGAAGAAAGTAGGTAGACACGCAGGCAAGATCCTGGATTGGATAGAAATGTAAGACAATCAAGTGATCACTCAGATTTTAAAATGTAAAATGAAGTGGAAATTAGAGGAATCAGCAAGGAATAAAGTAAACAGGCATGTAGTTAACACTCTAAATTGTATTGAAATGCAAGAAAATCAGACACTTCATTCAAATTTTAGAGAGAAATGAGAGGAATTAGCAAGGAATAAAGTAAACAAGCATATAGTCAACTCTCTAAATTGTATAGAAATGCAAGAAAATCAGACACTTCATTCAAATTTTAGAGAGAAATAGAGTGAAATAAGCATGAGCAGACGGACTTTTCAGCAAAGAAATGTATGTGATTACAGCTCATCCATTATTCTATTTATCATAAATGACATTTATTTTGGTCAAAACTTGAGATAATTTCCACCTTGGAGAAATCTAGTCAACCATAACAGTAAATTGTTGTCAAAAATCGTAGTTAATTTGCACTAATTGTCATTGGCGCCATTTCCGTAACTTTACTGATTGGTCAAAAATTCTACAATACGAGGGTTGATCCAAAAGTTCCGAACCGTTTGCTCTAAAAATCTTAATACTTTATGAAAATTGTTCATATTTGGCCACAACCACCCCATATATAACAGTTTCATTTTGTGTAAAAATAAGCAATACATTTGACCAGCAACATAGGTATCTGGTTACCATAGTAACATGACGACAGGGTCTGTGGAGCAAGAGTACGACATATTGTAGAGGTGGAAAAAAGTTGATTCTAAAAGAGTGTTACAGGGTATCAAATTTCAAATGTGTCAGTTATGCCTGCCTATAAACCAGTTATTTTTTCAATTTGTCCATATTTAATAGTTAGTTCTTGATTTAATTTCGCAAAATGGTCTCTTATCCCCTTATATACACTTAGTATATCTGCTGACCCTTTGATCAAACACATCTTTGAATTCACCATCACCTGTCTCAGAAAGCCACTCAAAAACAGCAAGACAGACTTCATTTAATGTTCAAAAGCATGTCTTGTCTTGTAATTTGTACCTTGGGTAACTATAGAGATAAACATCAGAGGAGGCAGATATAGTGAGAAGGATGCAAGGGTAAGCTAAGGCATGTGCATATTTTCATTGACGTTTGAGTAAGTATTGAGGTATGGAATTGCGCATTGTCGAAATCGAACTCGATTTTATGCTTTAATTTGACTGCTTTTGGCGCAAGGCATTCTTCTGGTCAATGACATCACAGTTGCCAAGTATAGCTTGTATGATATCAGATTACACATATAGCATTGGTCTAATGAAAAAATAATTGATTAATAGGCATGACTAACAAATCTGAAATACATTTGGTACCCTGCATACACCCTTCAAGTGTCAACTTTTTTCCAACTCTTGCTCCACATACCCTGTTGTCATGTTCCTATGGTAACAAGATACCTATGTTACTTGTCAAATTAATTGTTTTTTTTTACATAAAATGGAACTACTATATATGGGGTGGTTGAGGCCAAATATGAACAATATTCATAAAACATTAAGGTTTTTAGAGCAAACGGTTCGGAACTTTTGGATCAACCCTTGTATATATGATTTCCCATACAGTATCGTAAGCCTTCATAAGGACAGGATTTATCTGCCAATTTTCCGTCCTCATAAGACTCATCAATTTATTCTACATTGTGAAGTGATAATGGTAATCAAATTACTGACAGCTGACACCTTAGTTTCACACATGACACTTGCTAAGAGATATATTCATATGTCAACTTCAGAAAACTCGAGCTTTTTTTTGTATTACATGAGATAAATGAATTATAGTTTAAATATCCTCTATTGTCAGGCCTACATCCGATTTCACACTTTTTCTTAAGTATACATGTAAGCAAGCTTCAGAGATTTCTTTTGTCTGGATGCACTTTATATTTTAGCTATACAATTACATTGAAGTCGAGATGAGATCTTATCCGTTTCATTCCAATTCTCTTGAAAACTTCAATGGAGTGTCATTACATTTTTCCCTCTCTATGCATTTAATGTTTTTTATTACATACATTTTTACTTCATTCCTTGTTAGTTCCAGTCTTTCAACCATGTTTTGATATTAAAACATGCCCTTGTGATATTTCCATAGCATGTAAGGCACTGATAAATTGGGAAATTTCATGTGGAAAGTCCATCCAGAAAAAACAAGGCTTTTATCTAAATAATTAAGTTAACCCTGAAGATCCTCCTTGTTCACTTCAAGGGCAGGCCCATAGCCAGGATGTTGAGGGGGGTTCACTTTTTGAAAAATTCCAGGGGGCTTCACTTGTGACAATTTTGGTCAAAAAAAGGCCAAAATCACCTAAAAAGTGCTCAGAATGGTGAAAAACTGCATGATTTTGAAAGATTTTTTTGGCCAGGGGGGGGGGAGCTTCGCAGGAACCCATCGAACCCCCCCCCTGGCTACGGGCCTGAAGGATGTTATGTTCATGATGATCCCACTCAATATTTGAGTCATTATTGTGTGTGAAAATGACCTCCCTTGCAGTATTGAATGTATGTGTAAGTGTATGAACCATAGCCATAACCAGGGGATTTTGGTTCTCTATAAACCATGCAGTTTTTCACCATTTGAGTGACTTTTTTAAGTAGTTTTGGGCCAAAATTGTCTAAATCAACCCAAGTAGATTTTTTTTGAAAACTGCCCTCCCCCTCACCGACAAAAGCTGGCTACGGGACTGGACTTCGAGGAATTTTAAGCCATAGCCTCATCCAAGTATCTTAATGGAGCAAATTATTCCCTATACTATACGAATCAATATAGAAGATAGTTATAACTTTCTGCACAAAAGATAATGTATTGGACAATGTACTGTAATATCCTTGGTATTCTTGAATAAGTAGGAACAGAGGAAATGTGAATTCCAATAGTACATTAGCCATTCTCATCAACAAAGGCGCAGACTACTTGACCATCTTTTAACAAAGGCGCAGACTACTTGACCATCTTTTAACAAAGGCGCAGACTACTTGACCATCTTTTAACAAAGGCGCAGACTACTTGACCATCTTTTAACAAAGGCGCAGACTACTTGACCATCTTTTAACAAAGGCGCAGACTACTTGACCATCTTTTAACAAAGGCGCAGACTACTTGACCATCTTTTAACAAAGGCGCAGACTACTTGACCATCTTTTAACAAAGGCGCAGACTACTTGACCATCTTTTAACAAAGGCGCAGACTACTTGACCATCTTTTAACAAAGGCGCAGACTACTTGACCATCTTTTAACAAAGGCGCAGACTACTTGACCATCTTTTAACTATTCAACCCAGAGAGATGAAATTTATAAATTCTCATCAACAAAGGCGCAGACTACTTGACCATCTTTAACACTATTCAACCCAGAGAGATGAAATTTATAAATTCTCATCAACAAAGGCGCAGACTACTTGACCATCTTTAACACTATTCAACCCAGAGAGATGAAATTTATAAATTCTCATCAACAAAGGCGCAGACTACTTGACCATCTTTTAACAAAGGCGCAGACTACTTGACCATCTTTTAACTATTCAACCCAGAGAGATGAAATTTATAAATTCTCATCAACAAAGGCGCAGACTACTTGACCATCTTTTAACTATTCAACCCAGAGAGATGAAATTTATAAATTCTCATTAACAAAGGCGCAGACTACTTGACCATCTTTTAACTATTCAACCCAGAGAGATGAAATTTATAAATTCTCATCAACAAAGGCGCAGACTACTTGACCATCTTTTAACTATTCAACCCAGAGAGATGAAATTTATAAATTCTCATCAACAAAGGCGCAGACTACTTGACCATCTTTTAACTATTCAACCCAGAGAGATGAAATTTATAAATTCTCATCAACAAAGGCGCAGACTACTTGACCATCTTTTAACTATTCAACCCAGAGAGATGAAATTTATAAATTCTCATCAACAAAGGCGCAGACTACTTGACCATCTTTTAACTATTCAACCCAGAGAGATGAAATTTATAAATTCTCATCAACAAAGGCGCAGACTACTTGACCATCTTTAAACTATTCAACCCAGAGAGATGAAATTTATAAATTCTCATCAACAAAGGCGCAGACTACTTGACCATCTTTTAACTATTCAACCCAGAGAGATAAAATTTATAAATTCTCATCAACAAAGGCACAGACTACTTGACCATCTTTTAGCTATTCAACCCAGAGAGATGAAATTTATAAATTCTCATCAACAAAGGCGCAGACTACTTGACCATCTTTTAACTATTCAACCCAGAGAGATGAAATAGTTAGTTGCAGAACCCGATGTTGTACTGTACATGTAAATTGAGTTGCCCTTTATATCTTCTGCCAATTTGAAATATAAAAACGAGTACCTACTCTCTGCTCTCTTCTGGGATGAAGATCCTTATTGGACCCCCTGTAGGGTTCCAAATTATGTATATAAATTAGAGAGTCCTTACAGGGTTAGAATATTAAATTTTTTTGTTGTCTCCTTGCAGAGTTCAAAAAACTTCATAGTGACCCTGAGGAATCCCAGTCTAGGGGCCAAGATAGGAGAACACAGTGCTGCAGTTGCTAACATATCTACAGGTGAGATATTCCCCATATCCAATATAATAAGAAAGGGGATATTTCTCATATCCTTTGGATATTCCCCATATCCAATGAATTAATGAAGGGGTCTTCTCCATAACGATAAATTATTTATTAGATATTCTATATGTTATCATCCAGTGGATATTCCTCATATCCAATTTAGTAATATAAAGGGGACTTACCCCATATGAAATATATTAACATGCAGTTGGGTTTTACCTTTATTCAATATGTCAACACGCCGGGGGACATTCCCCATATCCAATATATTCACTTGCTGGTGAATATTTCTCATATTCAGTATATCAGCCATACAAAGAGCCATTGGCTAATTTCATAGGGTAATTGTTTGACTTGAAAGAATACAAATATATTTTTTAATTTACATCTAAAGCATTTATTAATTAGTGGAAAATTGTATTGTAAACGAAGTTTAAAATTAGGTTTTAAAAAAGTGAACAAATGCAAAAAATAAAGAAAGTTTTATTTTATTTTTTGCTTCTTTGATTTTAACAGATTTTCACGCTGGCTTGGGTAAATGTAAATCATTGAAATGTTGAAAAATTAGAGAGAAATTGAATGGAATAAGCATGAGTAGATGGACATCTTCATCATTCCATTTCAAATTGTAGAAATTAACCTCTTGAATCCCAGGTTCTAAGATAGGTTGAAACCAGATAATTTTTCTTTTTTGACAGCTTTTGACATTTTACTACATACATACACAACAGATGATGTTCAATTTAGTAAAATTAGACGGAGGAGATCATTTCTAGACATTTTGAAACAATTTTTGTGTAAATTGGATAAAAATTGTTCAAATAAGAGCAATTTTAGTGAACAATTTTGTGACGGATTATCTCGTCACTCTGGGTTTTAAGGTCATTTCTGAGGTGACGAGAAATCTCGTCACTCTGGGTAGTCAAGAGGTTAAAGGCCATCCATTCTGACACACACATGATCTAATATTTGAAAAATGTTACCTTGTGAATCATATGAAGCATGGCTGAGTGTAACTGTGTTTAAGAATGGTCCACTTCATCTATCCCTTATTCTTTCACTGCTTATGGTAGAGCTCACTATAATCAGGAACATAGATATGCTATATAAACATAAAACACTGCTTTACGAACACAATAGAATATTTGTATATGACTTCCATGAATCCGCTCCCCTTTAGTAAAATAGATGAGTTTAATGATAAAATACATACATGTACATAGCAGAGGAAAAGTCATTTTTAATTTAATTTTTTAATTTTAGCTTGTACAATAATTTTCAGACACTGAGCATTTAAGATTTCGTTTTTTTTAAAAACATCCTTTAGATTTATCGCGATGCACTGCTTATCTGAAATCAATAGCCATATGAGTAGGAGCTAAATTTTGTCTTGTGGCAAATTTAAGCACGCTGTGTTTGTGATCATAAGGGCTTTGTTTCCTTGGAATCTGATGAGTCTATGATTAAAATATAATCATTTTACAATCAAGTATTTTTATATTGTTTTTCTCTTTAAGTACCCTACCTCAGCTATATGCTTTTAAATACATGTATATTTATATTATTTCCAAAATATAATTTAGAGATTGTTTTGTATTATAGATGTCATCGCAGACAGGATAGCAGACATCTTGGATGATGAGGAAGAAGAAGTCACATGGGGTGGTCAATTTAGAAAGTAAGTTTGGGCTTGTCATGAAAATCTTCATTTTTTACAAGTTTATCCTGAAAATTGATGTAGCTTTGCCGAGAGCCACAATATGGCCATTTACATGATATGAAAATGATAAGTCGGCATGTTATACGTAAAATATTTACATAAGTGAATGATATGATACTAACATAATATATATTGTAATGTAATGCAATATGACACGATAAATGTATATCCTATCTGAAATTGTAAAATAATACCAATTATATTGACAATATATGTATAACATATTATGTAATGTATACGACACATTTCTCTATTGTAGTGCTATGAGTGTGGAATGTGACAAGGATGATGATGGCGTTGACATTCCCCTCAAGTGGTACGACTACACACTCCACTTCCTAACATTTTTCTGGAAGGTTATTTTTGCCTTCATACCCCCAAAGTAAGTGATAGCTTTTGTACCTTTATTCTAAACTTCCTATTTTTATGTCACTTAATATTAAGGTCTCCATTTTTTGTGACAATGGTTGGTGTCTGCTGTCTGGCATTCGGCGCTTGACATCTGTAACAATTGAATTGTAGGTGGTGACATTTTGCCTGTTAATATCTTTTTAAATCTCAATACATCAATAGCTAAAGATCATCCAGTGAAAACATCATTGAAAAAATCTACAGGCCTTAAAATCCACATTAGAAATAAATTGATAACTTGAAAAAGATCCACCTTACAGATTCTATGTACTGTACATCACTTAACGTTTTATAAAATCAATTCTAATATGATACGTTACGTCACAATAGCTAGAACAATGGATTTTCTGGTCTATATTGGAGTATGTATGACCGCTAAAATTCATAAATGTGAATAGTTGTGTTACTTGTCTGTTTCTCATATTACAATCATAACAAAGACCTCGATTTTATGACTTATGTCAAATATATGACCTCAAAATTATTCTGGCCATTGTCAAAGGCCTCAATCGCGTAGCGGCGATTTCGGTCTTTTAACAATGAACAGAATAAATGTTTTGGTCATATAGTACGCCATAAATCATAAAATCTTGGTCTTTATTCCTTAAATATATTATGTAAAAATAGAAATATGCTATGTCAAAGCATAACTATATTTCAGATATCAATCAGTATTTTGAAAATTACATTGGTCCTACATGTATAACAATTTTTTTTTGAAATATTTCATTCAAATTCTGGATTGATATGTTTGTATATTTAAATTTTTCAGGCAATATCTCGGGGCTTGGCCAACATTTATTTCCTCACTCGTATTTACTGGTGTGCTGACTTTACTAGTTGAACAGGTACGAAATTTCATATAAATCTGCACCCTTTATGTGATATGCTCACATCATTCATTTCTCACTAAAATTTGAATAAAGTATATCACTTCTTTACATTTCTATACAATTTGGGGTATTAATTACATGTCTATTTACTTTATTCCTTGCTAATTCCTCTCATTTTTCTCTAAAATTTGAATAAAGTTTATCACTTCTTTACATTTCTATACAATTTGGAGTATTAATTACATGTCTATTTTCTTTTTTCCTTGCTAATTCCTCTCATTTCTCTCTAAAATTTGAATAAAGTATATCACTTCTTTACATTTCTATACAATTTGGGGTATTAATTACATGTCTATTTACTTTATTCCTTGCTAATTCCTCTCATTTCTCACTAAAATTTGAATAAAGTATATCACTTCTTTACATTTCTATACAATTTGGGGTATTAATTACATGTCTATTTACTTTATTCCTTGCTAACTCCTCTCATTTCTCTCTAAAATTTGAATAAAGTATATCACTTCTTTACATTTCTATACAATTTGGGGTATTAATTACATGTCTTTTTACTTTATTCCTTGCTAATTCCTCTCATTTCTCTCTAAAATTTGAATAAAGTATATCACTTCTTTACATTTCTATACAATTTGGAGTATTAATTACATGTCTATTTTCTTTATTCCTTGCTAATTCCTCTCATTTCTCTCGAAAATTTGAATAAAGTATATCACTTCTTTATATTTCTATACAATTTGGAGTATTAATTACATGTCTTTTTACTTTATTCCTTGCTTTCTCCTCTCTTTTGCACTCTATTTTACATTTTAAAACTTGACCATAATTGTGTGTTATCCCTTTTTTTACAGCTTGGTCATCTACTTGGCTGTACTATAGGCATTAAGACAGCTGTTACTGGTATCACTATAGTTGCATTAGGAACAAGTCTCCCTGATACCTTCGCCAGCAGAACTGCAGCTCTTCATGATCAATACGCAGACGCTGCCATAGGAAACATTACAGGTTAAAAGCGAAAGCACACATGTTGATAACCTCTATGTAGATTTTACCTCCTCGTTGGCTATCGGCATTTAACTTTGATTATCGCAGATTGTTTATTAGAAATATCAAATAGTGGTATTTGCATGATATGACTCTTTAATGTATATTGGTAGATTCAAACATTATTTTTTCGTAAAATTACATTTGGAATGTTTTCAGGTTCAAATAGTGTCAATGTATTCTTGGGACTTGGTCTTCCATGGGTAATAAGCGTAATCTACGGAATGGCGACGAACAAAACATTTTATGTGCCAACTGCAAACCTGTTCCAGTCAGTTTTAGTGTTCGCTGTATGCGGCGTATCCTGTATAATTATGTTATTTATAAGGCGGAAGGTATGTCAAAATCTATAGTTATGTCTCCAAGCAGAGATAAATTGTTAAAGCCACCATTTATTATCACACTTTTTGTATTACATGCAGGCCCATAGCCAGGATTTGCCAAGGGGGTTCACTTTTTGAAAAATTCCAGGGTGGTTGACATGTGACACTTGGTTCAAAAATAGCCAAAATCACTTAAAAAGTGCTCAGAATGGTGAAAAACTGCTTGGTTTTGAAAGATTTTTTGGCCAGGGGGGGGGGTTTGCTCGAACCTCGAACCCATCGAACTATGGGCCTGACATGTATTTTTACCAGTTGTCAGAATATCAATTAATGTGTACATCTCGGTGGTGATATTTAATCATGCTAATAGGATAGTTGATGTTTAAGATTATATAATTTTGATTTAATAAAGCATAAATTGAGATAACTTAATTTCACTCCATCAGATTTTCTTCTAATCGTTCCTCTGAATGTTGTATTTTCAGTTTATTGGAGGAGAACTAGGTGGCGCTAATAAATTGATAAAATGGGGCTGCTGTCTTTTCCTGTTTCTATTGTGGTTCATCTACATTCTCATATCGTCTTTGAACGCTTATGGATTAATTGAATTTAACCTATAGAGTCAAAAATGGAGATCATTATTCTCCATATAAAAGTGTGATTACTCGAGCTTTAAAAGTTGGGTTAGTTCTTGATCTGAGGTCAAGGTCAATTATCTTGATCCCATAATGCAGTGAATATTTACTACATGTAGTCATGGTGATGCACAAATCAAAAATGCCAAATCAAAAATGAGGAACAGTGAAGTGTTTACTGTTATTGCCAAATACATTAACCAGCAGAGGCCCATAGGTAAATAGTAATCAGATGAAACTCTTAAAGATGTCATCTAAAGTCTACAAAGGGTTGGCAGCAAATGATAGAGACATAATTTTATATATTGGCAGTGTTCCAAATTCCTCATTTTAGGTTCCCTTCCAGAGGGAAGGGAATGACAAATGTCAAAACATTGAGTGACAAATGTCAACCATTGAATGACAAATGTCAACCATTGAATATCAACCATTGAATGACAAATGTCAATCTTGGAATTGATATGCAACAGAGTTGCAAATGTCATGTATGGAAAGTGCCAATCGTTGACTTCATAAGTACGAGTCAAGGTGGAAATGGTCAATTGTTGACAATGAATGCAACAACAAGGATATAATTTATAAATGATAATTGTTAGACAGGGTGTCCAACTGATTCTTGTAATAAATGATGTTCCACTTTCTTCTGCCCACACTATACATTAGAAATTTTGGAGGAAAATGAATCTTAAGAAACAATGTGCCAAGATATTTATGTCATTACTTCCATTAATGTGACAATCGTATATCTTAAAATTAGCAGTATGTAAAACAGTCTGATCTATTCCTGTAATATGGGGACATATTCCACTTAAGATGACAAATGCCCTATTATGTTAGAAATATGACATTATTTGTGATATGGTGACATTCCATGCATGGTGCATTTATGTTGTCATATTTCAGAAAGGTGACGCTGTTAGAACCTGAAATTATTTGTGATATGGACACATTCTATGTTATGGTAACTAACTTATTTTGTACAAAAACATGACAAGGGTTATTAGAATATAGTAACCATAACAATGTTTCAAGTGGAGGTGTGATTCTCATGAATTCAGAAGAAAGAAGATCAGTTTCAGTAGAAAAACGGTTCAAATAAAAAATGCATTTTTGCCAAAAAAATAACTTCAAACTTAAATATATATGTGTATATGTGTACAAGTAGATTGATTGAATTTTCTTTCCATAAAAATAAAACATATTTCTCAGTTACTTATTTTAACAGTACCTGGTTTTCAATTAGTTAAAATCCCTTAGAACTTATTTAAGAGCACAGAGTGTTCAATAAGTCTCACATATTTTAGGGTCAGTTTACAGCTGGCCTGGAAAAAACTGAACTGAAAGAATTAAGTAAAAATGAAAAAATGCTTTTTGAAGTGTCTCTTTGTGGATTTCTTATTGATAGTATAGTTTTGTTTGGAACTTATTTGACACATATTGAAAAATATCATATATAAATTTGAATTATATTTTTTCAATTTAAATGTTGTTATTTCTGTGATGATATATCATTGTTAGAATCTAGTGTAGGGACTCAACTTTTCACTTCCATAAAATTTTATTGAAATATTTAATAAATATGATATCATTAATTATAAACTGTATATACACATCCAAATCCTGTCATAATTTCCTTTAAAATCAATCACTTACAGAAACTACCATTATATGTTGAGCAGTATATATGAACATTGGGTATTTGAAACAACAATTGAGATAAAGAAGACACTTGATGTGAATTGTTAGGATAACTTTCCAAACAAATTTTTAGATTCTATCTATATATTTTCAAGGCTATTGGCTGTGATATGTGTATTCTTAAAAATGTTCATCCATGATTTAAATTAAATTTCTTAAACAGAGTGACAAATAGTGAATGTAACAAAGAATAAAGTAAACAGGCATGTAGTTACCATTCTAAATTGTATAGAAATGCCAAAAAATCAGACACTTCATTCAAAATTTGGAGAGAAATTGAATGAAATAAAAAGCATGAGCAGACGTACATTTTTAATTATGGATTTAATACATGATATCAGTGTCCTCATGCATGACTGTAAAACATGTTTGAATGAAAAGAGCAGTTTTCACAATCTTAACTATCCCCAAACGGGAAATGTATGTGGTTAAAGCAAAATTAACATATGCTACAGTAAATTGTTAAATATGGTGTTAGTGCGCATCAAATTATGAAATATACATAAGGATATATCAAATTTTTGCAGTAAATCATTACAATGATCATTCCAGTGGGAAATCTTTCAGATCTTGTTATCCAGCATCTGCAAAATAGGGAAGGCAGATTGAAATAGCCACATGTGGGTAATACTTTTGTGGTACATAATGTAATCACAATTTTCAATATCATTATCAGGCTACATGATACATATATTTACTGATTACTACATCACTGGTTTATACTTCAGCGTTACATAATATATCCACCATTTTAGTGAGAAAGATTCAAAGACATCAAAGCCTATTTAGAATGGTGTGTTATATAATTTCAGGAAATAGATTATTTAACATTAAATGAAGTGGTCATATTTCAAATTGTTAATTACAGAAAAATAATCTTTGGGAAGTATTCAATCTCAATGAGGGTATGTTTCTAGTGAACATATGTGGTTCTGTTTATTTATACAAATTAAAGAAATTGTGTTCCTGATTTTGTTTAAACTGTATGACAATATGATCTCTTCTCTGTTTCACTTATTTAGTAATAATGTAATAGCATATATGTTATGTATGCGTAATCATGATATTACATGTTATGATGTTGCATATGTTTACTCATGATATTACATATATGTTATATTGTATATGTTTACTCATGATCTTGCATATGTGCAATCATGATATTAATTACATGTTGAATCAAGACATTTTGTTTGTAATCATGATCTTGCATATGTGCTATCATGATATTAATGACATATGTTTATTCTAGACATTTTGTTTGTAATCATGATCTTGCATACATGTAATTATGTTATTTGTGCAACATGTGATAACTAAAGTGTAATTATTTAAAATAGTATTTGGTTACATTCCATCAAGACATACCTCAAATCATAAAAATTATGCCAAGTAAATGAGGTGACATTCCCACAATGCATTCCTAGGTCATGTGACATTTGTTGCATTGTGGGATTATTCACACTACACAGTGTACTGCCAAATAAGGATAAACTGCCCATATCAAACAAAGCTGTTCTCACTGCTGGCTGTGCTCGGTTTCCATAGCAATGCTGCACACCACTGTTGTCATAACAGCAATTTGCTTGATTAGTACTGTTTAAGTATGCACTAAACAGCTGTTTGATGCAGATGGAGTCAAACTGCAATGTCAAATAAAAAGTTTAATGTTACAACATTTAATGTACATCATATATGTATGCTTAAAATGTGCATTATTTAATGTAAATTTATAAAGTTGATTAATTATTTCTATTTTGCTGTCAAACATTCTTCTAAATTCAAACTTATTTCTAAATTCGCAATTATTTGTGTGAAATTAAAACTCAAATTATGCATTCACATGACAACAAGAAATGCCAAAAACATGATTTTAATAAATACTATTCACTCAAGATAATATTATAGTATTATTTACTTACCAAATGTGTCATTTTGCTAGTCAAAATGTATTGTCATTTTACATATTTTGTAGATCAAAATTTATGTGTAAATTATGGCATAAATTAGGGAATTTTATTGATTGTATATGGGCCTTGTATGAAATATCGATATTGCCGCTTTCCCTTACATAAATAAAGTAAATTGAATTAAATCAGTGAGAAATGAAGGAATTTAAAAAAAGTGTGACATTTAAACCTAAAATAGTGAAAGGGCAACATTTGGAACCTAAGATAGAATTATGTGATCTTATGGTAGGAAAAAGTGTCACATTTTAAACCTAATATAATGAAAATGTGGCATTTTAAATTCATAAGGTGTGGTATATCAAATCTAAGGAAAAAAAGCTGAGCATTATTGATATTTTATAATCAAGGAAACCTAATGTAATATAGAAAATAAAAATATTATTGTAAATACTTGGCGGATTGAAACTAAATAAAAACGATTTTTATGATAATTATTACTAGTTTTTGTTATTATGTCACCAGCAAAAAGTGGTGACATATTGTTATGGTCTCCATTTTTTTGACGGCGGTCGGCGGTTTGTGTTAGGCAGTTGGCGATCGGCGTCTGTAACAAATTCTTACAACTTCCAATAACTTAACGACTGATTTCAATTTTTTTCAAAATCATCTACATTTTCTGAAGAGCTCAACTCATTCTAAATAATTTGGGTAAGTATGTGCAGCACGGGCAATTTTGGCTTTGGGTATATACAACCTGACCAGTCTGAGAGGAAAAAAATCTAGTTGAAAGCCCATGGTCGAAGAGAGAGCCTTTTTAAGTCAATTGGCGAGGTCTGGGACAAATCACCTAATAAGTGGATTTTGTAGTTAATATACCAATACTTAAGGAAATTTACTCCCCTTTTATAAGTCTGAGAGAAAGTGTAGGCTACAATGGAAACTTTCAATCTCGAGATGGAAAAAATACTCAAAAAGGGGGTCGGCGCGGCACATATACAGTAAAATTTTAAATGTTTAGAACTACTTTGAATCTAAAAAATAAGCAATCAAAGAACCATATTGAAACAGATTATGTAAAAATGGAAACATTTATACATGTCTTAACTTTTGTATATTTTTGTTTGTTTTGTAGTTTAGCTATCATATCTGTGGCCTCTTATATTTTGATGCTTCTCTGCCATGTTATTTTCGAAAAAATTAACATGCCTGAAACTCACTAAATTACAAAAGGCCACAGCTTTGCTGCACATTATGCATAACTATCTGAAATATACAAAAGTTAAGAATTGTACATGTTTCCATTTTTTCATATACTGTTGCAATATAGTCATTTGATTGCTTATTTTTTAAATTCAAAGTAGTTCCAAACATTAAAATTTTTACTGTAGGTACATGTAGGTATTAAGAGGTATGTGATCCATACTACATCACCTGTCGGGTGTAAGTAGAGCGAGCGCTACACCCATGTGAAACGAACTAATCAAGTCTTGTCTGGAAAAATTGTCTGGCTGTATTGTCAAAGAAACTCTTCTGCCAGATCGGGCCACAGGTTTGGCTGAATAAATACGTTTTTCTCTGACTGAATAGAAGAACGTGCTTAAGAAATGTTTATGATAAGTGTTTGATGGAGAATGTGAAGAAAATTAGCGTCGTGTATGTATATGAAAAAGAGTTTCCATAATAGTATAATTTCCATATAGCTTTTGAAATCTCGCTAAATCTCGTTTTTCGTGAGATGTTAAGATATTTGTATATTAGACCTTTAATGACTTACATTACCTTCTTTTAAATGGTGTATTTGAATTCAGTGAAATGTTTTCTCCTATAATAGCTTTGATTTACACAGTTATGTAATTTGAATAATTTTCTATGATAATTTAAAAAAACTTGGACCAAATGTCCATAGATGCAATGCTAAAATTCTTTAAAACCTTGGATTATTTGTATGTCAACCAACATTTGCATGTTTAATCACAACATGTACATAAACATGGTCATCATGTGGTATATCATTCAAGTTTTATACAGATTCAACAAACACTCTTTGATAAATCATGAAATTAAGCAACTTTTCCAAGATTTGAGCATGTAGTGAATGAAACTCTAGCCCAAATTAAAGCTGAATAAAAGATGGCAGCACTAGATTTCATTGCTTTTTCTTCTACTTAGAAACTATCCTATTTGGGATTGTGTGCGAAAGACTGATGATCGCGTTTATTGCAAACGAAGTGGGCCATTCTTGTTAAGATTTATCTACTGGAGAAAATTTACTCTTAAGGAGACTCAGAAGCGGACATGAGAAGATTTTAGAGTCAACATTCAACAAGTATCAAAGTACGGCCCGTTTTTAATGCCCACTTGGTATAGCACAAACGCACTTCACGCCAGTAATATTTCCAAAGAAGTTAGTAGTAATCCACTTCTGTTGTATTGAGATCAAGTTGTCACTTTCCAAAGCTCTACATCACTCTTCATAGTGTCACTTTCGAAAGTATTAGTTACACCAGGTCACGCATTCAATTCAATACTAGGCCTATTGTTGATGGCGTCTTCAAACTCAAAGCCTACATCCGGCACCTACTTTTAAATCGAGGAACTACTAAACTTAAGACCACAGCCGTGTATGTAAAACGGTTTTCAAAGTCTATAGCTGCTGTTAGTTTAGTATTTTTTACCAATAACAAAAATGTGTTTCAGCGATTCAAGCGTATGCGCATTATTAAATGAAACATCCTTACAAGTAAATAATAATTAATAGCTGCCAAAGTAGTGTTTTAGCAAGACTGTTTAACTTTATACAGAATTGCTATCTAAGAAACAAATGAACCCAATATTAAAGCCAATTTAAAATATTTTGGTGGGCAAAAGTCAACAAGAGATATTATTTAAAAAATATGTTAAACTCCTTTGTGAGGCTTCGTAATCGTTTAAGTCAACGATCAAAATGTTCAAACTGAGCCTTTTGACGTTTGTCGTGCAGTTGTGTTTCTATCAATAATGGCAGACTCTGTATCTGATTTAATAACTTTAAAAATCTAGACTACTTTTGATGATGAGAAATTTATATTCAAATTGCACGTATATGCATCTGGTGGAAAGGCCTTTCCAATGAGTCCTGGCTTCTTTTTGGTTAACGACAAAACGTTGGTATACTGGCTAGATTTATGATGATATATACTTTGTAGGCTGCAATGAAACTGTAAGAATGACATCATGAACAACTGGTGACATAATTTACTTGATTGATCAAGTGTAGACATTGTGATGTTATTATTTATAAAAAAAATATTGAGTTGTTTTCCATTACTAACTATGGGTTACTAACTTTTTAGTACTTCACGACAGTTGGGATCGTGCAGCTAGGACTTTGTAACGGTCGTTACCCACGAAGAATGGGGGTGGGAAGGGTGGGGCTACTCAGAGGCTACTGCAATGGAGCGTAAGTCGCCCGTGCCCTGGGAGAAGAAGACATCGTTGAATGCTGTTCTAATGCTATAAATGGCGAATATTTACCACGGTAAATACACAACACAATTTTAAACACAATATAGAATTTGTATCTAGAAAGGCATTTGCCTTTTTGCCTTTTTTGGTTTTTTAGCCAAGTGAAGGTAAATTTACTTTGTTTCGTGTCATCATATTTCATCATAGATCGCGTGCCTTTTCATATTTGATTTGGGTTTTTAATGGCCCGGATCAATAAATTTCGCTAAATAGTATTTGTCATACTTCTTCAAAGCCATGATGATGATCTCGCTTAATGGACGAACTCTGTCATGTATTTAGCAGACTGTCAAATTACACGTTTTAGAGATCATTATTGACCCATTATAACCAATGTTTGTACTTTATGTATACATCCATGTATTTCCCCATGCAAGTAACACATTGATTCTGCAATAAACTAAAGTGGCAAAGCTCACTTCCATTTATTTTGTAATTCGTATATTCTGTTCCATCGAGCAAAATAAAGAAATGGATATTAGAGAGCTTACGATATAAGTTTGTATATAGGAAGATGATTCTAAAGTTTTTTAATTGTTAAAGTAACTGCAAGCCGTTGAAAATAACTCAAAGACATTTTAAAGAAGATTGGTGATAGTCATTTAGGTGATTAATCGTCATTATGAAAATATTTGTTCAAATATCATCTTGTTTATCAGTAATAATGCGAAAGAATTGAGTATCTAGGAAATAAAACTGGATATTGTCTACCCAAACCTTACGTTGTTATTAAAAGGGTAACACACGCCACATCAATTTCGAAATAAGACATCTTAAATTCTTTCAAAATGTCTATAGTACTTGTACCGTCCACAACAGCAATAGTGAGTACATGCAACAACTCAGCGAAAATGACAACACTACGAGATGACGGACCCATTTCTCTACCTGTGTTAGGACAGCCGGGAGTTTGGTTTTGGATATTACAGTTTGGAGGAGTTTCCAGTCTCTTTATTAGCATTTGCTTCAGTTTTGGTCTGATTGTTTATCTTATTGTAATGGGGAAACGTCAGAATCGGCCATTTTGGACATGGAAGTTACCCGAACGCTTGGTTATCTACCTCGCTCTGTGCGATCTTTTTTTGAGCATTGCCCATATTACTGACCACTGCATAATGATTGCTCTATACGACCATGTTCCTGACCTACCATGCATCATCTTAGGTTTCCTCCTAAATGAGTTCATATTCATGCAGGCCATCATCGTGATTTTCACCGCCATAGGCGCATTTGTATTAGTCGTGAAGAATAAGAGAATACCACTGGGGAGGTATGATTGGAGATTGTTGGTCGTGTCCATTGGACTGCCAACTTTGACTGGATTAGTAATGGTATATTTTGACTTGTTTGGTCCAAGTGGAGCATGGTGAGTTATCCCTTAAATTATTTGCAACAACAAATCAATTTCAATAAATATGAAGTTTTCTTGATAAACATCTAATGACAAATATGGGAGTGGTCATTTATGTTAATGGCAGGGGTCATGTATGTAACTTGTAGGGGTCATTTCCATTAAAGGGAGGGGCGATTTATGTTAATAGGAGGGGTCCACATCCATCCCTAAAGCCAACGCTATAGTCCATAAAACACAATAATTCTCAGTTTTTTTTTCTTTTCTTTTAGGTGTTTCTTAGATGGACGAAATCCTTTATATGGACTCGTGATGTCAGTTATCTCCATTGCCATGATCTTTACGACCCTTTTCAATCTCGCATGTTACGCATCGGTTGTTTTTACCGTGTGGAGGATCACAAGAAGGATGGCCGACTTCAATGATGACGAAGCTGCAAAGAAAAACCAGTGCATCAAAACCGCCAAAACGTTGGTGATATTCGTTATTGCCTACTTTGGCCAGTGGTGGGCGTATGTGTTTTACTCGTTCTGGGCGTTTAAAGAACTTCCACCTCTATGGCTGACATTATTAACAGCTACGTTTTCAAATATGGGAGGTGTGTTTAATTTCTTCGCCTATAGCAGTTTCCGAAAGTCTCTTGTGAGCAGTGGAACAAACAGCTCCGAGACGAATTCAGCGCCAGGATGTACATCGCTTGCATCAATAAATGCGAGCATGGCAGAGAGTAACACAGCGATTGTTAGTACAAATTTACAAGTGGTCGATTGACCAGTTATAGAATAATGATTACTGGTTGCTGTTTCGTTGCAGCAAATTTACTTAACTCGTACCCAATGAAGATAAATATGGATATGTAAACCGGCTATTAGTATAAATCAGTACTATTTTGATTTACCAATTTGTGTCTAGAAAGACTTTTGATCATTACACATGTTCATTAATTCCATTTCTTCCTTACGTTGAAAATTAATTATATTCTATTGTTCATAACAAACAATTATCCAAACTGTCAACTTTTTTTTGTTTCGTAGATTTTTCTAAAGCCTTTGATAATATTAATAGACAATGTCTGTTTGTAAAATTGAATAGAATGGGCATTAAAGGTCGTATATATCATGCCATAGTCTCACTTTATGAAAATGTGCAATGTGCCGTCGAACGTGAAACCACAAGCCAAGCACACCCTGAATCAATGTGTATGTGAATACTGTGCTAACGTTGAACTAAAAATCAAAGCCATACAGTCATTCGTCCGCAATCATTCTATTAAGGATGAACACCTTGGTAAAGTAATACAAAATAAATATAAGCTAAGCAAAGCAACAGTTTGTTCAGCAGAAAGCTTAACATGTGTTCACCGCTCCTGTGAAGAATGTGGGGTCAAAACTATGATGACCAGTCAACTGAAGCCAATTGAGCCATACCTCAATGAATCTATAAATTATAACGTCTGGCAAAACTGTTTATCCAAGAACAAAAAAGGCGAAAATGTAACAAAGAAAGGACTTGTAAAGAAGACTGTAAAAATGAGTGAGTTGTTGAAGGACCTTGAATCCGACTTGATGCCATATTCAGAACATCTCTATGCGGCAAAATGGCAAAGTACACAATTTTCGAAGCTTATTGAGGAGCTGCCACCTCTTTGGTTTGTAATGTGCATGGACTTTGCTCAAAATTATCTTTGCGTGTTTCAGGACGAGGTCCAGGCTGCTCACTGGCAGCATGAGCAAGCCACCATTCACCCTATTGTCACATACTATAATTGTCCCCAATGTAAAAATCACATTACGACGGAGACCTTGATATTCATCACTAACGATCTTAAGCACGATTCTCACGCTGTTAGAGTTTTTGTTGAGAAGGCAATTGACCATCTCAAGAAAAACAGAGATGTTGAAGTCAAACGAATGATACACTTCACCGATGGTTGCAGTTCACAGTACAAATGCAAGACATCCTTTGCCGATGCAAGCTATAGCCTTGAAGATTATGGTATTATCACAGAAAAACACTATTTTGGCTCCAGACACGGCAAGAGTCCGAACGATGGCGAAAGTGCAGTATGCAAAAGTGCTGCATCGAGGGCAATGAAAGCAAGAGAAGTAGTCATTCGAAATGCTCATGAACTCTGTAACTTTCTCGAAAAAACAAAAACGAAGCCAGAAAAAGAAAACAAAGAAAGCTGTGAAAAATACAGGAGAACCTTCTTCTATGTTCCTTCAGAGGAAACTGTTAGAAACAGGATTCCATCAAACAGAACAAATGTAAAAACTTTAAAGGGAACAAGAAAGCTCCACGCTGTCAGAGGTATAATGCCACAGGTGGTCCAAACGAGAGAGTACCCCTGCTTCTGCAAGGTTTGTACCACAGGCGAAACAACAGCGGAATGCGCGGTGAATGGTTGGTCAGGTGATATAAGCCTAAAGTTGACAAATCAGGAGAATACAAGACCAGTGATCGAAATGCGAGAACCCAGTCTAGAGAGCCTAGAGACGATGCACAGCAAGGTGTGAAGGAAAAGCCGAGATCCGTGTTGAGAGAGAACGATGAAATCAAGTGCGTGAAATGTGATTTTGAATACAATGATTTGAGGGACCCAAAGAAACGAGAACAATGGGTATGTAAAGTAATTGTTACATTCTCAATATTGATAATCCTTTAATTTTTATTTCCAAGCAACAGTTCCAACGTGAAAAGTCCATTATATGATATAAATAACACAGGGAATTTTACTGCATTGGTTACTTTGACACATAAATTAAAATTCTGATATTTCCTAATTGTTCCGTACATTACTTATAGATTATGTGTACCAGCTGCAAGAGATGGGCCCACGAGTCATGTGCGAGATACGGAAACATCGACCAAATGCACTTTACGTGCCACAAATGTGTAAATAAGGAGAAGTGAATTTTGGAACCAGGTTTGTACACAGTGATTTGAATAATTGGATAACAATTACTCCTGATCCGTACAATGCCTTATATTTCTCCTGTTATGAAATAGCTATAAAACATAAATGAAAATGAAGTCAATATTTTATGACATTACTTTCCAGGCCAAGGAAGCTGGGCAGAGATGGGTTCTGACTTACTGAGAAAATGTGGAACCATGGCACCGACAAATGAACATTTATGATGAACATTATTGAACCTTTATGACTTTCATAGTCTGATTTTAGCATTCAAGTGTACAAACGTTGTCACATTTCACTGTTCTTGTTATCAGTTACACGCTCCTTATTTAAGTTTGGAAGGCTTTTTTCCAATTTGTCAGAATTTGATAAACTTTTGTGAGGGAAGAAAAATCAAAACCTGAGGAGCCTGAATTAAAATCCCGATCATCATGATGATCAAATGTCAATAGTAACTTAAATTTCCACTGGTTTTGATATAAAATGTATAAAACAGTGCTATTTAAAATGTAACTGTATTGTATTGTAGTCAGTTGTAAGTAGATAGATTACCGTCTTAATGTTAACCTTGTGGTTGTTACATTTTCAAAGTAATTGTTTTGTGCCAGTTACAAGATATGTTGGTCTCATGAAGTTGGTCTCATTAGCATTTTACTGTTATTGTTAAAATCGTGTCAACTTAAAATCGTCACGCCCGTAGAATTCAAGCAAACATTTTCTTGAATAAAATAATGAATACACATAACAATATATCGCTATGTCATTCTTCAAACTAAATAATTTGAGGAAAGCTATTAATGTTAATTGTAACGTATCCTGCTGGGGAAATGGAATGACCATGAAGCAAGATACTGTACGTTATAGAATAATTTACTTCTGTGGTTGAAATAAGTCCTAAACCATTGTATTAATCGGATATCCATATTTTGCCAGTTATAAAATATAATACGTATGATGTTTGACAAGGTATAACATGTATTATACACTAAGAAATCGACTGCTGTTACTTTATCACTAAGATGTACACTTATTATTGAGTTTAACATATTTCGTGTCAACACAATCAATTCATCACGCACGTTAGTTTTTAGTAAAAAACTTGCTTAATGCCTTATGACACAAAACTTACAAGGGTAAAACGTTTATTTAAAGCTTTAGATTGGTTAAAACATATTTATTCCTAATATATCATGTTATATGAGAAACTCAGGATAGCAGATGAAAAACGCAGATACATGTATTTAAAAACGTCACGCACGTTAGCATATTGAAAATTAGCTGAGAAACCTTAAATGCATAAATTCATGAAATATCGACAAACGATTTTTTCGTCATATGCATTTACACAGTTTGAGAGACTTAAATGTATTTTATCGTCTGTATTACAAAAGTAACTGTTGATTTCATCAAAAACGTCACGCACGTTAGATTTTTTACATTTTGCTGTGTTATTTCATAATTTCCACTTAAACTACATGTATCTTTTAAAGGCAATTTTCTGGAACAATGATCGTTGTTCGTCCCAAAAAATCAAAAATTGATTGAAATATCAACCGTTTTAATTTTTTGGAGAAAGTTACGAACTTTTGAAAAAGACCCATATACGACCTGAAAGCCCGTGTCTAAATCTACAAAATAATGTTTACTTTATTTGGATTAAATAACAATTGATGACACCTCAAAGCATCAACAGGCGGCCTTTTTGGCATTATTTTCACTGTTTGCAACGTAAATGTACATGAGATCAATTGAACAATTTACATTCCTTGTACCCTGTATTGATCAACCTTTGCAACTCTGTACCGTGTACTATAACACATCAAATATTTTAAAATTTAAAACGATATTATTTACATTCTTTCTTCAACTATCATATAACTTGGAACGTGGACTTCACTATTGCACCACTGAAGGTCAGCGAATAGCAATATTAGAGACCTTAAGATTGCACCAAATAGTAACCTGTACCTGTACCTGTACGTGAAACATGATGCGCGCGCAACAAATCATGTAACTTTATGCTCCATTCGACACGTCTGACTTGTTTTATAATCCCGTTGACGTGTAAATTCAATAGCGCCGGGCGTTTTTGTCGTCTTGTTGTGAACCTGTACGAGAAAGATTGTGAGTGAGATCAGTATTACATAACTATGTACTATTTATTTCACGGTCTCATTCATCTTACACGAGCGGCAAGACGTGAATTTGGCACTTTACAGGTTGGTTGGAACGTGAGTTTTGAACCATTGATAAACGACTAAAAAAGCAATTTGCTGTTTATTTATGTTATTAAAGGGGCAATACCGGAAATCGGGAATAATTCCTTAGAAAAACGTCAAAATAAATCGTTGGTGCCTCAAACCTGCCCCTAAGAATGGCTACGACGTGAACTTACTTATGTCAAAATACCGGAGCCTGAAAAAATCACTCACCTAGGTATCAACGAAAGAAGTGTCAGTTTCGTTCGACTGCGAGAGCAAAATTGAAGCTGAGCTAAACGGTTTCCGTTTGTCGTAAATTGACCTCATTTAACTGCGCCATCTGGCGAATGAATCATTGTTTCGTGTCATATGATTCGTTGTTTTGTGTCACGTGACATACCTTTAGACCTTTTGCCACCTATCGTAAGTTAATCGAATTAAAATGAAATTTTTCGATCCAAGAAGAAAATTTGCACAAAAATTATAAACTCCTCTTGACATAATCTTTGTCACTCTATCATCTTCTTGATGAGGCACATCGGAACTTGGGATTAATAGCCATTCAACCAAGCCACAAAAAGTATGTATATTAGTTGTTCAACATGTTCAATTGTGTTAATATTTCCCGGAACTCGGCCTTTAATTTAAAAGTAACATATCTGTCGAATATGTGTATGTGCTATGGTTGAATAAATAACGAATCCTATGGGTAAAGTTGCAGATAATTTCAAGTATGAAATAATGGCAATTCGTATTGCCATTATTGTATCACTTATGTGAAAGCCATACTGTTCCGGCAGACTAGACTATTTCGCTTTCTCCTTTACATGCCAGACTGTTTTGTTCTGTTGATCAGTTGTTTGATGAAAAGTATACGAAAATTTAAAAAAATCGAAACCATCAAATATCACTTTTGAAACCATGGAATATCACTTTTAATATAAAAAGTGATACTCGTTGGTTTCAAGATTTCTAATATGAAAAAGTGAGATTCGATGGTTTCAAAAGTGATATTCGATGGTTGTTTTTTGCTAAAATATGATATCATGGGCTTTCAACTAGAGCCCATGATGATATCTTGATGCACATATCAAATATATCTTGAGGTGATATTCGATCTATATCCTTGCAACCATGGGATAAATGAGGGTTATGGGAGGTTCTGTATTTGGGATATATCATATCTTGCTAAGGGGAATATAGATATCTTACCGACGGCCCGGACGGTCCGAGGTAAGATATCATATTTCCTGAGGGATATACTCCATTTTAAAAACCGAGCATCGCATAACTGATTTATCTCATGACAAGTAAGATTTCACGAGTGCGGTTTTTAGGACACCAATAGTGCAGATTTGTTTTTTAAAGTGTTCTCATTCTCATTATTTTCGAAAAAAACATCAAAATTTTGGTCAAAAGAAATGCTACCGTCTGCGTATCCATTTTGACAGTTTCGCTTTTGCAAGATATAACATATGAAAAATTGACTGTTTCTACACTGGACAAAAACGTTTTCCCCGGAATATTGGAGCGAGAGATATACAGCGGGAGATATATATGTATGTACGGACAATCCTATGGTTTTGAAAAAATATAATTTATATCCACTCATGGATATCTTTTCTCATTCACTGCGCTCACTTGTGAAGATATCATATATCCACTCATGGGCATTAATGGGTAATGATTTCCCTGGGATAAACGGACAATCCAATGGTTTTAAAAAAAATATCATTTATATCCATTCGTTGATATCAATATCGTCACTCATCAACTGCGCTCATGAAGATATCATATATCCACTCATGGATATAAATGATATTTTTACAAAACCATAAGATACACCTATATTATTATATCACTGTCATATTCCTCACTCTCGTATTGGTCCATGTCCTACATGTGACTAAAATATAACTAGCAATATTCAACGGAAGTCACGTGACTTCCGGTGAATATCAAATGATATTCAACGGTCATGACTTATACATACTGATTATACAAGTGCTAATGGCAGTACTAACAAGGAGTCATTTCAGAATGGACATTTGAAAAACATTCCCAACTCTGTTTCCCACATGGGCAATACTATGAGTATGAACACAATGATTCCATTTTCATTGACCCATTGCAATGTTACAATTAATTATAATGTTAACATGAAACCTTCAATTAAAATATTACAATTATATTACAATGGGAGTTGATATTTATTGACTATATAATATGGTAGTTGATATTTATTGTTATATTCACGCGGTACTAACTCACCGGGGGATATCGAAACCAAAACGCCCCGCAAAACAGTTAATTTGAATTTCAAACCTACCATTTCTTTGGAAAATCAATAATTGTGAATCGCACAGTACACCGTTTTTCTTTAAACTTGTTCCATTAAAACCTTCAAAGAAATACCTTTCACTCGAGACATTACTTTTGTGTACAGAGTCACTCGTTTTAGCGGCGTTTTGGTCCCCAGATGTGAGAAGATGCAAATCTTCAGAGATTTCAACCAAAAGCTTCGAAATATCGCAAGTTCTTTTATTATTCTCCCCAATATTTTGCACAAGGACTCCCAAAACAACCTTCCATCTCTGCATCAACATATTTATTACATTAAACGCACCAATTTCCAAAAGTCCTACGCATCTGTTCGAAATTGATCAAAACGCCCCGTTCTCTTCCAAAACGCCCCGTTGGATCCTAGATTCACGTTTGTAATCATAGACTCTGCGGGGCGTTTTGAAAGACAACGGGGCGTTTTGGTCAATTTCGAACAGTTGCGTAGGACTTTTCAAAATTGCTGCGTTTCATGTAATAAATATGTTGATGCAGCGATGGAGGGTTGTAATGGGAGTCCTTGCGCAGAATATGGGGGAGAGTGATAGAAGAACTGACGAGATATCAAGGATTGTGGTTGAAATCTCTGAGGATTTGCAACTTCTCACATCTGGGGACCAAAACGCCGCTAAAACGAGGGACTTTGTATACAAAGTCAATGTCTCGACTGAAAAGTATTTCTGTGAAGGTTTTAATGGAACAAGTTTGAAGAAAAACGGTGTAGTGTGAGACTCACAATCATTGATTTTCCAACGACAGGGTAGATTTGAAATTCAAAATAACGGTTTTGCGGGGCGTTTTGGTTTCGATACGCCATGGTGAGTTAGGACCGCGTGATATTGTTAGAAGAAATATATATAAATGTATTTCAATGTTAACATATGACTTATTTAATTATAGAAGATGGTATGACAGTGATATAATAAAACAAATTTTTAATTCTATTTTCGGTGAATACCTGTGAACTTTCACAAGATGATATTCCACTAGCCCTTCGGACTTCGTTGAATATCACTTACATGTGAAAGATGCACAGGTATTCACCTCAATAGAATTAAATATTCGTATATTACCCCATGGTTGCAAGGATATAGATCGAATATCACGTGAAGATATATATTTGATATGTGGATTAAGATATCATATTTTAGCAGAAACTGTCCCAAATCATCGAATATCACTTTTTAATCAAAATTCTTTTTTTTGTTCAAATTTTTTGTCGCATTTTTTTTTTTTAATTTCTTTCAAATTATTGTTTGAATTCTTTTTAAAAAATTCAAATAAAACAAAAAAAATTCAAATATAACAAAAAAATCCAAATTTTTCAAATTTGTTTGAGCCCAAAATTTAGGATTTAGAAAGATAATACTTCATGAACGAAAAAAAGTAGGCCGAATGTAGACAGACAGGCGGGCGGGCGGACAGACGGACGAACGAACGGACGGACGGACGGACGGACGGACAGACAGACAGTCTGATCATGACAGACCGGCAGGTTGGCAGACCGACAGGCTGGCAGTCCGACAGGCTGGCAGACAGAACGACAGGCTGGGAGTCTGACAGACCGGAATGCCGACAGGCTGGCAGACCGGCAATCTTACAGGCCGACATGTTGGCAGACCGGCAGGCTGACATACTGGCAGACAGAACGACATGCTGGCAGGCTGACAGACCGGAATGTTGGCAGGCTGGCAGACAGAACGACAGCCTGGCAGACAGAACGACAGCCTGGCAGACAGAACGACAGACCGATATGCCGGCAGGCTGGCAGACCGACAGGGTGACAGACGGACAGGCTGGCAGACCGATAGGCTGGCAGTCAGAACGACAGGCTGGCAGTCAGAACGACAGGCTAACAGGCTGAACGACATGTTGGCAGGCAGACAGACCACCGTGCTTTATAGTAAGAACCACTACATAAAACAAACAAGCAATCAAGCAGATTAACACACAAACAAATCTCCTCAAATTATCAAGAGACAATTATCAAGAGATAAATATCTACATAGCAACAATCGGAAATAAATAAAAAATCGTTACCTCACCCAAACACCTAACACCCATTGGTATATCTGTATGCCTTAAGCAAATTACACTTCCCGTGTGTAAGCCGATTTAAAATATCATACTTTCATCACCAGATACCCACTAATTCCTTGTTTCGTAAAGGTACACGTCGACGAGTGACTAAGGACTTGTTTTAGGCGCACAAAAGGAACATTTAAAAAATCTGTACGTGTACGTGTAATTACAGGTACACGTACAGGTCGTCCGTATATCTTAAGGTCTCTATTGACTCACTCCGAGCACAAAACGTATTAACCTTTTGACTAAGCAGTCAATATACTCAAAAGCGACCTGGTTGAAAACCCCCAAATTTACGCATGCGCGATCGAGGTAGGGTAGTGTGACAACTACACGTGGTCAGGTTGACGTATAATAAATCAAGTAAGATTGATCTGTGAAATGCTGATACCGGTTAATAAATAAAAGTATTAAAAATTGTACACATTTTCCAACTAGAAAAACAGCAACTCCACGGAGTAGCAAATCCCACCGAACAAAAATATTATGATTATTACAAACAGAGTTACTGTGTCCCTAGGCATCAGCTTATAAAGTTTGAACAAAATCCATTCACTGCTATTTGAGTTATCAAAGATTACATTTTTTACAAAAAATTGGCGGCCATTTTAAAATTCAGCTGCCATCTTGAAAATACTTTGTCAAACAGAGGTACCGTGTTAGGCATCATCATATAAAATTTGATCTAGATCCGTTCACTCATATTTGAGATATCAAAGATTACTTTTTTTTTAAAAAATTGGCCGCCATTTTTATATTTAGCAGCCTATCTAAAAGTATCTTTAGTGTAGCTACTTTGTCCCTAGGTACACGCCCGGTGTAAAAGAAATTATGGTCCCCTGTGGATTATGGTCCCCTTTCTTAAAGGCCCTTACTGGCCCTGATTATGGATACGATAATGTGAGATAGAGTTGTATTTAGGTCACCATATAAATCAATGAAAAGTAGGACCATTTTTCCATGCAATGGATATATCATTTGCGGGTAACTTTAACTTCTGTTTGAAGTCCAACAACGCTAGAGTAAAAGCTATTGAAAACGGCGCCGGAGTAGTATACTCCAAAATGTACCATTTCTTTTATTTCTTTTTTTAATGGTACAATATAGTGACACGCTAATATTTACATATGTTTTCAACATAACTCTGAAGGTATTAATGCGATCTTGATGTATTGGGTATTTTTAATTTTTTTATGAAAAATAATGTTTAATCAAGCACTATTTAATTTACTAGTTTAATCTGAATCAAACATTATTTTTTATAAAAAATATTGAAAATACCCAATACATAAAAATCTCATTAATACCTTCAGAGTTATGCTGAAAACATATTTAAATATTATCGTGTCATTATATTGCATGGAGTAAGTAAGTAATTTTCTTTGGTATAGCAAAACATATGAGTAAAAACTGTGTGGGTTTCTTCGTGTTTCTATGCAAAATAGCACGCTCCGTCACAGCGGACAATTTTTTCGATACCGGCCTGTGTAATAGATCTCATACCTTAAAATTGTATCAGTTCGGATAAAACATAAAATACTCAGATTTATAACAGGTCACTGTAAATCTCAAGTGCTTGATTTATTAAAAAAGATTGAATTTTAAACGGTGGTGGCGTCGCGCCTTTTTAAACACTTATTAATTTAGGGATTTATTCGTAAACCTCATAAGAATAAATCTCACATATTTGTTGAATTTTCTAGTAGAAATCAGTCGTTCCTCCAACACTAATTTCCCCGATTATCGGGCTTAAAAAATAACAAATAATATTTATTACTATTATTTAATATAATGTACTATAGCAATACAGGAAACGTTCGGGTCATAAGGTTATATCCCCTCATGGCAGGGTCCAATAAAACAGCATGTTGCGAAATCTCAAAAACATTTTAATGTATACTAGTAGGCCTAATGTCAAATACATAACAAAGAAATTTTTATTATTATTATTAATGTTTTTATTATTCTTAAATCATAGTAATTATTTACAAAGTACAAGTAAGCAAGACCAATCGCCATTTGGCATTACAGGTCGCTTTAACATAAATATAGTTTAGAAGCAAGTAATAATAAAACAAAAAAAGTGCATAAAACTATTGAAAAGTTTTGTTGTTAATTGCTTAGTTGAACAAAGTTTAACAAAGAAATCAAATAAAATGAAAGTAGTATGCTGTTTTTTTAATTCTTGTATTCAATTGAATGATTAAAACGACTTATTCTCTTAACAACACAGTGTTAAGTGTGATCATTTCATACATAAGTATTGCCTTGGGTTTTCAAAATTGGAGAAAAATGCTTCCTGTACATATTCCGAGAAAAATCTTATTTTATACTTTTCATTCGTGATTTAAAGAAATTACTCAAAAATAAAAACATGATTTTCTGCATACATGTTGTTGATTTTATATAAAATGGAATTCATCATAATTATGGCAATAATGAAAGTGGACATTCTCTCACATATTATATTATATTTTTACTAGAATGTGTTCTTGAATAATTACCCACAATGCAACATTCGAAGACATCATTTTGATTCCTCTTTTTCTTATGGCTCATTTTTGTTTACTTTTAAATGAGATTAAACATATTTTATGCTTTATCATATTCAAAATTGATGTTCCTTCAAGAAAATACTAAATATACATTTATCTAAAATCTCTTTGAAATATAATCATAAAAGGGAAGCATGGCACTGCTCATTTTGAAGTTTCCATGTTTATAACACAGAGTTACATACCCTTCTCTTGAAAGCCCATGGTGTGATTAGAAAATCAAAGTTAAGCAAAATTATGTTGCCCTTTAGTTCATTTCTGATATCGTGATTTGAGATATTTTTGGTGTCGGACTGTGGATTTAATACATCAAGTCAGCTGCCTCTACGTTTTTCTAATAAATTACATACTTTTGACTATATTGTGCAGATTGTTTTGTTGATTTAATGCTCAGTTGATGAGAAAAAGTATGAGAATCGTATTCATTGCTTTTATGTTTGTTTATATCCGATATATCGCATGCGCATATGTATTTTGACGGAAGTGGGAATTTCAAAGTCGAAAAAATCCATAAAAGGCTTATATCATTGCTAATATACGGTAAATGTGCGTCTAAAACATCCAAGACGGAACTCAATTCGTTCAGAACTACATCATTGAGTGGTCATTAAACCAAAAATCGATGTAAGTAGTGACAAATGCCTTGATTTTCCAGGTTCTTATTTTCTCAATTTTTTAAAAAAATAATCGCCAAAATCGTCTTCTCGATCGTCTTTATCATTCTACTCGAGTAGACATTTTGGTGGCGAGTCCCACCACTAGGATTTATTAATGCTATGTGATTATGGGTTATATTACATTTCATACGGCGACTGTACAGTAAGACAGTCGTAGATGTCGGGAAACTGCGGTGTGGAGGCCGTATAGTGACCGTAGACCAACTACTAGAGAAGCTTGATTAGCCAGTTTCAATAATTTTCTAAAATAAAACTGTGAAGTAACACAAATGAAACTCTATCGTGATTGCTTAGATTGGAAGATGAACAATGGTATTTATTTCATTTCTTTTCCTAAGTCCAGATCTTGAGGGATGCGCCAGATCAACGAACGTCTCTAGTTATTGGTTTTTGTGTTTGCTTCGTTTATGACTGTGTAGAGTTGGGCGATAGGGAAACGTATCACCGCATATGTCGCATTTGTATTGGTCGGGATTCTCATGGCCCTTAATGTGCTCTTTTAAATAACGTTCTGCTTTGAAAGACTTTTTACACACCGTACATTTGAATGGTTTATCGGTTCGTTGGCAGATTTTCTCATGGTTACTTAAAGTAGACTTTAAATCGAATGCATTCATGCATTTGGCACACTCATATTTCCTTTCTTCGGTAGGTTTTCTCACGTGCTTGTTGGACTCCTCCTTTTTACCGTATGTTGGTTCACATTTCTCTTGTTTCTTGGTTTTTCCTGATGGGTTATATTTACTGCAGGTCTTGCTGGGTGTTTCTGGTTGATAGCTGGCCCCTTGTTCCGCTGGTAATGTTGCTTCTACGCTTTGTGCTTGTGGTCCCAATGATCTTGGTTCGGGCATATCGGCTTGGTCTTGGGTAGTTGGTATTGAGCCATACATCTTGAAAATAAAAGATCATTACAGTTGTAACACAGATGTTTCAACGTCGACGCTTACTGTAATTCTCAAATAAATCTACAGGGTGTTCATCAAGTCGAGTCACTATAGATTTACACAGACTTTGTATTTAATGTGTAAGGATACTTTATAAGCATCCTGTATATTTCAAATTACTTATTTCGGTTCATGTCAATTAAACTGTTCAAATTGCTATGTCGGTTGTTACATTTTTCTCATAATAAATAACAAATAACACATGTATCGACTTACATATTCATCACTTTTCTTCATCCTAGAATTCACGGTTTTTGGTGCTGCCCCTTGGGTCGACTGGTCGGAAGTGTCAGAGCTTCGACATGGTGGCTTTGTATCGTGACCGATGTCTGTATCAGGCCTAGATACACATAGAGTGGAGACACGTTAATAGAAAACGGAATGACTTCTAAATGTCATGATGTAGATCGGTATAAACTGTATTAAGTTGTGTTCATACTATATATATATATATATAAGCCCGGTGAACGGAAGAAATGAACGAGGGGGAAGTAATCGATTTTTGCTAGAACAGTTCAATTTTAAGTATTTTCGATTATTTTTTATCTAACGTATGGAAACTAATTTTGAAAAAGTAATAACGTTAATTTTGTGATAATTACGTCACTTATAAGTATTTATTGCTGGTCGTCAAGACTATTGCAATTGTTGCTTGATTAATCGCAAAAACATTGACATTTGCACATTTGTGACACTGCGCCTTTTTAATAGATCTTAAATCTTAGAAGCTCATCGGTTCAAAAGAAATCCTCAAAGACCTAATATATTTCCCCATGTCGTGCATCTCAACTTTTTCTTGAAAGAATCTCCCCCTCTGCTCATTTTGTTCAATCACAGGGCGTGATATATAGGGTGTCTCAAAAAAATGTACCCAAAAGTATGTCAACAGCATAGACAAACCAATCAATATTTTCAGACATTTTTTGCATGGTCTTGTAGATAAAAGATGAAAGTTTTGTCCCCTGTTCACAGTTTTTAATTCAGTTTTGCCTTTTTGATACTTTAACCCGTTACCTTTTACACCACATATTCAATGTAATGTCATATTTCGATGACAGTCTGCATCCTTGCTACTACATTGTTCATCACATTTGATATTTCTGGTGGAATGTTTTGATTTCTGTTTGGATGCTGGTTTTAAGTTGTTCTAGGTCTCTTAACATAAAATGGTCCTTCAAATAGCCTCAGAGAAAAAAGTATTGGCCGTCAAATATGGTGAATAGGGAGGCCCTCACAATGTCTTATAGCCCCCTTATACAGAGAGTTCAGAGGTTCAAGAAACTGTGTTTGTTGGAATTCTAGTGTAGCCTTTGTTGTGTGTATCAATTTGAGATCACTGTGTTTTCATTTGGATTTCATTTGGTCTCCAGGCTAGCCTGCCTAATTCTGGAAGGTAACTCCTGAATTATTTGCCGATAATTGACCTGATATCTGTGTTTGTTCTTTAATCGTCATCCTCAAACATATTTCTCTGTGGCTATTTGAATGAGTGTTTTAATGCTCATTCCAAGCAAAAAGATCAAGAACAACTTAAGGGCAACATCTCAAGAGAAATTCAAAACATTCCACCGGAATTATTATCAAATGTGATGAACAATGTAGCGGTAAGGATACAGGCTGTCATCGAAATATGATTTTACATCTATTATGTGGTATTAAAGGTAAAGGGTTAAAGCATCAAAAAGACAAGACTTAAATAAAAATGGTGCATTGGGGAGAAAACTTTCATGTTTTGACTACATGACCATGCAAAAAATATCTGAAAATATTGATTAGTTTATCTGTGCTCTTGATATACTTTTGGGTACATTTTTTTGAGACACCCTGTATTTCTTAAAAGTACAGACATATATGGAATCTATGTGTCCAAACAACCGTTACTGAAAAATAATGGTAAATAATTGGTATCGATATGGTGAACTGAATTAAACAATGTTTTTCTCTTGAACCAATTATTGAAAATATTCTGTAAAAATTTGGATTGATTTAAAAAAGTATACAAAAAATAATAAATATTTTATTTCATTAACAAGATACTTTTTTTTAAATCAACCAACTTTCCTTTTTACAATTACAACATTGAGAGACCCAAACACGTTGTGTTTATGTCATTTCGTTCCAATGAGGTTCGGATTGATGTTTCATTTCATTCCATGATACCAAGAACAAAAGAAGTGTCTGATGTGTTTTCTAAAACAATATAGAGCAAAATATATATTTATTTTTCAAATTATATTGTTACCATTCAAAAGATGACCATTAATTGAAGATGTGTAAAATTTTTAGAATTTTTTGATGACTGGTTTAAGAGAAACGTGTGTTCAAGAAGTTCACCATATCGATACCAATCCTTTCTGTTTTATACTTAACACGTTCATGAATTCTCAGAATACTTATATAAATTCAATTTTTCTTGTTATGTATTTGGAATTTTTTTTTTAATCTGCGTGAGGACAATATTAGTGTGTCGTTACCTTGGAGGAATCACTCCATTGCTTCCAGACGTTGACGTATCCTCTTTAAAATCCTCTCCCATTATTGTAACCCTTGTCTTGCTTGTGTCATGTTGCCACTCAAGTTCGACCTTTCCCTTTCCAGCTATTTTATGAAATCTCTTCAAACTGTCGTCTAAAGATTTTAACGTTGGGTGCTTCTTAATTTCATCTTTGTCATTGCGCACAAATACCTCAAACCAGTCCGTGTTACGATTCAGCTTGACGTGCTGAGCAATCCAAAACATTGAGACAAGCATCGATACTCGCTTCACATTACTGATCTGCAGATCTTTCTTTGTGTAAACTATATCCGGAATTGAGATATGTTGATTGGTTAAATGCACAACGTTTTCTTCATTATCAAACTCTTCATTTGGTTTCAGCATTATGTCGATGATAGACATGAAGCATTTACCTATATTGTCCGTATGACACCCTCCCTGCAAATATCTCTGGTGATGGAGGATAACTGCTTTTAAGGTGTACGATGAAACACTCCAAGAGAACCTCGAGGGCATTAACAAACTAGTTAAATGTGTTACATACTTAAATGTTAAAAGTAGTTTCTCGTGAGCTGGTGTCAGCGTATATCTGCTGTTGTCTGGTAGACTTACTACTGATTCCAACCATCCTTTTTTTGTAGGGACCATAACACTTGGTCCTAGCTTATGTGGCTTCCATTGAAGGCAGAAACACATATCAATGTCTGTGGTTCCCAGAGGCGCGCCAACCCTAAGCCACACGCTTGGGCCATGAGGCTCATTATGAGTGCTTATTTGTCTCTTTTTATAGTCATATGGGGCATCCTTAGTGTGGTCGCACTCACCAATAAACGTCACTCTTCCAGATCCGTCCCTTTGCATTTCCTCAAGCACCCTGTTAACGACTTGGCGTATCTTAGCTAGCAGCTCTCGGCACTTAAGTTCAACGTCACCATTTGGTGGTGTAGGCCTACGTATCAAATGCTGCTGGCGTACACCTTTATGCAATTTTTTTTCTTGGAATCGAATGGTTTTGTATCCTTGATCCTTCAAACTAGGCATCGATTCATCCTCTATTAAATCTGTAACATTGCTTATATGTTCAGAAAAATCAAGTATCGGCTCATAATCATACTCATCAGGTCTGAGTATCTTAGTTTTGTCGTAGTAGCTTCCGCGATTTATCTGTTCCTTGGTTACCAGTGAAGGTTCCCGCTGACCTACTTTCTCTCTGATGTCCGAAACGAGATTTTCTATATATGAAGTCTGCATATCCAATTGTCTCGCTGTGTATGCATATCTGATGTTAACTTTCTCAACTGTTAAGTCCACGAGATTTTTGAAACGCAACATTGTATGTTTCACAGCTAGAAATGAAGCATAAATTGTTTTGATATTTATAACGTGTCAAGTAATCGTTTAGTGATGACAACATGCATATTTTATGAATAATCATAAAATGACAATAGCATGATACATGCATGACAAACTGGAAGTGCATAGAAATTAAATAAAAGCTTTGCTATTAAGTTTTGAAATCTCATTGAAGTCTCGTTTTTAATGTGAATTGTATAATATTTAAGATGTGTTTGACAACTCACACCCCAGTCACATTTGTCGTACGGAGGCCGTGCGTCGACCGCAGATCAATTAAATCAGTGTATTTCTGCGGCGAGCGTAGAAAAACTACGCTCGCCTTGCGGCCTCCGTACGGCGTATCCAGTTTTTTACAGGCCGCAGGGTCGCCGTAGAAATTATAACTCGTAGTTATAGTATATGTTCATTTCTGAGGTCCCCGTAGAAATCAACTCGCTCAACAAGATTGAATCTTTATTTGTCAATGTTTCACGATCACTTTTCATTTGATATTACATCCTAGCACTATGAATAACATTTATAAATTGTCCCGATGTAAATAAAATGAAAAAAGTATTATTTATCAACAGAAATTTAAAATTCACCGTGCGGCTGCCGTGGGAAATGTGACTGCAAAAGTATTAGAGCGCAGAAATTCCACGGCGAGCGTAGAAATGTTACTGGCCACAGAAATGATAGACCGCAAGGTCGCCGTAGGAAATGTGACTGGGGTGTTACACAAGACATTTGTAAGCAACGAAATTCTTCCTTGAGGGGCGAGGCTGACATTTGGAGCATGATTTTTTGTTCCAGATATGACTTTTTAAACCCATGCTGATTGACTGAGTTATTAACATTTCTTCGGGTGGACCTTTTTTGGCTAAACTTAGTTGATAATCAGTTTTGAAAGATATTTTCTAAAGAGTTATTCTCAAGAACACTTTAAACTCTGTTTTCGATAATCATAAATCACATGCTAAAACGTTTTATATATACATATATTTATTAATAAATCACTGTCACGCAAATAAATCAATCACATTTGCCCGAAATCGTTTTCTCAAGACAGCGAACAAAAGGCACATTAATTTCTAAAGAATTTAGAAACATTTAATTATGAAATGAATTAAAATTGCGGATTTTTAAGTAACTTCCTTCTAACGCAAATAAATCAATTACGTTTTTCAAGATAGCGAACAAAAGCCATTTTTTAAGAATTTTGAAACATGTAAGTAAATTATGAAATCCATCTAAAATTATCATTGCGGATTTTGTCGTAAAAAGCATGTATTTTTGGCAATGTAAGCAACGGCAGCATGAGAATCAACAATTAAAGATTATTATTATTTGAAGGGTCAAAATTGGTATTTTCGAAAAATGCACTGAAAACATATAAAGGACACACGGTTCTGTGCTCACACAGTGTAGAACATTCAGAGGAATGTATATCCTGATTTTCAAACAAAATTATTGGTTTTGATTGGTAGTCTCGAGCTTTGAGAAACTTAGATAGCACAGTTTGTGACCTAGTTTAAAGACCTTTGACCTTGAACATTTTACTTATTCAGAGCTCAGTTGGTCTTTTGTGATTAAGGTGACCAAAATCTACATCCAAAATTTAATACCAATTTTGACGGACGGACGAACAAAGTGTCTAGTATTTACAGATAATTTGACTTATTGACGTCAAAATCAGCAATTTCTCGGAAACCGGGCGAATTTGGGAAATGCGATGATAGGTCAAATAGGCATTGTGGATATGCATAAAATGAATGTGGATATGACTCAATCCGTATAGCAGTTTTAATTTGTGCGCGGCCAATGTTGACGGACGGACGGACGGACGGACGGACCAACCAACGGATGGACGGACGCCTGGTAGAATCCATAGGCGATTGATGTTTTTTATTTTGAATTTACATCGTGTAGAAAAATTATTTATATACATACGGCTTGGAAGCATTAGAAGATACAAAAGAAAAAATGCCTTACGCTTTTACCGTGTTTAATTCCTCGTCGCCACCGTATTAGACAAATACATGCTGTATTAAAAAATGAAGAACTGTTTTTCAAATTAAAGTTAATATTTATATTTCAATTATTCTCCCATGGAAATAACATTTTTTCATTAAATACAGAGATCTGCATTGTGTACCTTCCAGCCGATGTGTTGACTCAACATTTTTTATTTATTATATAGCATTTCAGTATTATTTTGTATTTATACTCTCAGTTTATTACACAAAGGCTTCCATGTACACTGGTGATCCACTCGCTGGAACCGTTTCGGTAACAAATTGTCGAAGGCACGATTTTTCTTTTTTCCTTTTCACGTGTCACGTTGTAGGCAGAATTCCCACGACGTTTTTATCACAAACGTGTATCAGTATCATTTGATTAAGAAAATGTACACATTTGCGAACAAATAGTTCAGGAGACAACGGGATTTAATCGATTTAATCCCCCACTTAAGTTACCGAAACGGTATTTCGAAAAACAGTTAAGATCTGCACTTTTAACCCTTACCGTTCATGTTACTTAAGTGAGGAATTAAATCGACGATTCTGTAGTCTTTTCATGTGAGCTATTTTTCGCAAACATGTACCTTTTATAAAACATATGATACTGATACACGTTTGTGAGAAAAAATGCCGTGGGGATTCTGCCTACAACGAGCGAAATAAGCAAAAAAGATAAATATTTACACCCCAGTCACATTTCCCACGGCCGCCGTGCGGTCTATCATTTCAGCGGCCAGTAGCTTTTCTACGCTCACCGTAGAATTTCTGCGCTCTCATACTTTTGCAGTCACATTTCCCACGGCAGCCGCACGGTGAATTTTAAATTTCTGTTACTAAATAATCCTTTTTTCATTTTATTTACATCAGGACAATTTATAAATGTTATTCATACCAAGAATGTAATATCAAATGAAAAGTGATCGTGAAACTTTGACAAATAATGATTCAATCTTGTTAAGCCAGTTGATTTCTACGGGGACTTCAGAAATGAACAAATATTATAACTCCAAGTTATAATTTCTACGGCGACCCTGCGGCCTGTAAAAAACTGGATACGCCGTACGGAGACCGCAAGGCGAGCGTAGTTTTTCTACGCTCGCCGCAGTAATTCACTGATTTGATTGATCTGCGGTCGACGCACGGCCTCCGTACGACAAATGTGGCTGGGGTGAATTATCAGAATTATTTAAATGGTTTAGAACTTTTAACGCAGCTGCAATTTTTGTATCAATTCTCTATTATGCACACTAACTATCGTCTGCAAACACTTTGTTGGGAGGGCAATTTTTGCTATTTATTCAAAATCCACCAAGGCGAATAAAACTAAAAATATAATCTACATCATAAATAATGTATTTAAACATACCCATAAAGCTGTCACCGGATCGTCTGGCTTGTATTGCTGGTATATCAGACATAGTATCTCTTTGACACCTTGCCGGTATATTTTGGCGATCGTGGCCTGTATATATAGCTGCATTTAATTTCACTTCTGTTAAATTACCATTTGCATCCCTGTTCTTAGAATCGGAAATAGCCATACCATATAAGACATATTTTTGCACGCTTAGTTTCCATTCTTTTTGATCGACTAGTGAAAAGAATAATGAATTCAGAAGTGAAAAAAATAATCAATTCAGAAAATGAGTCAGGGTATTGACGTAAAACATATTAAATTTTGTAGAATCTGAAAACCTAACTCGATCACTCATGTCATTAAACTTTAATATACTTCCTTCTTCTTAGATCCCAAAATATAACCATACGCATTTTTTATTATTTATTTATTTCATTGATATAGTTTAAAATACAATTACAATAGCATCCCTAAATCGCCAGAGGGCATTACATAGGAATGGTGAGAGGCTGGGGGTGGCAGGCAGACAGGTTCCCGGGCCGGAGCAGGTGTGATAGGACAACAGGATATCAGAAAGAGAGACATGAGGGAGGGAATTAGCTATTGTCTATAATGAAGTCAAGTATCAATGAAATGGCTTTAGAGTTTACATCTATGCTGAAGTTTGGGCTTCCTGTTTTCAAAATGGAGATAAAATCGTACTGGGGAAGATTATTATTGAGAGAAGGTTCTAATTCAGCAAGTTTATCCCAGAGATCCTGTCTTACTAAGGTTAAGCGATTGCACTGGAAAATAATATGCTTTAAGGTTTGAGAGCTGCCACAAGCACAATTAGGGCTGCCAACAGAGTTAAAATTATGGGCATAAAATTGAGCTTTAAAAAATAAGTCAGCTCTTACTTTATTCAACTCTATCTCATGCCGTCTAGAAAGATTGAGTTGACTTGTGGTCAAAATTTTAGAGGGGTTTTGGAGGAAAAGCCGTTGGTGTTTTTTGAAATTATGAAGAGTTTTCTTGGTTTTAATAGAAGGGGGGAGCTCAAGCCATTTTGAGATTGCAGAAGGTATTGCTGAGGATGAGAATCTAGCAGAGCATCTTATCAGTGGGCATTTTGAATGGATCAATGTATCTCAAGTTTCTATTCCTAACATTACTATACTTATCAAAAATGTCTGTGATATATGAGGGACTTGTACCATTGGCAACTTTGAACATAAAATTATTTGATTGTATTCTACGTCTAGATTCAAGTGTTGGCCAGTTTAGGAGACTTAGGACCTTTTCTGTACTGCTCCCTTGGATGCAGCCAGAGCAATAGAGTGCCGCTGTGTAATATAGACTATCGAGTCTTCGCAAAAGAAATTTAGAAGCTGTGCCATATAAAATGGCACCATAATCAAAGTGAGGAAGAATGAATGAGTTGAAGATTGTTTCTAGGTGCTTGCTCCCAAGCTTGAATTTGAGTTTAACATTTTTCTTATTTTGACTAGTAAATCACCAATATGCTTATCATAAGATAAACATGGGTCAAAAATGAGTCCTAAATGTTTGTGCTCGGTATCTCTTTTGATTTCTATATTGTTTAGTTTTGAAGTTGACACATTATCAGTTTTTGTTCTAGGTGAGTGAAAAATCATCTCGGAACTCTTCTCCGGTTTAAAATCAAGTTTCCAAGTGTTAGACCATTCTTCTACTTTAATTAGATTGGATTTTACCACTGCTTCTATTTGTTGTGGTTGTTTTGGGTCAAAAGGATGGTGTAATGAGGTATCATCTGCATAAATGTAGCAATGACCATCCAGATTGTCTGGAACCATACGCATCACAATCAGTGAAGAATGTTGGTGACAATAACAATGCGTATCAATTTGCTAGAAGTGAAAAAAGATCAATGGTAAAATCAATTGAAAAAAACGGGATCTGGTATGGGACTTTTTGTATATCAATTATATTCTCTAATTATTTCCCAGGGAAAGCATGTTATTGTGGAATAAACGTATGTATTCCATATTCAAACATGACCGTGCTCTATTCGAATTTCTCAACCAATCAGAATGCAGCATAGCCAATATAGAACGTTCTCTAATTCTCCATAGATGCACGACCATGCTCTATTCAATCTGCAATTTGCATTGTTTTGAGTGACGTCACATCTCAGCTGCACATCTGGGGCTCTGTCCGGGGATAGCTGTTCTTTTTTACTCCCTCCGTTTGCAAACAACCCCATGTTTGCATACACCGTATAAAATCTAAAACGGGGAGTAAAATAGAACAGCCCAAACAAATTCTAAAATTTTTCCGGCCGACTTCAGAATCTTGACAGCATGCGTATTCTTCCTTCATGCCCGTTCCACAGACACGGCTTTTACTAATTTTTATGTTTGAAATTCAGCACTCGTTGGACAGAATGTTAGTACAAATGAACTCACCTTCGGTTCGTGCTTTGTACAACATTCTGTCCAACTCGTGCTGAATTTCACCATATTGAATGGCCTATCATTATTTATTCCTTAAATAACTTGTTCACCCTGGGAAATTAACTGGGAATAAAACTGATATTCAAAAAATCCAATATCAGATCCCGTGTCAGCCAAAATACCGTATCAGATCCCGTATCAGAACTATCAGAATTTTATAAGACTTAATATTGTGTTATTATGGCATATTATGATCCATATTAGTATTATAAATTATCTCTATTTTAAAACTTATTAATAAAAGCTGAAGGGCAATAAGCTTAAGGGCAATAAATATATACATACATACACATTCGATAAATTAAATTGAATCATTAAATGACGACATACAAAACAAGTTTCAGAAATATATTATGGGATTAATACACGCCTAACCATCGACAAGGAACAGTGACAAAATATACCGTTGTACACTTTAGATATACGGTGTCACTATTAATTGATTTCAAGCAAAAAGTATGATGCAGGTGTGATGTAGGTTTTAAAAAATTACTTGAAGGATACTTGAAGGATTTCATGTTTAATTTCGTGTTAATTCGCATTTGAACACTTTTAGCTTTCTGATTACGATTACGATTACTTTCTCAATTTTTCGTAGTTAATCTACCAACAGAAATTGATCGGTTGGAAAATGTTGGGTTTTTCACATTTCCATTGATCGTTTTCTCCTGTCGCCTAAGAGTGTCAATTATTTTTGTGAGAATATGTTTCTCTAAATTGCACAATTTAGAACGGGTGGAGATTAATAAATATAAGTATTTATTGTAATTTAAAAAAATCAGAAATGTGCGTTGTCAACTCGAATGTACGTTGTCCCTGTAATTGAAATTCATGTATTAAACAATGTAATGATTTCATTTCAAAATTCATTAAGGTTTTTATGAGTAACAAGTGATCTTTAACGAACATGTTCAAGTATCCCTTGTGCTTTTTCATTTTATGAAAGTATTGTTGTGGTGGTGGTTAATTTATACCCATTTGGTGTTAGCTTCCAGCCAAAACTCCCATCCAGTGTCTCGGAATAGAATATGTTGAAGACAAGCACTGCCATGGAGTTTGCTTCCAGCGGCCTCTTTGATTATTTGGCGTCTGTACATTACGTTTTATAGATAGATCTATACTAGCTTATTGAATATGACTTTTTAAATCCCGTTAATGATATATCTGGAAAGTGCTCAATAGTTCCAATTATTCTATTAAATTGAAGTAATTATGCAATTGTTCTGTTTCAATTTTAAGTGCATCTGACCCCCCCCCCTGTCTGTTAGTGCTATGAAAATGACGTTGCCTGCATTAGGGTTAACTGTGAATTGAGTAAGTTCCATGGAACAACGTAAATTCGAGTTGACAACGTACACTTATGATTTTTTAAATTATAGCCAAAACTTAAATACTTATTAAATCGTCAACATACCTTAAATGTGTTGTTTAAAGAAACATATTCTCATAAAATATTCGACACTCTTAGACGACAGGGGAGGAAATGATCAAAGGAAATGTGTAAAAAACAACATTTTTCAACCGACCAATTATATGAGTAGATTGACTACGAAAAATCGAGCACTTTTCGAAAATCTTTTACCATCATTACCCTACTACCACACCAAACTAGTTTTCACTACGTTCTCGAAAACGGGCTTCAACTGTGTACGAACGTACTGGACGTACTTAGAACCGTTTGGGGTATATTTACAAACTTCATCGAACGTACTCGACCGGGTAGGTCCTCTAGAACTTAGAACATGCTCAAAATGTTCTCGTGGTCGATACGTTCTACAATTAGAACGGGTGACATATTAACGAAGAGCTGGACGTACTACTAACGGAACCGTCGTACTTCAATCCTACTAGGGACGTTTTAACAACGAGTTGAACTGTCTGAGGACGTGTTGAGAACGAGGTAGAACTGATTGCAAACGGGTTTAAACTGATTAAGACTGCTTATGAACGAGTTTGCAAAAGTATAGCTATCACACAAAACAAGTTGCCATTGCGTTCTTCAAAACTGCTTTTAAACTGTGTGCGAACTGAATAATGTAGCTACATCGTTCTACGGTCTGTTTACGAACTCCATGGACTTTCCCAGAAGAGGAATGTGATTCAGAATTTTGAATCGATTCAAAACTAGTTCTCACTACGTTCTCGAAAACGGGCTTCAACTGTGTACGAACGGACTGGACCTGTGAAGAACCGTTTGGGATCTATTTACAAACTTCATCGAACGTACTCGAACGGGTAGGTCGTCTAGAACTTAGACAATGCTCAAATTGTTCTCGTGGTCGTCACGTTCTACAATTAGAACGAGTGACAACGTACTAACGACGAGCTGGACGTACTACGAATGGAACCGTCGTACTTCAATCCTACTAGGGACGTTTTAACAACGAGTTGAACTGTCTGAGGACGTGTTGAGAACGAGGTAGAACTGATTGCAAACGGGTTTAAACTGATTAAGAACGTATTTAAAACTGCTTATGAACGAGTTAGCAAAAATATAGCTATCACACCAAACAAGTTGCCACTGCGTTATTCAAAACTGGTTTTAAACTGTGTGCGAACGGAATAAACGTAGCTGCAACTTTCTAAGGTCTATTTACGAACTTTATGAACGTTCTCAGACGGGAATGTGATTTTAGAATTTTGAATCGATTCAAAATTCGATGGCGACCATACCGTTCTGTAATCAGGTCATGTTGACCTTCTAGACTAAGGGACGCGTTCTACGACGTTGCACACCGGCGTGGTGCGACCTGAACGAACTGCGAACGAGATGGACGTATTGAAGACTGTTTAAGAACGAAGAAGCTAATTATTTCAGACATATTTCCCGACCACAGCCAGATTGAGCCCGTTTTACGATGTTTTCGTAGGACTGACAAGAACGGGGAAGAACTAGTTTGGTGTGATAGGGGGGTAAGGGACGCGTTATACGACGTTGCACACCGACGTGGTGTGACCTGAACTAACTGTGAGATGGACGTATTGAAGACTGTTTACAAACGAAGTAGCTAATTATTTTAGACATATTTCCCGACCACAGCCAGATTGAGCCCGTTTTACGACGTTTTCGTAGGACTGGCAAGAACGGGTAAGAAGAACTAGTTTGGTATGATAGGGGGGCTAGAAAGTTCAATGTCTCCCTAAACGATTACACAAAAAATCAAACATGAAATCATTAATGTATTCCTCAGATTATTCTTTAAAACCTACATCAAACCTACATCATTGTCTTCGCTTCAAATCGGTTAAATAGTGATACCGTACATCTAAAGTGTACTACGGTATATTTTGTCACTGTACCTTGTCGATAGTTAGGCGTGTAATAGGTTATCGATGGTCGAGATGGAACATGATTTTTTCCTCGAGAAATATGATATTAGCCTCGGAAAATATTGTATTGACACTCGGTCAATATGACATTTAATTCCATAATACTAATGTTTTCCCAGAGAAATATGAAGGAATAAAAATCGTGTTGAATCGTATTGCATGAAAAAATCGTATTTTCCCTGGGAAAAATCGTATTGGAGCGTATTACGTGAAAAAATCGTATTGTCCCCGGGGAAAGTCGTATTTGAGCATATTAACCTATTTTTGGTTTCCCGGTTATTTTTTTCCCAGTTATTTGCATTATCCAAATGGGACATTTTAGAGGCTTTGATTATGGAATAAACAGGTTATTTCTGGTACAGTCGGGATTGAATATGGGTTTTATTCCTCGGAAAATATTATTTTGTTCCTCGGAATAAAACCTATATTCAATCCCTCCCAGTAAATAACCTATATTTCCGTTGTGAATATCATCTTTTCCCTCGAGATAAAATTCATATTCCATCCATTCATATTCCATCCCATTAAATAACCTCTATTTACAGGTTGTTTCATATGTATGCACCCCCCCCCCCCCCCATAAACTCACATACGTAGCATCGCCACCCTATCATGTTATATATCATTTTGTTTCTCATGGAAAGTTACATAGGAATAGAAAGTTTCAGAATCCAATGGTGTCCTTGAAAAAAGATAAAATGTATCAAAGTATGTGGGTACAGGGTCATTTAGAGGGCACTATACGGTAATTTTTGGACTCAGTCTGGTGATCTGTTCATTTTGTCTGCTACCTATTTTTAGTTATAAAGGTCACCCCAAGGTCCCTGATCTCCCTATAAGCCACTGCATGAATCCTATCTATATATCTTTGACATAACTGTCACACACGTGTTGACTGAACTCTGCCATGATGAGAACTGCTAGAAATGTGCATTACAGAAACTAAATTTTTCCTTTAAACTGTCTTCGAAATGACCAGAAATTCCCCTCTAAATGACCCGTACCGACAAACTTTGATATGTTGTATCCTTTTCATATTTTATGCCCAGATATATTTAATTCACACATCTGTTAATGTAAATACTAGTATTCAATTTATTTTAAGGTTTTAAAGCTCATTTGAATTTTTCATAACATTTGAATTTGGTGCCAGAATTGTTTGATGACTTAGCATATTAGCCAGTCAGAGCAGGTTTTACAAAAAGCGTTTAGGGAGAGGCATACTTGAAAAACATGGATAAAGATTGAAATTTATATTACTGGTTAAGTAATCTTCCAATGGGGACTTTCAAAGTCCAAACTTAGGATATTGATAGGATAGCATTTATAAAATGTCAGGATAATATACATCACACTTTAGCAGGGTAAGGTTGTACATTTAGAACGTGATTAGTAGTTAAGTCAAGTGACCTCGTTTTGAACTTTTGCCTCGAATTTTATAACTTCTCTTTCTATCAAGTTTATAGTATTAGGCATCAGATCTTTAGTGCAGCTTTAGTGAGATTCAAGTCGAAGGTAGATAGTGAAATGTCAGCATGTGTAATTTCAGTTTGAGTATTTGAAGAAAGGTGGCAGGGTTTTCTGTTATAGTTTGTGAAACATGTAGAGATCATGTATTTTATATAATTTAAGGTCAGATATGTAATAGGATCGAAAACTGTATTTTGTAACAGTATCTTATTTGATACACATTTCTGCGAGACCTTACCATGTAAATATTCATTCTTCTCCTATAGATAACTACATAATGTGGACATTGTGTTGAGAACATTTGAAGGGCACACATTGTATTGTATGAGACACTTTATTTTTAGCAGTGATGTCCCAAGCAGAGACAATTTTAGGTAATTTTTCAAGACGCACGCATTTTACAGATCATGACGATGAGAAGCCAAGAATAAGTACACATACATATTTCTATCTTTAACATTTAATAATCATTTTACCATTATCTGAATTTTTGTGAATTGAACTACAATGATAAAGATTGAACAAATAGAAAAATGCTTCTATTTTTATTGACCCGCCCTGTAGATGACCTCCAAATGTGGATACTCATCATATGTCGTTGACCTGGCTTCTTTGCCATGATTTATTTATAAACGTTGATTGAATCATGGGGACATTATTCTTATCATCTAAATACTCAGTAATACACCTGAAATGACGGTGTGTCAACATATACAGTAACTATGAACTTACTTAATAATTGCTTTACATATTTTGCGAAACCGAATCATAACAGGGAGAGGAAAGGTGAAGCTAGGGCAAATGTTTTTAATAATGATTGTGGTGTACATATATTTCCGAGCATGTCCAGTCATACTTTCTATGAAATTGAACAAACAAACCATGGGTCTTTTTAAAATCTGTATTGGTATAATTTTACATCCTTTTGATGATTATAATCCTTTTAGAAGCAAAGCATTAATGACAATGGGTATGGTGCTTTGGTACATCTAATCACCTTTTTTTTAATTAAAATCAATGTAACATAGTTACAATGTTGTAGTGGCTATGCCTCCCAAGAGGGAGTATACGTTGCCACATAATTGTATTTACATTGACTATTTGTTGTAGTGATGATATAATTTTGATGTTTGTTACAATGTCACAATGCACATGTTTATTCTTGTATGATTTACTTGTCTGGATACTGTATATTGTATTTCTGAAAATCAAATCAAATCATTATACTGGTGCAAGCAAAATGGTTTCTTAAAAATCCATGGTCATTGGATCAAACTCGTATCAATACATTTAATTACTTAGCTAAAACATTTCAAGGATCTCTACGCCTTAAACAAATATTACCTCTTTTAGCGGTCCAATAAGTCTACCATCTTCTATATCCCTGAGTCCTTCAACCAACTTTTTCCAAATAGTAGCATCATCTCCTTCTTGCCTCTGCAACCATTTAGTTAACATAGCATGGACCCAATTCCCTCGTGAATGCTTGTAATCACTTTTTATGTTGATAAGTTCTCCATTTAACTTAAAATGGCTTGCAAGTTTCTCGAGATCCATGTCGTTCAGTTTGATGTCAAACCATATCTTATTCCATGGAGGAGAATCTAAAATGAAAATAATTCAAAAATTCGCATTTAACAGTCTCATATAGAATAAACCATAGGGTCCTTAAACTGAGCCTTGGTAAATATCTTATTAATACGTTTGAGATTTTTGCTCTAGTTTGTGGTTATTTATGGTGACATATTGATTTCTCTTTCTAACACGCCCCATTCCCAAGTACAACGGAACTGGACGATGTGCCTTTTGGGCCAAGTGTGTAAGTACTCATTCATTTCAAAGTTTTGAAATAATATAAGCCTCATAGAAACCTCGCCCATGCTACGACTCAACATCTTTTCTGAACACGATCTTCAACTTCTCAAAATCTTGTAGAAAGTACGACAATATCTTGAAAAATTTTCATTTTCACAAAATGCATCATATTTCCGACATCTTGAGTAATATCATTATGTTGTAGTTACTAAATTATGAATTAAATCATTTTACATCATCGAGACACTTTACTTTCGAAAATGAATTAATTAATTTGTACGACATTAGTTAATTAGTTTCGAAAATGAATTAATTAATTTGTACGACATGAAGGATGTGTGCGTTGAACAGTCACGCGAGTCGCAGTCCGCACTGCGCCATCGTTTTGATTCTCCACCTTGATAATGTTTTTTATTTAAGAAATATAGTCCGAAGAGCAGGGGAAATATTCATTACACGTATTACCAGGGGTATTCTTCTCGAATATACCCTGGGGTTAAATGTTGACTTTGTTAACATATTATAGAAGGCGTGAATGCAGTCATGTTCGAATTATTGTTCCTATTATGTTTTGGCATAATTCAATTGTTATTGAAATGAAGAATATGTGTAACAATAATATTCAATTTTTCTTTTCTCTTATTTTACGTAATTAGGAACGCTTCAAGTACTCTATTGAATTTTAAAGTGCACATGATTACCATGTAAAACGTTGCATTTGGTGATTTTAAAATATGGTAATTTGATCATAACTTTTTTATTCCTTATCCAATTTATCTCAAATTTTGTATGGGGGAACATTTGCCATTTGTCCGCCATCTTGGATGCCAAAGAAATAGTAAAAATGTGTAAAACTCAAAAAACAAAAAACAAAAACAGTACCTTAGGCGCTTATTATCTTTTTGAAAATCAAAATTACGAACAAAAAAGTCATTTAGACGTACTCTATCTATATTAAAGATAGGGCTTTGCTGAAAAGTACAAGTCATTAATTTCGAAATTTCAAGTTTTACCACTTGAGATGCTGAAGGATGTAGGAATGGTATAATTAAATTGGCAATGAACTCACAATTTTTTCACTTGGCACCTTTTGAGGTGGATCCCGGCTATGGCATTAATGGTTGAGAAATAGGGATCAAAACCAGCCATAGTTTTCTCCTGATGACCATTGTGAATTGTTTTGTTTTATGGATTATGATGACGGCTTTGCGAACGGATGTTGACCCTTTGAAATGCCTATGGACTTCGAGACTGGATTTTATCTATCCCACATCATTTGAGACTGAATACTCTTTGTGAGTACTAGTATCTACAACTATTTTTGATGTTATGAGTATTGGATATCAATTTTTATTAATTTTTCTTCAACATGTATTGTAATGACTTCAGTATGAATGAAATGTCCCTTGGTGTTCTGGTCCTTGATTGTGATATTGGTTCTCGATTGGAGGGGGAGGGGGTGTTAGACATTGTTTCTTTTCACGTTAGATTATGGTTTTGGGATATATATATATTGGGTTTCTTTAAAGTTTTTAGTCACCCTTCTCTTTGGCATTTGTGCTTATATATTAAAGTGCAATTTAACGTTAAAAATATGTTTTGTATTTGTTTACATAGCAAACATTAAATACGACTTGTGTCTGTTTTTACTAAGAAGAAAGCCTGATAATAATATGGCGGGTTACAAAGACTCCTTTCATTTCAATATACAAAATTATGTTTGCTAGTGAGATTCCACTAGATTTTTCATAATGTCATGAATACATAGCCCTACCATTATTTCAAGTTCAATTGCATTGTTATGCATGTATTGGGATCAGGTTATATAATTTGTCCCATTTAGCATTCTTTTCTCCCAAAATATTTTTGACGTTGTAAAATTGATTTGGGTACTTTTGATAACATTCTAAAATGATACAAGAACACAAATGTGTACAACATGTCCCCACCAATGGGTGATCATCCTATATACTGCAAAATTTTTCACCCTGAATGCCTAACACTAATCAGTTGAAAAGACAAGATTTTATAAAGAGAAAAATCCAATGTGGCCGCCTTAGAATTTAGCAGGACTGCCCAAAGACTAAGTAGTTTGGGATTTTCATACAAAGAATCATTCCTGGATTTGAAATCGACCTGTCAACTGGTTTGCCAGGAAACGTGTAGACAAAACTTTACTGAGAGGATTTCAGGAGAAAATCCAAAATGGCCACCTTAAAATTTACCCAGAACTAATCAGTTCTGAGAGTTTCATACTAAGAATCATCCCTGAAAATTTAAAATTGATCCCTCAAACAGTTATCCTGAAAACGCAAAGACAAGACTTGAAAGACAAGATTTTAGGACGGAAAATCCAAATTGGCTGCCTTAACATTTACCAAGAATGCCGAAAAAACAATTAGTTCTAGATTTTCATATTATAAACCATTCCTTAAAATTTGAAATCGACACGTCAAGCTGTTATCCTAAAAATAGGTAGACAAGCCTTCACAGACACGATAGTAGGACGGAAAAGCCAGAATGGTCATTTTAAAATGTACGCAGAATGACGAAAAAGTAGTTAGTTATAGTCCCTCAAACAGTTAACCTGAAACTGCATAGACAAGACTTTACGGACAAGATTTAGGACGGAAAATCCCTGAAAATCCCTGAAAATTTGAAATTGATTCGTAAAATGCTTATCCTGAAATGAGTAGACAAGACTTTACTTTAATTTTAGAACGGAAAATCCAAAAATGGCCACCTTAAAGTTTACCCAAATGCCCAAAAATCAGTCAATTCTAGATTTTCATACTAAGAACCACCCCTGAAAATTTGAAATTGATCCGCCAAACAGTTAACCAGAAAACGCGTAGACAAGACTTTACAGACAAGATTTTAGGACGGAAAATCCCAAGTGGTTGTCTTGACATTTACCAAGAATGCCAAAAAACCAATCAGTTCTAGATTTTCATACTAAGAATCATCCCTAAAAATTTGAACTTGATCTACCAAACGGTTCACCTGAAACGGCGTAGACAATATTTTACAGACAAGATTTTAGGATGGAAAAATCGAAAATGGCCGACAATAAAAAAGTGATTATGAGTTTTTGCTGATTTCTTTTTACAAAATTATCGCATATAAGGGACAATTTACGATAATTGATATTTTAAAAATCTGTTGTTGTACTAGAGACTGCGACATAAATATTGATTTCATGGACATGCAATCTGTTATTTTTTGTTGACGAGACTTTAAGCAATAATAACCACAGGGTACCTGTTTGGAATATTGCTGATCGTTTTAAAAAATATCACTTTAATGATGGATTTTTAGACAATTAAGAAATATTTTATTTTTTCGGCAAATATAAACTCGGATTTCTTAACCTAAAATGTATCGATTGCATTGATATTTTTGAGCATATTAATAAAATGTATGTGCTACCAACTCTTGAAAGCGGGATGTTTGATATGTCTTTGTCACATAATTAAGTATGTTTTTCTCTATGTGTACGATTTGTCAAATATTTGTATCCTCCAACACATGGGCCATATTAATATACACTATTGATGGATTATTTTGGTGAAAGCTATGCCACAAGGTACATTTTGATGACATATCTTCGATTGCAGACAATGAAGATATATGATTCAGTGTAGGTATCTCTGTCGTGAATTCAAGTTGTCTAGATGAGGCTGTCCAATATTTTGTATCCTCCAAACATTAAAATATCATATTTGGGGAAAAATATTTTTAGATTATTATTTTGAGAAATGAAAGTACTTAATAAAAGTATTTTGATCATCATAGTTAAATTTTTGAAATATTTGAGTTGTCTTTGTAAAACGTTATCAAGCATGTGTTGGAGGATACAAAATGACATTAAAATTATGTGAAATTTAAACAATCAAAAGTTAGTTGTATTCATATTTTTATGTTTATATTTAAATTACAGCAAAGAATGAGTCATTGCCAAACCAAGAAACAATATATCTCACTCTCAGGTTCACATGTGATCATGTCATAACTTTGTGGGAATAGCGATGCATGTAACCTTTACATTTCTATTCAACATGCTATGTATGCTTTCTTTTTATTTCCATGACCGACACATAACCATACAACTTTGAATGATGTTTCTCATTCCCTCATTGCCCACGCTGCTGTAAGTGCAAGAATACTTTTATATCAAATTTCAATGAAAATGATTGCATCCATTGCAATCTTTAATACTTCACATGCAATATGAGCAAGTTGCCCGTAGCCAGCTTTTAGTAAGGGGGGGGGGGGTCGAATCCAACCCCCTGCCCACACATAAACATTTTCCATGCTGAAGCAATACCTCGGGCGACCCTGAAAATTCAGAGGGTGGGAGACGAAAACAAGGCATCAACATGACAATATGTCACCACCTAGTTGCTTACAATAGTAGTAGTTCAATCTTTAGTCAGATTTGAATAAAAAATGGTCAATTTGAAGCAAGTTGAAAAAAGACCTTTTTGGACCCTGACAAGGTCATTGAAGGTGAAGTCTTACATCTAAAGTCAGATTTAAACTTCTGAGAACTTTTAGATGATTTTGAAAAAAGGAATTAAGCAAGTTGATCATCATAGTTTAATTTTTGAAATATTTGAGTTGTCTTAGGAATATATATTACATTAAAATACCTTAAATTATATAAAATAGTGGAAATGAATAAATATTTTGCTTTTCAACATTATTTATAATGTATGATGTTATAATAGGCCATGTTATAGTAAAAGGGGTACTCTTGGAATGATTTAATGGAGTCTAATATAAATGTATCCTCCAAAACAGATGTATTGTAGAATTCATGATTATTAGACACCTTTTCTGGAAAAACCATATTAAATGAAGCCACAAACGTTGTCCTATAGTGAGGGCATCGGAGAAGAACTGTACATGTAAAATAGTATGAACACTTAACGTATTTTGCCCATTTCTTAAGTTATCGCTTTTGACATAGGGGTCGTTCAAAATAATTTGCGGCTAATTTCAAACGATAACGTTGACCCTATTTACATTTTTATTTTAACAATTCAATACTAATATCCTAGAAAACATGTTTATTATTTGTTTGACACACACAAATGTGATAAATAATATCTTATTTGAAATTAAACCAGACTTATTGAACGATTAACGAAAATATGTTAATTTTTTGTTCCTTTGAAAATAGCTCAGGTTACGAAATGCCAATTTCCAATGATGCCGCTTATGAATTTATAAAATATAATGTGTTTCCTCTACAATTCAAGAAAGATCCATAAAATGGCTAAAAATAAGAAAACGGATATAATCTTTTGTCGATTTTAGGTAGCAATATTATTTCATTAATTGTCCAAAAGTGGTTTTGCGAGACAAAAATGGTGGCCATTTTGAAAATAGGCAAGCTTTTGAACCAGGTTTTCTGTATTAATATTTAACAAAAATTACAAAGGTTTTCAAATTAGCCATTATTGTGGACTGACTGAGAGACAGATGAAAAAATCAATGTTAACTAAAATGGCTAAAAATAAAAAAAAACGGATATAATCTTTTGTCGATTTTAGGTAGCAATATTATTTCATTAATTGTCCAAAAGTGGTTTTGCGAGACAAAAATGGTGGCCATTTTGAAAATAGGCAAGCTTTTGAACCAGGTTTTCTGTATTAGTATTAAACAAAAATTACAGAGGTTTTCAAATTGCCACTATTGTGGACTGACTGAGGGACAGATGGAAAATCAATGTTAACTAATTGAAATTAGTCGAACTTTTGAACCAATGAGGGCAGAAGGAGTAAGCGAGGAGTAATCCTTGGAGTAATTAATGTGTTGCCTCAGTTTAGGAGTAATCGTGAGAGTAATCAATTACTAATTTGAGAGCAGAAGGAGTAAATTGAGAGTAATCGTATTAGCAGAGGAGGAGCAACTTGAGGGAACCAAGAGTAAATCGGAGTAAGCTGAAGAATAACCAGGAGTATTATTAATTTGATGTGGGGAGTAACCCAGAATATTAACCTTGTTCTGAGGAGTAACCAGAGTAACAACCTTAGAAGAGACTGAGTGAATATAATTTTCAGGACATTGAGAGTAATATTTCATTATGAACAATTCAGTGATGATAGACATTTGAGTTTTATTTAATTAGAGCATATGAGTAATAGTAAGGACTTTGAGATTACTCTTTGTGTATAGGAGTATAAATAAAGACACTAGACATACGTTATTTGAGTAAACTGATATTTTATTGTAAACTTTAATTGTATAAATATATGTGTTTTTGTTGCCATTAATTCTTGTCGTGTATGTTCTCTTAAGCCGCAGTACCACCAAACCAGGTCTGCGCCCACGTAAATAACCTGTGAGAATCCCATAATTAAACTAGACAATGGCAACTCCCCGGAGTAGCAAATCCCAACGAACAAAATATCAATTACCGAATTCCAATCAATTATACTCATTACTTTGGTTAAAATTGAAAAAATTAGATTTTAGAATTGCAAATTCCTGCAAAGCAGCCATTTTGAATTTTCTGAGGTACAAATCTGAAGAATAATACCATAATTGTGATCCACTCCAAAATTCCTTCAATTTGAGTATAATATAGCCATACTTTGAAGGGATCGAAAAATTATTGCGAAATCGTACATTAGACGGCCATTTTGAATTTTACGAGGCTCGAATCAGAAAAAAGATACAATATTTGCAATCTACTCTTAATTGCCTTTTATTTGAGTAAAATAAAGCTATACTTCAGAAAGATCTAAAAATTAGCGAAAATTACTGTTTTCCTTACCCCCCATATAGGATGAAAAACACGGAATATATGTGAAATAGATAGATGTTGCGAATATACTACAAAAATTTCAAACAATAATATTAATTACTTTGGTTTAAAATGAAAAATTTATGGTTTTTGCGAAAAAGTCCCGTCATTTTTAAAGCGTCGGCCATCTTGAAAATTTTTTTTTGCGTACAACTATTCACCAATATACATCTTTCCACTAAATATGAAGAAAATCCGTCAACTCGTATTTGAGTTATCTTCCGGACGGACGGACGGACGGACGGACGGACTGACGGACGGACGGACTGACGGACTGACGGACGGAGGGCTTCACTATATCCCTACCGAACTTCGTTCGTTGGGATAATAATTGTTCGTGACTTGACCTCTCCACACTACCACATTTTGGCCAGGTCCGACAATATTGTCCAATAAAAATAAGAATCTAACATTTAATGATAACAAAAGGATTAATTGCTTAGTTCTCTTTGTCTTAGTCTTTGTTTTCTTAAATGCGGAAGTGTACCAACATCACCTAGATTACATAAGATATCATCTAACAGTCTAAAATTGCTGTTAATTGCAAGTTAAAGCATTCCGACCAAAATTTGTATACCTGTAATTTTTTTTTGGGGGGGGGGCGATGTTACATCACATAATTACAACGTTCATATAGAAATATACAATAAGCATGTCCGTATAAAAGCTAAAATTATAAAAACTCATTTCAAAGTCATTCTGTTCATCGAAGCGTCAAGTTATGAAAGACAATGCTAAACTTTCAAACAAATCGACTTGATTACCTTTGAAAACTTCTTGAGAGGAAATGAACAATTTATGTATTTTTCTAACTCATTAGAACGTCTGTCTGATTGAAATACTATTTTTTAAATACAAACATAAATGAATTAATCTTGGTCAGAAGTCTGAACATTGTCCATCAAAATAGTGTACCAACATCACCTTGATTACAGAAGAGATCATCTAACATTCTTAAATTGCTTTTAATTCCCAGGTTTTAATTACATTTTATGAATAGAGTTTTTTGCCTCTATTCTCATTTTTAAACCTGCCTCTGTTTGCGTATTTAACAATTGTGATAAATTATTCAGTTAGTGTTCTATATTATAGCCCCCTCCTCTTGCACTGACTAAATATTAAAATAAGCCAGTCTGATTGCGAATTTACAAATCCTGTAAAAGTAGCTTCAAACCGCCTTTTAATCAGAGAAAACAATAAGTTAATTCATCTGATTGCGAAAATACGAATCAATCTGATCTCCATGCTATTTGATTCGTGCATTATCTACAAGTCAGTCGGGCAAGGGTGAAATTATTTCATTTGAAAACAGAAATAAATATCAGAACCCCTCTAGCATAACTATTCGAAAGAAATTCATACAAAAATAAGGTACACAACTGATGAAGGGTCGCACGCAATGCACGCACCCCTCTCCTCCTCCTCCGTGTTTGCCCACACACGACCATATTTGACAATTTTTCAAAGGAAAAAGCGTTTTCCCCGGGAATATAGGTGTGGCAGTTGCCAGAAGTCGCACAGCTTGGGAGTCAGGGTATCCTGATCCATGCCTCAACGCCTGACGGGTCTGATATTTAGAGGAGGCGCAAAATTTTTAGGGGGCGGGGTTAATGTGAAAGTTGCCAAAATATCCATAGGCGTAGCCAGTGGGGGGGGGGGGGGGTTGCGATGGGTGCAATCGCAACCTCCCCCATAACAATAAAAATAAAACCCTGAGAAAGAAGAAGAAAGGAGTTTTAAAATGCTGTTTAGGCCACAATCTTACCCTCTTTTTGGCGATCGCACCCCTTCCCCCCTGACTGAAAGCTGGCTACGCCCTTGATATCTGTTTTTGGTCATCAATAAAACTATATTTATATGGTGAGGATTTATGGGTTTTGATAACAATAGGCTTCATATATGCTTTAATGTTTTATTTACCATGATGCTTTTATGTAGGCTATCAATTACAGTTCTTTTTGCAATATAAAACTGGTATGTTTATGCAAATTTCGATTGGACTAATATAAGGGGGTATTGTTTCATTATGTGGACTTGAGAAAGTCCGACATACTCATTGCTTCCAATCTAAAACTTAAAATAGGAAGTTATCAAGATCCCAAGAACACGATCGCTACTTAAAAAATATGTTTGTAAAATCCCGGCGATCGAAATGCAATTAAACTTTCGCAATCAGGTGCCTAATTAGTCTGTTGATCTCTGAAGTTTTACGACTGAACTTTTTAATGAACTCGTGAGAAGCAAACGCAATCATCACAACATCATATAAACATTTTTCTGGTAAATCTAAAATAGAGTAAAACCCAGGGAAAAAGATCGCGTGGTTATTTGATTATTTCATAGGAATTTGGCATATTTCAATTTTGAAATAACAAAAGTCAGTCTCGGAAGAATTTACCAAGCATTCCCTGCTTCGATGCGTTTTTATTGCAAGCGCCGTTTGCGCCGATATGAATTCATTAGGGCATTAGGGTTGTGCTTTATTTGTTTTATTTATATAAATGTTATGAAATATGTACGACACTTTAATGAATTATTTTTAGGGTTACAATGCATATTTGACTTTTCCCTCTAAAAGATTCATCTTTATACTTTTAGTTTGATTCAATGAAATTAATTCAAAAAAAAATTCCAGACAGTTATCAAATTCTCAGACATTTGATTAATATAGATATTTGTACTTCCTTTGACCAGTGGCTGGTTTGACTGAGATTCGAATCTAATCTGTTTCATTTTTATGTAAATTGAAAGGAATAAAGTTTTATTTTAAGCGTTTTAACAATCTTAACGTTTGGCGTGCAGCTCAACTTAATACACAATCAAAGGACAGAATACAGAAATAAGAACATTCCTTTTATTTGTTATTCAAGCTCGAGCAATATTCCCGTTATAAAACCAAAATACGCACCTTGGTCATCGCAGAAATTGTCTTACAACAAACCTATATGTGCCGCTTGTGTCTGTAGCTTAATAAATAATAAAAAGTACTGAATATAAAATACGATTCTGAATAAAAACTTTAAGAACGTGGTTTGCGTTATTCATTTATTTATTTATAAGAACGCGCTCATCTTTTGAACTTTATAAATGAGAATGGAAATACACCAAGCCAAGTGATGATTAGCTTAATTAGTAGTAGTAATTGTTGTACATGTATTGCTTTCCTGGGTTCTCTAATAATAAAAATATACGTTCCTAAATAAGAAAAATAGAAGAAGAATCTAGATAACAATATCCAATAAAATAATATCAAAATCCGACAATAAGCTTACGCGCCGGCCGTTAAAGTTTCTGAATTTAATAACAAAGTACATGTGACTAATTATATCCATTGATGTTGTAAACTTTACTACATGTAGGTTTAAACAGAAACATTTAAAACTGGTTTGCACTCGACAGAGTTATGTTTTTTGAACGGTGGCTCTACCTCGATGCATCTGTTAATAAATGATACTATAAGCTTTATTGGATCGTGAATTCACCTTTTCATAGATCAGATTCAAATCCCCAAAAAATAAAGCACACAATTTAAGCGTGACAAAAAAGAGCAAAACTGAAAACCCGTTAACCTATAGTGCCCGACATTACGTTACATACCTGTCAAGTCCCGATTTTAATCGGGACTGTCCCGATTTTTTTTGGCCTGTCCCGATTTTTTTAGGCCTGTCCCGATCCCGATTTTGTCCCGATTTTTGGCACATATGTCCCGATTTTGTCCCGATTTGTTTTTTACTTGTTTTCATCGTAAATTTTGTATTGAATTCAATTTGCAACACATTTTTCCCGATTAATTTTTAAACTACTGACAGGTATGCAACTACGAATTCTTCTTCTATTTGAAGAGCTCATTCTGCATCAAAAGAACAAGAGGTTAATATTTTCGTTCTGTATTTTATGTGCTGTACATGGGAAGCAAATGCTATACAAATATGATCTATTCTAACATTAAATGATCAGAATATTAACATTATTTTACTCATTTTCTGTTATTTATTCAGGAATCTTAATATAGGGTATATAAGCGTCTTTGAGAGATAATTTCTACATCAGTGCGTTGTCGAAATTTAGTAGCCCAATGTAGCATACAGCAGCCGAAACTAGCAATTCTTATTTTCCCGCAATTCCCGGGATGGCAGACTTGTAAGGTATAAATATACAGGCCCGTAGCCAGGGGGGGGGGGGAGCTGAGGGAGCGGAAGCTCCCCTCCCCCCCCCCTCAGAAATTCTATCAAAATCATGCAGTTTTTCACAATTTTGAGCACTTTTCGCATGATTTTTAGCCAAAACTGTCAAAAAGCCCCCCACCCCTGGAAAAAAGCTCCCCCTCCTGGTGAAACCTGGCTACGGGTATGATATATACTCGTAAAATGACATAATTTACTTTATAAATAGATTAGTCTGACCATGTAGGTAAAATATTATGATTCAAAGCACTAAAGAAAGTAATGCATTGCAACCGACTTTTTAACATTTTTGGACATGTTTTGGGGAATTATATAGGCCTAGGCCTAGGCCTTCTACTTACTTTACTTACTTATTCCCGAAGTCTTCTGACTCTTCAAATGTTTGCCTGATCTTCAATAACATTAATCTGGGTTTGTAACACAATGTTTTTTGAATTGATCTGACTCAGCACAAATCTTGGAGTTATGGCTTGGAGTTACGGCTACTAGATTCCATTATTAGGTCTAAGGTAGGACTAAGAAGTTACAGTGTGCAGTGTATGTTTGACTCTACCTTTCATTTCATTTCATTTAAACAATGCCCTAGTCAAAGGAGATATTAACACCATCAGGAAACTCCAAACAAAGTGTGAGAAGGCATTTACCATTTCACGGGAAAAGGCAGACATAATTTCTCAGGAGGAGGATGACCTGGCAGCTGTGCTGTGTCCACCCGAAGACATGGAAAAATATGGGTGGCCAGTAAACAGGTAAAATGCCGAGGCAACGGGAACTGTTTGTTTAACAGTGTTTCGATTGCAATGATAGGTGAGAATTTCTTCTAATACATACACACATGTAGATAGAGGCTATGGAAAGGGTTCAGGGCGTGCAACGTTTTAGTGTGGAATGTACTAAAAACCCTACGCCCCTTCGACCCTACGACCCTTCGACTACTGGGTGTCAAAAATTTGTTAGCACTATTTTTTAACCTCGACGGAAGGCTCTCATTATGTTAGGTCTAATTTGATGAGATATTTACTCCACAGATGTTGGCCAACATCTGTGGAGTAAATATCTCATCAAATTAGACCTAACATAATGTGGAAGCATATGATTTAATTGTGCAGCAATCTAACAGCTGAGTCCCCCAAAGGCAATGACGTGGGCTGAGAGCCTTCCGTCGAGGTTAAAAAATAGTGCTAACAAGACAACAGAAAACCCAAAACCCGGACCCAAACAGGATCATAGCCTGGGGGATTGGCATCAATTCCACAAGCGTATCAATAGGCCTACGTCCCGCAACAGCTAGGAATATAGTTCGGAGTAGGGATAGTAGCGGTTACCGTTGGTTATTTGGTTTCCTGTATAAAAAAGCCCTTTCTCCTTTTCTGGCCCGTCGCAGCACCATCAAGTGTTTGATAAAATCCATTGCAAAATTTTTTTGACACCCAGTACTCGAAGGGGCGTAGGGTTCTTAGTACATTCCGATATATATAGATATTTATTTATAAAGTTGGTAAATTTATACAACAGCCTATACAGTCCTGGTTCACAAAGTTTGATTCAAACACTTCTGTCCAGGCCCGTAGCCAAGGGGGGGGGGATTCGATGGGTTGGAGCGAACCCCCCCTGGCAAAAAATTCTTTCAAAATCACGCAGTTTTTCACCATTCTGAGCACTTTTTAAGTGGTTTTGGGCATTTTTGGACCAATATTGTCAAAAGTGAACCCCCTGGAATTTTTCAAAAAGTGAACAATCCTTGGAAAATCCTGGCTACGGGCCTCCTGTCCTAAGGTATATCATTGGAGACCTCCAGAATGACTATGCAGGACATCTAGGGCATCCTGACGGTTGATTGCTTGTAAATCAGTCTCAAGTTCATCAACTGTATAACCTTGAACTTTGGGGTGATCCAAGAGACGTTTGAAATAGCTGTAATCGTTTGGGTATCCAGTTTTTATGTGTGTTCTTTCATCATAATTCAATCCTAATACGTGTTGTAGTAAATAACTACCAATTGTACAGTATTTATTGGCCTAGTTCACACAGGTTCATTCCAACACATTGTCTCCTAAGATATATCATTGGAGACCTCCAGGATTACTATACAGGACATCTAGGGCATCCTGACGGTTGATTGCTTGTAAATCAGCCCCAAGTTCCTCAACTGTATAACCTTGAACTTTGGGGTGATCCAAGAGACGTTTGAAATAGCTGTAATCATTCGGGAATCCAGTTTTTATGTGTGTTCTTTCATCATAATTCAATCCTCTACGTTCAGCGATATTTTCCCAGTTTGAAAGCATTGGTCTATAAGAGTCTAGCAAAACACTAAGTTTATCTTTAGTTGTAGTAGGTAGGTAAATCACTTGGAGAGTATCATCCATGGTTTCAGTTTTAAGTTGTTCTTGTTGTCCATCTGGAACATATAAAAAAATATTTTTATCCAAATTGTCAGAATGTAAACTGAGCCAAAATAACAAAAAAAAACATATTCACAATTTTGTATGAGGGTAAACAACCTCTTTTGATTTTATATAAATTTTATTATTATATAAACATGTGACACTTGATTTTTCAAGTGATATATTTCCTCAAAATGGTATTTGTTTTATCTGTAAAATAAAGTTTACTTTCAGACTTCATATATTGTGATAAGACTAGTTTTCCTTAAGCTTGGTCCATTTATGCAATGTCCCAGTGTTGGCACTTTAATAAAGTGAACAGTGAGATGATGTACTGTAGAATAACTAAAAGTATAGTTTCTATATCGTTGAATAAAGCTGACATAATAGATGTCACACTTGTTTGTCTTTGATTTGGTTGGGCCAGAGTGCCATTGACTTCAATGCCAGAAACTATCTGTTACCACTTAATTTCATGATTTTTCAAAATGTGTTGGTTGAATCTGTCTGAAACTCAAATGGTATACTATTGGATGACCCTGTCTATGTACATATATTGTGATTAAACATGAAAATGTTGCTTGTCATACCAATAAACCAATTTTAGCATTGCATCAATGGGGATTTGGCCCAAATTCTTTTCTAAAAAATGTCACGGAAAATGATTTAAATGACATAACTGTGTAAATCAAAGCTATTATTGGAGAAAACTTGAATTCAAATAGGAATGTACTAAAAACCCTACGCCCCTTCGACCCTACGACCCTTCGACTACTGGGTGTCAAAAAAATTTTGGATATATTTTTGTAAAAACCCTTCGACCTTGGATTGTGTACTTATTCAGAGTATAACCAATAGATCTACATGTACCAAGCAATACATTATACGTACTTGTAATTTTTAAAGTGCTTGTACAACTGATTGACTTTCTAACAAGATTTGATTTGACGCCGTTGATAGCATAATCCACAAAATAGCCGGTCCCTATGCAGCTTGTCCACTGAACGAAACACGACCGTACTACCTGCGAATTTCCCGACCAAAATTTTGTAACCTCAGTTGTTCAAAACGAGGCAGCATCCTGACCTACTTTTACACGATACTGGCGCCATATTTGAAAGTTGAAAATGTTTAAACCATAGCATACCATACCTCGAGCCATATGCATGTCAATGTTTTATTGGAGTATCTCATAGAGGGTTGTAGCAAATATTTCAAATTTATAAAGATGACCTCTCTGTAGTTGTTACATAAATGTGTAATGAGGGAAGTTTTGTTATATATATTTTCTTAAAATGTATATCAATTTGCACATGCATCATCATAAGCTGATTAAACATTCCATTTGAAAGACTGTACATTCCATGACATTTCATCAAATTAGATTTCTTTATACTGAATCACACTATCATCTTTGAATACATGTATGTGCTTATACAGTATCTGAGTATGTAGTTACAGTTATGTCAGTTAGAAAAATGTTAGAGAATTGTAATTATTATTGAAGCCTTTTATGTTTGTCTTCACATGATGAAATACACAATATATTATTTGATTCAGGAGATGACTCATTAAGAACGACACTAAGAGTTCTTGTGGTAATTGAACTATACACAACCCCCTGAGGTATAGTCCTGATCAGCCCCACATTCAGGAGGCGGCCAAGCATCCAGCAATGACAACTAAAGATCCAAATACTTTATTTTCCCTTGTATTACCCTCCGAGGAAAATATCCTTGACTACTACCATGAAACTTTAGATCTTGTTGGGACCATGGGCAAAGTTGCCATAACCACTGCGAATAATGGAAAATGGTCCGGAATGATCCATATTATGGCCATCCCCAACGTAATACATCACAGGCCTGTCAACTGTCCCGCAATTTGCGTATTTGTCACGCATTTGCTGAAGATTTTGAAGTCACGCCAGTTATTTTTGCGTGACAGAAAATGTCACGCAAATACGCATTTTACCTGGTAATTGTAAAGCAAAAATATTTCTGTAGAAAAATTTCTAAAATGATCGTCTACACAGCAAAAATACGAACGTCGGAAAAATTTGAGGTGTTCAAAATTTGGCAAGATGTAATAAAATTTAAACCAAGGTGTTCAAAATTTGGATCAAGGTGTCCAGATTTGGACCAAGGTGTCCACATTTTGAGGGGAGGTGTTCAACATTTCCAAGTCACTCATGTTAGGTGTTCCCAAGTTGACAGGCCTGACATCAGGACTTAGTGTCCATTTCCCCGGAAACTAATGAATCCATGCGCCCATTATATCATGGACGGCAAACAAAATTCTTGTCAAGTCTACATCAAAAAGTGACTACGGAATGCGGCATAGCCATCTCCATTACAAACTGTCCAAAGTAAATGAATCAGAATGAAGGCCTAATGAACGTTAAATCAATCTATTGAAAGCCCATGGTTAAACGATTCGTAAACGATTTAATTTTAGAAAATATCAGAGTAAATGTTTTCATCCCGATCATGCCGATACCGTATTTCAACAAAATGAATACACGTCGATCCTCTTTTTACAAGCCCATTTGAGAATCGGGGGAAGCCTTTCGATTTTAGCCCCATGGGAACTTCTATCATATATACCACAAGATCCCAATCATATCCCAAAACGTATACTTTTCAAAATCAATCGATGCATTATAGTACAAGATCTTCGTCGTCCAAAAGTATCATTTTGTTCGTTGTTCTGCAGAAATCGTGAATCTTTGTATGATGAAACAACATTATATTGCACTAAATTTTAACTGCCCGAGCAAGTTGAAGGGTGGGTATTTCAAGAGAAAATGAGGGTAGACCCCCTCCCCCAAATTATTTGGGGGGGGGGGGGTGGGGGGCCAAAAAGAAACTTTTTTTGTGGCCACTCTTTATGTCCAAATTACTCATAACTATGCCCAAGATGGTCAATTAATATGAAAACACCATTTATTAGGCATTTTGCAGGATATTTTGAATTAATTTGTGATTTTAAGCATTTTACTACCCTCAATTCAATTTTGAGTATATCTAATTTCAAGAATATTGCCTCATAACTTTTGTTGAAGCGCATTAATGGCTATGAAAAAAATTGTCAACCTTGCTCAAGTATCATTTGAGAGAGTCTGAAAGTATGACAGTGATGTGTCCAATTAATATGGAGAGAAAAAATCCCAACCACCCTACCCCTTCTTCAACAGTGTGGTAGGGGTCAATATGAAAAAAAAATTGTGAGTACATTATTTATGCAAATTGTTTTTTATCCTACCTAAGATGGTCAATTAGTATGAAGTTCACTATTTATTAGACATTTTGAAGGATGTTTGGAATTAATTTTTGATTTTAAGCATTTTACTACCCCCAATTCAATTTTGAGTATATCTAATTTGAAGAACATTCCCTCATAACTTTTGTTGTAGTTCATAAATGCCTCTGAAAATACTCCACAACCTTGCTCAAGTATCACTTGGTAGAGCTAGAAAGTATGACAGCGATGTGTTGAATTAATATGGAGAGAAAAAATCCCAACAGGCCCACCACTTCTTCAACAGTGGGGTGGGTGGTCTATATGAAAAAATATTTTGTGAGTTCATTATTTTTGAAAATTATTTTTTATCCTGCTTAAGATGGTCAATTAGTATGAAGTTCACTATATATTAGCCATTTTGCAGGATATTTTTAATTTATTTGTGATTTTAAGCGTTTTACTAACCCCCAATTCAATGTTGTGTTTACCTATAAACAAGAATATTTCCTCATAGCTTATTTTGTATGACATTGATACCAATGGAAAAATTCAACAACATTGCTCATGTATCATTTTATAGATCCAGAGAGTATGGCAGTGATTTGTCAAATAATTGTGAAGAAAAATAATCACAAGAACCTCACCCCTTTTTCAACTGAGGGTAGGGGTCATTTTGAAAAAATATTTTCGAAGTACATAATTTGTGTAAACTCCTTTTTATCATGCCTAGTATGGTAAATTGATTTAAAATTCGCTATTTATTAGCATTTTGCATGATATTTTGAATCAATTTGTGATTTTAAGCCTTTTACTATCCCCCAATTCAATGTTGAGTATACCTAATTTCAAAAGTATTTTCTCATAACTTTTTTCGAATGCATGGACGTCTATGAATAAATTCCACAATATTGCTCAAAAATCATTGGACAAATCCTGAAAGTATGACAAAGATGTGTCTAATCAATAAGAAGAAAAAAATATATAACAACCCCACCGCTTCTTCAACATCGGGGAAGGGGGGAAATATGAAAAAATATTTTGTGAGAATATAATTTGTGCTCACTCTTTTTTAACATGACTAAAATGGTTGATTAACATACAGTTTACTATTTAGTAGACATTTTGCAGGTTATTTTGAATCTATTTGTGATTTTAAGCTTTTTTACTAATCTCCCATCCCATCGTTAATATTATCTTATTCCATAAAATTCCCTCATAGTTTTTTTGTATTGTATTGATGTCATCACTCTTCCTGTAGTTCAGGGAAGCCAATGAAAAAGTTCTCAAATTAAATTACTGGAATATCATTTACTAGATCCCAAAACAGTAGTTTAACTAAATAATATGGATAAAGATCACTCCATCCCCTTCAACCTCTTTTGGAAGGGACTTAATATTGATTCATACAATAAATATATTATCCTTATTATTGCATCAACCATAAGATTTCTATTATTTAATATGTCTATTAGCATTTTGTTCATATAAAAACTGATCCTTGTAGGGGGAAGGAAGGAGAAATGTACAAAAACATGATTTTTGGCTCACACAGTGAGCATATGGGATTTGACTAGTTACCATTTATAGACCATGATCTTCCAAGGTATTTTATGCTCATAGATATGTTATCCTACACGATGGCCAATCATGATATCAGTCTATCTTATGGTGGATTTAAACAATTGATTCATCCTTCTGGCAATTAAATAATATGGTAACAGTATTTTTATGGTAATTATGGTAGACAATGAAACAACAACCTCAAAAGGCCATGTAATGCTACATATTAAGATAAAGGCACAAGCACACTGTTTTACTAGTTAAAACAGTGAGAGGAACAGTACATGCATAATTTAAGATAAATTTATGGCAAATTGCAAATTTCCAGTGTACTAGCATGCAGTTTGCTGTTTATTTTTCATATTAATAGATATTAGTTCTTTCAAATTTGCTAGAATTGATAAACTCGCTAACTCGAATCGATAAAAACAAATGTAAGTTTCTTTAAAATAACTTCTCAATTGTCCCCCATCTCTGTCTCTGAGGGAAACATTAGTTAACCAGTTATTATGAAGTTTTTTCAAGACAGTCAGGGAGAGTTTGTTAGCCCCCCCCCCTCTGCCGCCACCCCCCCCACACACACACACTGAATATTTTTTTATAATTTGAAATTAAAGATTCATAGAAAAATAAAGATTCATAGAAAAACATTATTCCTGATTTTTCTTCACTAAATATCAAAATATCTTAAAATACTGATATAAAATCCTCAAAGTCAGTGTTAACAAAATTTGAAAATGTGTACATGATAGGGTTAAAATATCAATTTTACAAGGTAACAATGAAAAATAAACATCTACAATGATTATTAGATAATAGTAGCAGTTATTTCATGAAAATCTGGGAAAGAGTTTGCTCAGAATATTTACTTTTAGTTTTACCCCCAGGGGCGGGGGTAAAACATAAATTTTGGGACAAAAAGTGACTGAGAAACTTGCTCGGGTGGATTTTTCATTTGAAATCAAAACATACATGAAATATTAATGGCTTAATTTCTGCAATGATTCTAACAAAAAAAGATGAAGATCCTGGACTACCCCCCCCCCCATCTTACTTCTTAGCTGAGTGTGAAAAGAATTTTTTACTTTAATTTTAGAACGGAAAATCCAAAAATGGCCACCTTAAAGTTTACCCAAATGCCCAAAAATCAGTCAATTCTAGATTTTCATACTAAGAACCACCCCTGAAAATGTGAAATTGATCCGCCAAACAGTTAACCAGAAAACGCGTAGACAAGACTTTACAGACAAGATTTTAGGACGGAAAATCCCAAATGGTTGTCTTGACATTTACCAAGAATGCCAAAAAACCAATCAGTTCTAGATTTTCATACTAAGAATCATCCCTAAAAATTTGAACTTGATCTACCAAACGGTTCACCTGAAACGGCGTAGACAATATTTTACAGACAAGATTTTAGGATGGAAAAATCGAAAATGGCCGACAATAAAAAAGTGATTATGAGTTTTTGCTGATTTCTTTTTACAAAATTATCGCATATAAGGGACAATTTACGATAATTGATATTTTAAAAATCTGTTGTTGTACTAGAGACTGCGACATAAATATTGATTTCATGGACATGCAATCTGTTATTTTTTGTTGACGAGACTTTAAGCAATAATAACCACAGGGTACCTGTTTGGAATATTGCTGATCGTTTTAAAAAATATCACTTTAATGATGGATTTTTAGACAATTAAGAAATATTTTATTTTTTCGGCAAATATAAACTCGGATTTCTTAACCTAAAATGTATCGATTGCGTTGATATTTTTGAGCATGTTAATAAAATGTATGTGCTACCAACTCTTGAAAGCGGGATGTTTGATATGTCTTTGTCACATAATTAAGTATGTTTTACTCTATGTATACGATTTGTCAAATATTTGTATCCTCCAACACATCGGCCATATTAATATACACTATTGATGGATTATTTTGGTGAAAGCTATGCCACAAGGTACATTTTGATGACATATCTTCGATTGCAGACAATGATTCAGTGTAGGTATTTCTGTCGTGAATTCAAGTTGTCTTGATGAGGCTGTCCAATATTTTGTATCCTCCAAAATATCATCTTTGGGGAAAAATATTTTTAGATTATTATTTTGAGAAATGAAAGTACTTAATAAAAGTGTTTTGATCATCATAGTTTAATTTCTGAAATATTTGAGTTGTCTTTGTAAAACGTTATCAAGCAAGTTGGAGGATACAAAATGACATTAAAATTATGTGAAATATAAACAATCAAAAGTTAGTTGTATTCATATTTTTATGTTTATATTTAAATTACAGCAAAGAATGAGTCATTGCCAAACCAAGAAACAATATATTTCACTCTCAGGTTCACATGTGATCATGTCAAAACTTTGTTGGAATAGCGATGCATGTAACCTTTACATTTCTATTCAACATGCTATGTATGCTTTCTTTTTATTTCCATGACCGACACATAACTATACAACTTTGAATGATGTTTCTCATTCCCTCATTGCCCACCCTGCGTGTTTTTTCATGATATTATATTTTGAATGCCGTTTGTCGTTCCCTATGATGAATGTTTGGCAGTTACCCGAAATCATAAATGTTGCTTGCATACCTTAGTCATTGTAAGTGCAAGAATACTTTTATATCAATTTCAATGAAAATGATTGCATCCATTGCAATCTTTAATACTTCACATGCAATATGAGCAAGGTGCCCGTAGCCAGCTTTTAGTAAGGGGGGAGGTCCACCCCCCTGCCCACACATAAACATTTTCCATGCTGAAGCAATACCTCGGGTGGGAGACGAAAACAGAGGGTGGGAGACGAAAACAAGGCATCAACATGACAATATGTCACCACCTAGTTGCTCACAATAGTAGTAGTTCAATCTTTAGTCAGATTTGAATAAAAATTGGTCAATTTGAAGCAAGTTGAAAAAAGACCTTTTTGGACCCTGACAAGGTCATTGAAGGTGAAGTCTTACATCTAAAGTCAGATTTAAACTTCTGAGAACTTTTAGATGATTTTGAAAAAAGGAATTAAGCAAGTTGATCATCATAGTTTAATTTTTGAAATATTTGAGTTGTCTTAGGAATATATATTACATTAAAATACCTTAAATTATACAAAAGAGTGGAAATGAATAAATATTTTGCTTTTCAACATTATTTATAATGTATGATGTTATAAAGTAGGCCATGTTATAGTAAAAGGGGTACTCTTGGAATGATTAATGGAGTCTAATATAAATGTATCCTCCAAAACAGATGTATTGTAGAAGTCATGATTATTAGACACCTTTTCTGGAAAAACCATATTAAATGAAGCCACAAACGTTGTCCTATAGTGAGGGCATCAGAGAAGAACTGTACATGTAAAATAGTATGAACACTTAACGTATTTTGCCCATTTCTTAAGTTATCGCTTTTGACAAAGGGGTCGTTCAAAATAATTTGCGGCTAATAATTTCAAACGATAACGTTGACTCTATTAACATTTTTATTTTAACAATTCAATACTAATATCAAAGAAAACATGTTTATTATTTGTTTGACACACACAAATGTGATAAATAATATCTTATTTGAAATTCAACCAGACTTATTGGACGATTAACGAAAATATGTTAATTTTTTATTCCTTTGAAAATTGCTCAGGTTACGAAATGCCAATATAGTTCAAATGATGCCGCTTACGAATTTATAAAATATAATGCGTTTCCTCTACAATTCAAGTAAAATCCATCGTCATATCAATCAATTAATTTTCGAATTTTGTATTTTTTGAAATATCAGTTATCGTAAATTGGCCCATAACTACTGTTAACAATAACATAGGCTTTTACAACAAAGTACACTAAAATTATTTATAAATCTACTAAATAGTTAAAATATGAAAACTCAAAAACACCATTTAAATAGGATACGAAGTATTATCGTGCGCTAACTTTTCCTAAGACATTCAAAATGGCTGCCATGACTGAGCTAAAGGGTCCAAAACCTAATCAGATGTAAAATGAAATGAGCTGAACAAAATGTTAAAGTTTTAAAAGCAACTGTAAAGCCGTTTTTCTTAAAGTTTGCAGACAAGGATTTTAGCATTTAACTTCAAAATGGCCGACAGGAAGTAGGTATCGAGTTAAATTTTTTTCGTCCACATCTGTATTCACTCATAAGTTATCCCTGGACATTTGAAGGTGGTATCTGTAGCGGTTTTGGAACAAACTGCCGGACGTAAAGACGGACGGATAGACGGGCGCGCCTAGGCCAACAATATGGCCCCACACTCTGTGGTGTGGACATAATGAGCGAAACAAATGATAACATATTTGGTATGTCCAGAATGTTTAATTAGATTATTACAATATAGACTAATTAGATTAAGCTAAATATGACTTTTTCCTTTGAACGTGCGTGACAAAAACTGTCCTATCTCAACTTTTTTCCCTTTGAGATTTCGTTCATGAACTTAAGATTCAAATGATATATCACACTCATATATCACATCATTTTTCATCAAAATTGATCTGTTTAGAAAATAAATCATAATACTGATTTAATAAGTTTCCTTAGTCTGGTGCTTACCTTCCCTACTCCTCACACCCGCCATTTTGTGACACTGTTAAAAATGTTGTGAGTTATCACAATATCTTGCAAATTTTAGTCTATATTTAAAGTGTTCTCAAAAGAAACGAAACTAATTTTAAACCAGCACTTCAAACTAGACAAACATTGATATGTCTATAGAAACCTTTGTCCCTGAGTGCTGCATGACGTCCGTTGCGAAATAAATATAATGTAATATATTAGTGTATGCTAATATCGTTATTTCCTTTTGCTAGAGAAACACGAACGCGTCAAGCTTTGAATGAGCTTTTTGATTTTCAACCCTTTCACTTGTTCCGACCTATACAACGAAACATATGTTCATTGATCTACAACGGAGACACTATTTTATGATTATAACCTAAGAAGTGCGTCGGTTCCGTTCGTAGTACGTCCAGCTCGTCGTTAGTACGTTGTCACTCGTTCTAATTGTAGAACGTGACGACCACGAGAAAATTTTGAGCATTGTCTAAGTTCTAGAGGACCCACCCGTTCGAGTACTTTCGATGAAGTTTGTAAATAGATCCCAAACGGTTCTTAGTAGGTCCAGTCCGTTCGTATACAGTTGAAGCCCGTTTTCGAGAACGCAGTGAGAACTAGTTTGGTGTGATAGTAGGGTTAAACAGTTATACAAAGAAAAGACAAGACTGTCACAAAATAACACTTTAACTCGAATTTTATGATTCGATATGATACAAACTACAAATATCTAGTCGTCTAGTAAGTAGATAAATTACACATGTACAGTCATGGAAAAAGATAAATAGCCCATAGAGCAATTGGTATTTTAAAAAATGAATGCGAATGAATGTTTTTCTTCACTGCTTGCTTACGATTAGACCATAATAAAGTGCTTCAAAATATCACCAAGGCTAGTGAATTTATATTTATTTTAAAAACATGCAACAGTGTGGTGAAGTTATTTCTATTGATCATAGGTGTATCTAAAATAGAATATATTCATAATTTCAAACTAAAGTAATGCAGTTGATAACACTCTTCTAAGGTAAATATGAAAAATTATCAATTTTTTCAAATTATACACCCCCAATCATTCTCAGTTCAACTTTGAACAATTTTCAGGGATAGAGTCCACTTTACCTTCGACACGTTGTGCTTTCGTTGTTTTAGCCACTTCGTCCTTGAACTTGGACCGTGGGTCGGTATGAAGACGGACGTCAGAGGAAGCCATTCTATGCTTTGCAAGACACTAGAGGAGAATGTCTGTTATTGTGTAGTATTTAATCTAAAAACATTTGTAAAAGTAAAGTTATGACGCATATATTTTATATCGGGTGTCCCAAAAAGTGAGCCATTTTTGAGAAGTATTTCCTCAACACTGGATTGACAAAATTTGTCAAAAATCCGTACAAATATCAGTAGTGGGGTACAATCAGCAAGTTTTGTTAGTATAAAAGAGATCTGTTAAATATATTTTGAGTACTGACAAATACAAAACTCCATGTCAAAAATCCTGGGTAATGGGGCATTTACCATATGTATGCAACCAGATGTTGATATCTGTTAAGCTGACCGAGTCTTTAAAAACATTGTTGTCCATATTTGAAACTAGTTTTGTCCAAAGTTCCAGTTTAGGAGGATCAATGATGGCTTTGAGTGAGACAGTTTCAGGGAGAAGAAAGGGGATGAAAAGGGATGAAAGAAAAATCATGTAAAAATAACAGACTAATAAATAAAAGTGCACAACATTAAACACATTGGATAATCATTTAATGGGAGGCAATGTCGTTGGAAGAAATGCTCAAAGCATTTATGTTTGGAAAAAATGACTTCATGTAGAGTGAAATAAGTGACTTTTTCATTGATATTGGATATTTTAACATACCATTTTAAATATTAAAAGTCAAGAATAATTTGAAAAAAATATACTCTAAATATTTTGCAGACTTATTGACGATAGTCAAAAGTTACTAAATAAAAAATTTCAAAAAGGGTCATTCATTGCTGAGAAAATACTTGTCAAAAAGCGGGTCACTTTTTGGGACATCCGATATGTGTATACTTTATCTTTAAGTTCTTAACTCAATATCCTGTTAATGAAATACGAAAGATCTTATTTTTGCTTGTCTTAACCGATACCAAATTTTGAGGTTTAAGGTTAGCACACAACTATGAGTGATAATATATAGAGATTTATTTCTTATTCACTATTCGTATTTTCAGAATATTAATGGCAAAAACATTTGTAAATTGGATATTTGTATGCGTTGATTGTATGTTTATGTTTGAAACTTGGGTATTATTTGTTTATTTGTATATTTTTTGTCATTATAAAAGTTTTCTTCATTTCTTATTTGTACCTGTCTTAGTTCGTGATATTAAAAATGCATATGGAAGCGCTCTACAAAATGAGCATATGCTTGATAATAAAATAGGAACAGCTTTCAACATTTTAAATTATTTGACACTTTTTTATTGTCTCGATCCAAACTGGATGAGAAAAATTAGCAAAGTACAATGACGATAATAGTGACAAGGTGACATTATTGAACATGTGAAAAATTAAAATGGAAGTATTTACACTAATGAATAATCGTTGGTTGTAAGGATTCAATACTCACCTCTTTGTTCCAAGTTATCACTACGAGACCAGCAAGAATGTTCATATAAGTATTTGAATATTTTGAGAGACACTTTCCGATCGATGATTGGACAGTTGTAAGCCGTCTTTTGCTGGTCCTTTGAGTTCTTGTAACCAACAGTGATTTATGCGTATAAGTAGTTGTGGATTTTGAAAGTATGCGTATACAGTGTATGTTACACTCGAACCATACAACTACAATTCAATTCGAGGTGTGTATTGACAGATATGGGTTATCTTAAACTTTACTTAAAGAGCGTCATTAAAAAGAAATGCAAATACAAAACAGGCTTAAAATTATTACTAATCATCCAATTTCATAAAATGTGGTCATAATGTAGATTTTACTGTTGATAGATTATTGTGATAATGAATACTGCATCTCAATTCAGGAAGTTCGGTTATTGGATTTAAAATACATTAGGTTAGGATACAGTTTCATTTTCATTTCATTTTAGTTTAATTTGATTTGAGTCGATTATCATTCTAACAGTCAAATAACCTTTAAATTTGAAAACAGTAAAATTGTAATTCAATGTATTTCAGGTACCGGTCGCATTTGATTGAATTCATTATTTTGCTATAGTATATCTTAGATTGCATATTAATGAGATTTGATTGTTTTATTTCTTACGATGGCACTCTATCCACAAATGCCATTTCATGAAAATCTCTAAATGAGAAAGATTAGCAACTTAAAATGAAGATTAAAATAAGAAACCAAGACCACCACTTGCTCTTTCTTTTCTATTCTTAGGCTTTGTGTTGGGGGTTTATAGACCATGTTGAAACCATTCTTAAGTCAATGACAATGTTCTGTTAATCAAAGAAAACTTTAACCATCGTTTGAATAAGCAACTAAAAGCTGACTTTTTTAGTCAAATGAAGGACTTTACTACCTCAAACATAATAACTATAGCATGGAGCCCTACCAAAAAGCAATGTATAATTGTCATGATTGTAAATAAAAGTCCTAGCTCGATGTAATAGACGCTTTTCCATATAGCTTTGAAATCTCGTTAAAGTCTCATTTTAATGAAAACAACTTTGATTTGCACTGTTATTTACCTTTATTCAAATTTCAAGTTTTCTAAAACTGGTCGGGCTAAATCCCCATTGAGACAATGTTGAAATTCCTTTAAAAGTTCATTTACTCTTATAAGGATAACAATTTTAATGTGAAATCACAACCCACATGTCAATAATATCATAGAGCTAAATTCCAATGGTGTTTTAAGTTGATCAAAATTGAATTACTTGTTAAATCAAAAAAAGAAGTGACTCTTGCTATTAAGTTGCCATGTTATTTAGCCCTACCAATACCCATGATGCCATCTAATTTTCAATTTATATGGAAAAGGTTCAATTCTTGACGATGGCGCGCTTATTTTTGGAGGGCAGTAGCCTCACTTATGCGACTTTTTCCATTAAATTACTTTATTTACACTTTGCTTTTATACAGTGTAACTCATTTTCTAAGCCTGGATAATAAATGTAATAACAAATGTGTTACTAGTCATTCCGTACTCTCACCAATGTGTCTTCTCTTCACTACATACTCTCTCCAGTGGGTCTTTTCGTCACTACATACTCTCATTCGTGTGTATTATTATCACTCCATACTCTCACCAGTGTGTCTCTACATCACCCCATACTCTCACAAATGTGTCTTCTTATCACTCCATACGTTCACCAATGTGTCTTTTCATCACTCAATATTCTCGCTAATGTGTATCATCATCGTTATATACTCACACCAATGTATATTATCATCATTACATACTCTCACTAGTATGTGTCCTCATGAATATTTACTCTCACCAATGTGTCTTCTCATGTATGGAGCGACGAGAAGGAGTCACACATGGTTATACTGACTGGTGAGAGGTTGCAGTGATGAGGAGATACACTGGCGAAAGTATTAAGTGATGGGAAGACCCACTTGTGACAGTATGTTTTAATGAGAAGACACATTGTTGAGGGTATGGAGTGATGAGAAGACACATTGGTGAGATTATTATGGTGATGGGAAGACCCACTTGTGACAGTAAGTATTAATGAGAAGACACATTGGTGAGGGTATGGGGTGATGCGAAGACACACTGGTAAGCATATGTAGTGATGAGAAGACACATTGGTGAGAGTGTGGAGTGATGAGGAGACATACTGGTGAGATTATGAAGTGATGAGAAGACATATTGGTGAGAGTGTGGAGTGATGAGGAGACATACTGGTGAGATTATGAAGTGATGAGAAGACACATTGGTGAGAGTGTGGAGTGATGAGGAGACATACTTGTGAGATTATAAAGTGATGAGAAGACACATTGGTGAGAGTGTGGAGTGATGAGGAGACATACTGGTGAGATTATGAAGTGATGAGAAGACACATTGGCGAGAGTGTGGAGTGATGAGGAGACATACTGGTGAGATTATGAAGTGATGAGAAGACATATTGGTGAGAGTGTGGAGTGATGAGGAGACATACTGGTGAGATTATGAAGTGATGAGAAGACACATTGGTGAGAGTGTGGAGTGATGAGGAGACATACTGGTGAGATTATGAAGTGATGAGAAGACACATTGGTGAGAGTGTGGAGTGATGAGGAGACATACTGGTGAAATTATGAAGTGATGAGAAGACACATTGGTGAGAGTGTGAAGTGATGAGGAGACATAACATTGGTGAGAGCGTGGAGTAATGAGGAGACATACTGGTGAGATTATGAAGTGATGAGAAGACACATTGGTGAGAGTGTGGAGTGATGAGGAGACATACTGGTGAGATTATGAAGTGATGAGAAGACACATTGGTGAGAGTGTGAAGTGATGAGGAGACATCACATTGGTGAGAGCGTGGAGTAATGAGGAGACATCACATTGGTGAGAGTGTGGAGTGATGAGGAGACATACTGGTGAGATTATGAAGTGATGAGAAGACACATTGGTGAGAGTGTGGAGTGATGAGGAGACATACTGGTGAGATTATGAAGTGATGAGAAGACACATTGGTGAGAGTGTGGAGTGATGAGGAGACATTGCATTGGTGAGAGTGTGGAGTGATGAGGAGACATCACATTGGTGAGAGTGTGGAGTGATGAGGAGACATACTGGTGAGATTATGAAGTGATGAGAAGACACATTGTTGAGAGTGTGGAGTGATGAGGAGACATACTGGTGAGATTATGAAGTGATGAGAAGACACATTGGTGAGAGTGTGGAGTGATGAGTAGACATACTGGTGAGATTATGAAGTGATGAGAAGACACATTGGTGAGAGTGTGGAGTGATGAGGAGACATACTGGTGAGATTATGAAGTGATGAGAAGACACATTGGTGAGAGTGTGGAGTGATGAGGAGACATACTGGTGAGATTATGAAGTGATGAGAAGACACATTGGTGAGAGTGTGAAGTGATGAGGAGACATCACATTGGTGAGAGCGTGGAGTAATGAGGAGACATCACATTGGTGAGAGTGTGGAGTGATGAGGAGACATACTGGTGAGATTATGAAGTGATGAGAAGACACATTGGTGAGAGTGTGGAGTGATGAGGAGACATCACATTGGTGAGAGCGTGGAGTGATGAGGAGACATCACATTGGTGAGAGTGTGGAGTGATGAGGAGACGTACTGGTGAGATTATGAAGTGATGAGAAGACACATTGGCGAGAGTGTGGAGTGATGAGGAGACATACTGGTGAGATTATGAAGTGATGAGAAGACACACTGGTGAGAGTGTGGATCGATGAGGAGACATCACATTGGTGAGAGTGTGGAGTGATGAGGAGACATACTGGTGAGATTATGAAGTGATGAGAAGACACATTGGTGAGAGTGTGAAGTGATGAGGAGACATACTGGTGAGATTATGAAGTGATGAGAAGACACATTGGCGAGAGTGTGGAGTGATGAGGAGACATACTGGTGAGATTATGAAGAGATGAGAAGACACATTGGTGAGCGTGTGGAGTGATGAGGAGACATACTGGTGAGATTATGAAGTGATGAGAAGACACATTGGTGAGAGTGTGGAGTGATGAGGAGACATCACATTGGTGAGAGTGTGGAGTGATGAGGAGACATACTGGTGAGATTATGAAGTGATGAGAAGACACATTGGTGAGAGTGTGGAGTGATGAGGAGACATACTGGTGAGATTATGAAGTGATGAGAAGACACATTGGTGAGAGTGTGAAGTGATGAGGAGACATCACATTGGTGAGAGCGTGGAGTAATAAGGAGACGTCACATTGGTGAGAGTGTGGAGTGATGAGGAGACATACTGGTAAGATTATGAAGTGATGAGAAGACACATTGGTGAGAGTGTGGAGTGATGAGGAGACATACTGGTGAGATTATGAAGTGATAAGAAGACACATTGGTGAGAGTGTGGAGTGATGAGGAGACATCACATTGGTGAGAGCGTGGAGTGATGAGGAGACATCACATTGGTGAGAGTGTGGAGTGATGAGGAGACATACTGCTGAGATTATGAAGTGATGAGAAGACACATTGGTGAGAGTGTGGAGTGATGAGGAGACATACTGGTGAGATTATGAAGTGATGAGAAGACACATTGGTGAGAGTGTGGAGTGATGAGGAGACATACTGGTGAGATTATGAAGTGATGAGAAGACACATTGGCGAGAGTGTGGAGTGATGAGGAGACATACTGGTGAGATTATGAAGAGATGAGAAGACACATTGGTGAGAGTGTGGAGTGATGAGGAGACATACTGGTGAGATTATGAAGTGATGAGAGGACACATTGGTGAGAGTGTGGAGTGATGAGGAGACATACTGGTGAGATTATGAAGTGATGAGAAGACACATTGGTGAGAGTGTGGAGTGATGAGGAGGCATCGCATTGGTGAGAGTGTGGAGTGATGAGGAGACACACTAGTGATAATATGACCGTGATGAGGAGATACGTTGAAGAGAGTATTGGGCGATGAGAAGACACATTGGTGGGAGTGCGGAATGACAAAAATACATATTGATGAGAGTTTTGAGTTATGAGAAGACATACTAGTATTGGTGAGAGTGTGGAGCGATGAGGAGACACACTGGCGGGAGAATTGAGTGATGAGGTGACACATAAGAAGACACACCACCGTGTCTTCTCGTCCATTCTGCATACTCTCACCAGTTTGTATCATCACAACATACACACACCAGTGTGTATTCTCATCACTCAATGCTTACATCAATGTGTCTTCTCATCACTCCATACGCTCACTAATATGTCTTCTCTTCACGACATGCTCTCACCAGTTTGTGTTCTTATCACTTCATACTCTCACCGTGTGTTATTATCACTACATACTCTCACCAGTGTGTATCATCACAACATACACACATCAGTGTGTATTCTCATCACTCAATGCTTACATCAATGTGTCTTCTCATCACTCCATACGCTCACTAATATGTCTTCTCTTCACGACATGCTCTCACCAGTTTGTGTTCTTATCACTTCATACTCTCACCGTGTGTTATTATCACTACATACTCTCACCAGTGTGTATCATCATCACTACACACTCTCACCAATGCAATGTATATCATCATCACTACTTATTTTGACCAGTGGACAGATTTTTTCTTTAGCATCACAGGACTATACACTTGAACTTGACATAGAGTAAAAGTTTAACCTTCCATATCGACTCCAATAGTATACTGTGTATGGATATTCAGGATGTCAACCCAGAAACATCTGAATACACATTCATTCATAGTTTATGTATGAATTAATTGCTGATGTTTGATTGAAATGTAATACGTAAGACTATGTAACTCAAAAAACATTAGTTTATGTTCTTTACAAAGAAGATACATGTATTGATTTTTTGTGAAGCCCCATTGAACCATTGAACCATACAGTAGTCAAGCTAGCCATTACGCAGCCTTAAACTATCATTACGCAATCGGGTTTGTGTAAAAAACGGGTGACCGGGTAAATGGGTAGCTGGGTAGCCGGGTGACCGGGTTGTATTATACATCGTACACTAATCACCCTTGGTATACGCAGCTAACGAAAATTGACCGGTACGGGTCAAAAGCTGGACCGGTACGGGTTAACGGTTTTATTTGAATTTAAAACAGCCATAACTTGCTCAATATTGACTTCCTCGTGTCTAATTTGAAATATATGATGCCTCTCGATGCTTTTAAGTACCCCAATTTTTTACAGATTTTTAAACGGACCAAAACTCTCTAAATGCGCATTTATGCTCTTTTCTCTCGAGAACGTCTCATTTTCACGTTGAAGTACGTATTTTCACGTTTCACGTACCGGTCAATTTTCGTTAGCTGCGTATACCAAGGGTGCTAATGGAACAGATAAAAACGCCAAATAACGTTTTAATTTATGCGTACGTAAATCTTCCATATTTGTTTAATATCTAGTAGAAATAGAAAACAATCATCGATATCCTGTCAATCACTCAGACAATAAATCAAGCAACTAACGCCATCGTATGTGTAAACTGTGTAAATAACTACCTAGAACTTCCGAAATTCAGTCTCTTACAAGTTCTTGGTAAAATGATAACGTAAAAATATTGAAGGGTACCGTAGTCTAAACATGTGCAACTTTGAAAGTACCTTGCAAGGAAAGCTAAGGAAAGTACCCGGTTATCCGGCCACCCGACTAACCACAAACCCCTACGCCATCTATATGTGGTTATAATGTAAATAAAATTAAACTTGTCACTAACTAGAGAGGTTAAGCTACACGTATAAATGCAAACCGTGAAGCTGAACGCGCAAGTCCACGCTCAAGTACACGTTTAAAAAAATTTCTGTTAAGCTACACGTCTGAAACCACGTCAGTGGACGTGGAGCTATATTTATGTGGTGACTGTGTCTAAAGGTCATGTCTCTATGGTGTAATTGATAGCACTACCAAGTCGTGTCCGTTAGGCCTGGGTTCGAATCTACAGTAGTCGCATCAACACATTTTGTTTTTTTTATTTTTGCTGTATTTAATATTCAATGCGCCCTCCATTACGATATTCCCATGATCAAAAATGAATTCATTTAATTTTTTAAAATGAATATACTGTTTTTATTATTACATTTTTATGTACACTAGTATCGTGTTGACCTATATTCAGCACTGCATTGATGAATGGGCCACTTATTAGGGCCAATATTCAATCATAAAGTGTACAGGGGTAGAGATGCCAAACCAGGAAGTCTTTTTGTGTCTGTCAAAATCCATTTGCATTCTACACATCCCTACATCTTATCCAAAAATGTTATTGATTAATGAACATAACAGTATAATCTTTGGATTTACAAAGTTGTATGGCATTTCAAAAGTGTAAAAGTTGCTTTGAAGCATTTTCCTATAGCCATTTTCAAACCAAATGTAGTGATAAGGCAATCGTAGGCCCTGGTTGTCATTTCATTTCGTTTAGTATACCTATTGTACTAAGCCCCGGGTATCAAATTGGCCCTGCCTGTTGATATTGTACGGAATGAACAAACGATCACATTTGAAGTTGTCATTTACCCATTTAAATGTATTCTTATTTCCAATTAAGGATTGGGGTTTACCAATATAACAAGCAAGATTGTCTGTATCAAATATGGGCTCCAGGGCCATCCTAGAACATAGCTAAAATCAATCACGTAATGAGCGACGTGTAATCACTCATCTACACGTAAAAACCTGTAACTTTCACGCTTACCTGTAGAAAGTAGACTAAACTGACGTCATTTTCCTGCGCGCGCATAGAAGTACACGTTCATGCTTTGTTGAATACACGTCTGTAAATTGCACGAATATGATAATCTCATGTAAAAACCTGTAAACTTCACGCTGGACCACAGGAAATAAACAAATCCGACGTCATTTATCTGCGCGCGCATTGAAGTTCACGTTCAAGTTTTGTTAAATACGTGTAGCTTAACCTATATGAGACTATCGTGAACTGCCATGGACTTCAGGCCTCGGGGGTATCTGTGAACCAACAAGAGGAGAGGGGGGGGGAGGCGGGGGGGGGGGGCAAATTTCAAGTCTGATAAAAAAGATTCGTTAATATATTTTGGGTCAATGATAAAAAATTGGCCTTGAATTAAAAAAAAGAAGGCCTTGAAAGGCCCCAGTAGCCTAATATAAAAAAAATTGTTTTTGAGCCCAATTTTTCTGGAATCACCCTAGCCCCTCACTGGCGGATCTGGGGGGGGGGGCTGGGGGCCAGAAAAGGCCTTAAGGCCCCAAAAAGTGGGCCTTTTTGGTCATTGCTGTGCCTTTTTAAGGCCTTGTTTTTTTTTTTAATTTCAGGCCAAATTTGGAAGAAAATTGGCCTCAAAATTTCCAAATTTGGGCCCGCTTTAAGGGTTTTAGCCTAGGGGCCCAAAATCTTTTTCTCTGACCTGAAATTTGCCCCCCCCCCTTATTGCTTCCCAGATTCGCTCCTGCCCCTGCACCAGATCTGCCAGTCGGCCTCTATACATTTTTCGTTTCATTCTGATTCCTTATTTTGATTTGGATTATTCAGACACAATGATTCCGTCTCACATTCCTTCATTTAGAGAACATTTAAAATGCCGTTCGAAGTAGCGCGCTGAAATTGATAATCTCAGTTTTCATCAATGAATAACTTACCACGATTCTACATTTAGAGATGAAATAGTTTGTAATTTTTCATAAGGTATTCATTGCGTTTGACGATGGCGGATCTTGCATATTGTATTACTTAGAGCTGATATCACGAAGAGTCGTAGAGTTTATTGGCGGTGTGCGTTCATCATAAAAATGTTTTCTCGTTCACTTTTCAGACTAGGCAAAGACCAAAAGAACCAGATGGGACTTCGTTGAAACAAGGTAAATCTTATCTTTCAAGAATAAGTTTTAAATGAAAGACAACTCTTCGAAGTATACGTATAGGGCATCCCTTGTTTGGCATAAATGCTGAGGAACTTGTAAAAGCGTCCAATAATCTTGGAGTTTGTCCCTGTATTTCTATCCCACTTGTCCTGGAGTCCGTTTCTGAACTGAATCGTATATTTCATCGTAAATCCATCGTAAATGATTAACGATACAACTTTACGATGAAACTCAAAATGCGTTTCTGAATTTTTTCCTAAAGTTGTCATTCGTAAATTTACATCGTAAATATATTTACGACACTCACCAGTCAATACCGAGCTTTTGTCTGGGCATAACCTGAATCCCCAAGAAGGAAACCCTTGTCTACGTAGCCAGGACCATTTAGTTCAGGCCAAAGGCTTGACTGAAGTACTTAGGTGGTTCAAAAAGTTTTGCAGTTGATGCCATAACTTCAATGAAACTTGGTACACATATGTGTTATATATTTATACATTATATTGTAAAATTTGGGACCTCAATTTTGATTGGTTCTTGAGATATGGTTGCTATGGTAACCAGAGTGGTGGGTACCATGTTCAACCCAAAATTATGTTTTTCCAAATAGTTTTCTTGCTTGAATTCTCTTTGTAAAATGGCAGGTGTAAGTGTCTCTTTGGGTGGCTATTTTTCTAATTGTCTCTATGACATCACAATAGACAAGTGACACGATAAGTTCCTTTTTGATGTATACTGTCCAAAACATATCCAGAAATTGCATAGATGCTGCAAGACGCGCTTCCTTTTGCTCCACTGTGAGGAACTTTGGAACCCACTTTGCTGCAACATACCGCTTTTTCAAGATCTTTGTGACAATTGTATGGCAGGACCCCTAAGATATATCCAGTAAATCACTTATTTCCTCTAATGAAATATGTCTGTCCTGCTCTATAAGAACTTTTATCTTTTCTGCATTCACCTGGTTGACAGAGGTCCTTGGCCTTCCTTTTCTGGGGTAGTCTGAAAGACTGTCACGCTTCCCCTTCTTGAAATCATTGTACCATCTCATTACAGTTGTGTAATTTTTGGCATAATTTCCAAATGCTCCCTGTCGAGATATTGCTTTTGTTTACAAAGTCCCTCGTTTTAGCGGTGTTTTGGTCCCCAGATGTGAGAAGTTGCAAATCCTCAGAGATTTCAACCACAATCCTTGATATCTCGCCAGTTCTTCTATCACTTTCCCCAATATTCTGCGCAAGGACTCCAATTACAACCCTCCATCGATGCATCAACATGTTCATAACATGAAACGCAGCAATTCTGAAAAGTCCTACGCAACTGTTCGAAATTGAACAAAACGCCCCATTGTCTATGACTACAAACATTTAGTTTCAAGGTGTATAAATCCAACGGGGCGTTTTGGAAGAGAAGGGGGGATCAATTCCGAAAACAAATGCGAAGGACTTTTTGAAATTGCTGCATTTAATGTGATAAATATGTTGATGCAGAGATGGAGGGTTGTAATAGTAGTCTATGGTGTTGGAGAAAATAGTGTTCATACATTATAAAGTGAGAATGTAGCAATTTCAAAGATCAGCTTGCAATATTAAAAATGAAACGCAACATTAAAACAATGTTTTACAAGCATAAAACCTGTGTTTTGATGTAAGAAGATTGACACAATATTGTTTATGTTTCATGTTTGATTTTAACATGAAAACTTTGCAAAATAGGCACTTCATTTCCTTCTTCCAGTAAAGATATAGGGCTGAAAGAAATATATAGCACTGAACAAAATAAATGCTGGGTGAAATATTGACTATGTTAACAGTTTATAGAAGGCATGATTAATACAATATTGATATCATTTTTTATGCATCATCATAACTCTATGATTCCTCTAACACATCCATATCACTGTCACCCTCATCTGAAACCTCATTAAGTCTTATGCAGGTGCAGTATTTTCCATCTCCTGATATTTTGAAGCATTTAAGAAATAATAACCAACAACATTTTCTCAGCTTGTCTGCTGCTTGTCTTTCTTTTCTGTGCCGAATGAAATGAATTGTGAAATCTGTTCAGCACCACGTGCTAGGGCTGTGAAGAGACATCGGCCATCACCAGGCAACTTTATGATCTTATTTATGAAATAGAATAATGTAAACTTTATATTTGTGCATGTGCTATTTGTATGGGCGAATATATGATTATGAAGATCGTCAATGTAACAAAAGTGAGGGACTAAATATGTGAATTGCGTCTTCGTTAATATAACAAACATAGAACCGCCTACATGTTCTCAAACTTGACCGTCTTCCTTAACTTTGAGCCAAATTATTGTCCACAACTTGACTTATAAGTGGTGTAGAATCAAGAAAAAATATCTTACCGAAAACGAAGCCGGGAAGTTCTTCAATTTTGTTACGCTGACGATACGTCAGCGTAACTAGGTGAGTACCAGTGATATATATATATATTTCAAATTATATTGTTACCATTCAAAAGATGACCATTAAATTGACAATGTGTTAAATTTTTAGATTTTTTCATGACTGGTTTAAGAGAAATGTGTGTTCAAAAAGTTCTCCATATCGATACCACTCCTTTTACAAAATCAGATCGAATAAACTGGGATTTCCTCAGAACTAGACAAGTTTAAGGTAATCAAAATTGTTCTTGGGTAAAGGTCATGTTCGGGGAATAATTCATGTTGTTGGAAACATGATACTTCACATTGTGTACTTCACATTGAACCACCTTCTAAATCCAGGTACACCACTTATAATCCTTCCACTGTAGTTCACAGGTCTTCCTTTCTCCACAAAATCATGGGATATCAACTTCTCAACTAGTGGTCTTTGTTCTTCATGCTCCTCCTTTTATGCTTGATACTGAGAAAAAGGTTATAAGTTTTTTTTCAAGCTTTGGTATAGTGTGAGGTACATAATTGCTTCCTACTTTGCAAGTCAAGCTGAATGTAGTTTTGCAGTCACTTTTCTGTTTCGGAACAATCTTTCTGAAGTTAAGTTGTTCCTTGAGGGCCAGCAACTTGTCTTTATTTGAGAGATGTGGTAATATAGCTTCCATATCTTTGGACTTCTGCCAAAGACCAAAATCACATTTTTGTTGTGTCAATTTCTCCTCCTTTTCTATTCTACCTTTTTTCCATCCTTTCCTTTTCTTTTTGTTTGCTTTTTGGGCCTCAGTTTTCTTGATTTAATAATTTTCCTCTTCATTTTTTCCAAATTCCTTAGCCATCAATTAGTATAACTTGCTCCCCTGTTGAAGTGTACAACTCATCAACCTGCAATATTGCACTGTTGTTTATTCTTTTTGCTGTAAGGGCTGTCATGATGTATTGTGTTTGTGGGTCTTCCATGACCAACATCCACAACTAGGTGGTTCTTTGTTCCTTGCCTGACACCAATTATGATAACTTGCTCCCCTGTTGAAGTGTACAACTCCGCAGCCTGCAATATCACACTGTTGGTGTTTTGCTGTCATGATGTATTGTGTTTGTGACTCTTCCATTGCAAACATCCACAACTTGGTGGTTCTTTGTTCCTGGCTGGACACCAACTATGATAACTTGCTCCCCTGTTGAAGTGTACAACTCAGCAGCCTGCAATATCGCACTGTTGTTTTTTTTGCTGTAAGGGCTGTCATGATGTATTGTGTTTGTTGCTCTTCCATGGCAAACATCCACAACTAGGTGGTTCTTTGTTCCTTGCCTGACACCAATTATGATAACTTGCTCCCCTGTTGAAGTGTACAACTCAGCAGCCTATATTATTGCACTGTTGTTTGTTCTTATTGCTGTAAGTGCTGTCATGATGTATTGTGTTTGTGGCTCTTCCATGGCAAACATCCACAACTAGGTGGTTCTTTGTTCCTTGCTGGACACCAATTATGATTACTTGCTCCCCTGTTGAAGTGTACAACTCAGTAGCCTGTATTATTGCATTGTTGTTTGTTCTTTTTACTGAAGTGCTGTCATGATATATTGTGTTTGTGGCTCTTCCATGGCAAACATCCACAACTAGGTGGTTCTTTGTTCCTTGCTGATCACCAATTATGATAACTTGCTCCCCTGTTGAAGTGTACAACTCAGCAGCTTGTATTATCGCACTGGTGTTTATACTTTTTGTTGTAAGTGCTGTCATGATGTATTGTGTTTGTGGCTCTTCCATTGTAAACATCCACAACTATGTGGTTCTTTGTTCCTTGCTAGACACCAATTATGATAACTTGCTCCCCTGTTGAAGTGTACAACTCAGCAGCCTGTACTATCGCACTGTTGTTTGTTCTTTTTTTGTTGTAAGTGCTGTCATGATGTATTGTGTTTGTGGCTCTTACAAGGCAAACATCCACAACTAGGTGGTTCCTTGTTCCTTGCTGGACACCAATTATGATAACTTGCTCCCCTGTTGAAGTGTACAACTCAGCAGCCTATATTATTGCACTGTTGTTTGTTCTTATTGCTGTAAGTGCTGCCATGATGTATTGTGTTTGTGGCTCTTCCATGGCAAACATCCACAACTAGGTGGTTCTTTGTTCCTTGCTGGACACCAATTATGATAACTTGCTCCCCTGTTGAAGTGTACAACTCAGCAGCCTGCACTATTGCACTGTTGTTTATTCTGTTTTGCTGTAAGTGCTGTCATGATGTATTGTGTTTGTGGCTCTTCCATGACCAACATCTACAACTAGGTGGTTCTTTGTTCCTTGCTGGACACCAATTATGATAACTTGCTCCCCTGTTGAAGTGTACAACTCAGCAGCCTGCACTATTGCACTGTTGTTTATTCTGTTTTGCTGTAAGTGCTGTCATGATGTATTGTGTTTGTGGCTCTTCCATGACCAACATCTACAACTAGGTGGTTCTTTGTTCCTTGCCTGACACCAATTATGATAATTTGCTCCCCTGTTGAAGTGTACAACTCAGCAGCCTGCACTATTGCACTGTTGTTTATTCTGTTTTGCTGTAAGTGCTGTCATGATGTATTGTGTTTGTGGCTCTTCCATGGCAAACATCCACAACTAGGTGGTTCTTTGTTCCTTGCTGGACACCAATTATGATAACTTGCTCCCCTGTTGAAGTGTACAACTCAGCAGCCTATATTATTGCATTGTTGTTTGTTCTTTTTGTTGTAAGTGCTGTCATAATGTATTGTGTTTGGGGCTCTTCCATGGCAAACATCCACAACTATGTGGTTCTTTGTTCCTGGCTGGACACCAATTATGATAACTTGCTGCCCTGTTGAAGTGTACAACTCAGCAGCCTGCACTATTGCACTGTTGTTTATTCTGTTTTGCTGTAAGTGCTGTCATGATGTATTGTGTTTGTGGCTCTTCCATGACCAACATCTACAACGAGGTGGTTCTTTGTTCCTTGCCTGACACCAATTATGATAATTTGCTCCCCTGTTGAAGTGTACAACTCAGCAGCCTGCACTATTGCACTGTTGTTTATTCTGTTTTGCTGTAAGTGCTGTCATGATGTATTGTGTTTGTGGCTCTTCCATGGCAAACATCCACAACTAGGTGGTTCTTTGTTCCTTGCTGGACACCAATTATGATAACTTGCTCCCCTGTTGAAGTGTACAACTCAGCAGCCTGCACTATTGCACTGTTGTTTATTCTGTTTTGCTGTAAGTGCTGTCATGATGTATTGTGTTTGTGGCTCTTCCATGACCAACATCTACAACTAGGTGGTTCTTTGTTCCTTGCCTGACACCAATTATGATAATTTGCTCCCCTGTTGAAGTGTACAACTCAGCAGCCTGCACTATTGCACTGTTGTTTATTCTGTTTTGCTGTAAGTGCTGTCATGATGTATTGTGTTTGTGGCTCTTCCATGGCAAACATCCACAACTAGGTGGTTCTTTGTTCCTTGCTGGACACCAATTATGATAACTTGCTCCCCTGTTGAAGTGTACAACTCAGCAGCCTATATTATTGCATTGTTGTTTGTTCTTTTTGTTGTAAGTGCTGTCATAATGTATTGTGTTTGGGGCTCTTCCATGGCAAACATCCACAACTATGTGGTTCTTTGTTCCTGGCTGGACACCAATTATGATAACTTGCTGCCCTGTTGAAGTGTACAACTCAGCAGCTGTAATACTGCACTGTTGTTTATTATGTTTTGCTGTAAGTGATGTCATGATGTATTGACATTTTTGATCTTAAGAATAACATTGAAGGTCAAATCTATAGTCAGATTTGAACTCTTTTGACCTGGAGAAGGACAATGAAGTTCAAATCTCAATTCTAAAGTCAGATTTGAACTTCTGATAACTTGTAGATGATTTTAAAAAAATTGTCATTTTGAAGCAAGTTGAAAAAAAACGTTTTTACCTTTTTTACTTTGAGAAGGGCAGTGAGGGTCCAATCTCAAATCTAAAGTCAGATTTGAACTCCTGATAACTTGTAATACATTTTGAAAAAATCGGTCAATTAAAAGCAAAAAAAGACATTTTTGATCTTAGGAAATGTCAAATCTCAAATCTAAAGTCAGATTTAAACTTCTGATAACTTGTAGATGATTTTAAAAAACTGAAATCAGTCTAAACAATATTCGTTAAGTGATTTGAAATTGTAAGAATTTTTGGTGGTGACATAAAAATTGATGAATTTAAAGCAAATTGTTAAAAGATTTTTGAACTTGAAACAGTAATTGAAGGTGGAATCTCTAAACTTAAGTCAGATTTGAACTTAGGTAATTGCAAAGATATATGACATTGCAATATAGCTAAGTAATTGAGGTAATTGCAAAGATATATGACATTGCAATATAGCCAACTACAGGGTGTTAAATAAATATGTTCCCCCTTAATTTCAAGAGCATGAACTTTTTGCATAAAAGTGCATCCAGTTGAACTTGTCATCTGAAGCTTCTTCTGGAGTTGCTCTGTGAAGCCTACTTATGATGTAAGAACAATTCAGATATCATGTAGATAAAGTTATCCAAAATCATTTTGACACCCTGTTTATACTATTGTTACAATTCTGACGCAGTTTAAGCCATTTCCAATAGCATTCATACAAATCTGTTACACATGAATATAAAACAAGCAAGAAAATGTGCTGAAAATAAGCACAACAAAAACAGACAAATCTCCTTTGCAGTGTCCATTCATATTATTGAATTACAATGTTTCTGTTAACTAGAAAAAAATCATTTGTTTTTTATTCAATGTTTCTTCCTCTGCTTCGTCCTCCCATATTATCTTGAAATATTTTCTTTTTGTGCCAACAGATCTGACAACTCCTGAAAATACATGGTTTACAAATTACACATACATAGGGTTATACATTATTGTTAGTACTCTGCCAAGGTCTAATGGGAACTCAGTCAAGTGTTTGGAAATGATTATAAAGGTGAAAATCAAGGAAACTGTTCCGTCGTTAGAATTGACAATAGAGATCAACCTCTTCTAACTAAGGCACTGCATTGTCTCACATTGGTTATTGCAAAACTTCCAGACAGTTATCTGTCACTTGGATTATGAATATTAGGCGTATCTCTAAATGTAACTCATAAGCATAATTTTTCAATAATGGTAGACTTGTTACTAAACATGCAATTCTTGTTTACAATGTTTAACGAATCCTATTATTTTTTTATTTTAATGTATCAATATTTATCTAATCGTGCCTCTAAACCACTCTGTCCCACCATCTGACATATTGTACTCTCTCTTGATGGTACATCCTTGGCTTATATCATTAATGGTGGCAACTCTCTCTTCATTCACACTCTTACCATGAACCCTCTCTACACTCTCAACAATGACTTTCTACTCATTCATACCCTCACAAGTCATTTGAAACAGCCCAGGCTGCATTCCCACTCAGTACAGTTGTTGCATATCCTGGAGTAGAAAATCTCCACATATATGGGGAGCTTGGACATGGTTTCACTGACACAAGACAAATCTGCTCTCCAGTAAGAGCATATAACTGTAAGATCTGTAATAACCAAAAACATATTTTTTAGACACTACTGATCAAACATCATCAAAGTGAATGACAGGTTTCTTAACTATTGTTGAGATATACAATGCCTCAAAATTAGATTAGGCCATTCAAGATATGTAGATTCTTGCTTTGTGTCCTCTTGTGTGCATGATTTTTTGCAAAGTGGAAGAAACAAACATATGTGAAATAGTATTGTATTCCTCTGGTATAAACGCATGATAGTTTATTTCCTATCAGAAACACAAATGATCAGTACCATAGTCAAAATGAGGTGTTATAAAGGGGTTAAAGAGCGTTTCCAGATCTCTGGAGTTTAACTTAGTCTTTAGACTTTTCAAAGGATTTATCATTTTCCTAACTTTATTATACATTTCTTCAATGTGATTTTCCTATCCCCCAGGCATCTGCATATTAAATGTGAACCAAATTTGTTCAACTGGTGAGTATATCAAAGGTTACATTTTTTTATAATGACAGCCATTTTGAATTGGCCTTTTCCCATATAAATGGATAATAGATGGCATCATGGGTATTGGTAGGGCTAGGATACATGTAAATGTATTGCCAGAGTCACTTAATTTCTTGATTTAAGAAGTAACTCTATTCAGATAAACTTAAAACACCATTGGAATGTAACTCTATAATCTTATTGGCATGTGGATTGTAATTTCACATTAAAATTGTGATCCTTGTAAGAGTTAATAAGAGTTAATGAACTTTTAAGGGTTTTTCAGCATTCTGTCAATGCCCGACCTCTTTTAGACTATGAGAAACCATTAAAATTTGAATAAAGGTAAATAACAGTGCCAATCAAAGTTGTTTTGAAAGAAATTTACATAGGGAATTCAAATATGCTATCAAATTGAATAAATAGTTAAAAATGCAGATCTCCTAATATCTCATTAAAAACAAGACTTTAATGAAATTTCAAAGCTATATGGAAAAAGGACCATTGAAAGGTGATGTTTAAAAATTCCCTTTTGAGCAGAGTCCATATATCTCTATCTGTAAGGCATCAGCATATTAAATTTGAGCCAAACCTGTCAACTGGTATGTGTGCAGAGATTATACCACCCTAAAATTTAGCCTATAAAATTTGAACCCAATACTTCGATTTTTATTTGAATTTTCAGCTAGTCAGACAAATGAACGGAGAGACAGCTTTATGCCCCCTGAGAACTTCATTCAGTTGGATAATATTTTTTTAGTGAAACACTTACTCTCTCTTTTATCATCTTCCTCAAGTCGGACACCTTGGTTGCTGAACATTTTGTAATGAGTCCTCCCACTTTGTCTACAACATTAAATAACAACAATATGTATTGTGTTGATCAACTAGAATAATGACCTAAAGACAGACAATTTAAATGGACAGTGTCTGTTAATGGACAATATCAATATATTGATAATTTCAATATCAGAATGGATAACTGATTCTCTTTGCTCCGGGATAACATTTGAAATCATCTCTAAATGTATTTGTTTAATGAAGCAATAATGAGATTCTTATGTAACCATATTTTTCAAAAACAAATTATGTTCTGCATAATTCATTTTCATTTTGATACATAAGTTTTGCCAGATCTTCTTTACTTGGAATGGTACATCCTCTGGTGCTGCCTATTATATCTAAATTGATCTTTTCAATGATACCACCTACTAGAAATAACAACTCTTTTTTCTAATTGTTGCAAGGATAAAGATTGAATATCACATGAAGATAATTTATTTGATATATGCAACAATAACTATAACTTTATTATAACCTCTCCGAACTTTAACTAAGAATATGTATTTTTCTACATTTAGAGACTTTTTATACACTTACTTTTGTAGTTTTGTACATGGTCGTCAATGTTTTCTTTTGTCACTTCCTCTTTGCAACCTCTAATTCCGCATTCACGTTGCACTATAATAAACATCTGTAATTTTAGGATCTACAAAATACTCAAGGCTCTCACAGGAAATATTTAGTTGTGGTGTAAACATTTTCAGCATACTTGTTTCTCTGCAATAAGTACTTTTTACATTTATGTCATTACATTGCTTACATGATTTCATTGTGTATTTATTCATTCTCGAGCTATTGGAGCAAGCCTTGGTCTTCAAATAAAAAATTCCTTGTGATCTTGTGTCTTAAATATGTCTTAAAGATTAATGTTCAGAAATTGGTGACAAGACACAAATTAATATATTACAAATACAAAATGCCTATAATTCATCAAACTTACATATATGATCTTGAATGTTAAGTTAACAAACACACAGTGATATGACAACTGATCAGCAAAATACCTGTACACATCAGAACTTGGATCTGTAAGAAATTGAGGCTGATGAATTTCCTGGAATTTCTATTATCTTGTTAATATTTGATTTGTTCATGGAAGGTAAAACTTACTCCTTGGGTGTTCTGCCTTGGTATGATTCCCGATTGCACCTAGTTTTGAGGTGGTGAATTCACATTTGGTGCACTTTTGGAGCCGACCATCTGAAAATATATAGGTCAAAGCCCAAAAATCAAAAATACAAAATACAAGTCAGCAGAGTAATTTTTTTCTTTATTATCACCTTATTTATACAAAGAATACAAAGTAGGTGTCCATGTGCCAGTGGCTGGGCATAAGTCAGAGTCAGTAGGCTTAGAGAAAAGTCAGTAGCACACATTTCCCTGTTGTCAATTACTGTTTACATACCTTGTTGAGAGTTTCTTGATTGTTGTATTCTATCTCTTCTCCTTCCTGTTACAATGTCACTAGAACTGAAAAAAGAAAATGATACATGAACTAACCTACTTCAATCCTATCCCAAAGACAAAATATGGGTTTATAGCCATACTTCAGAGTCAAATTGTGAAATTCACAGTACTCTGATAAGGCGTAAAATGACGTGATATAATTATCATGGCCATTGCAAGTTGACCTTCTGCAAAACAGGATTCACCTAGCACATTTTGTAGTTTTTTTTTCAATACTTTATTTGCCAAAAAACATATTTACATAGAGTGCATGGAAAGCAGTGAATTAATGTACAAGAAGATGAAATAAAATTTTAAATAAGAGATGATCAAATAAGACACTGAACATGTCTACATTTGTATTATTTGCCATAATGAAGGCCCTTTTGCCCTTGAGGATTCTTAGATTTAAATCATTATTTTTTTCAACACTGAAAACTGCATCTTTTACTTTAAGATTGACAAGTTGTGCTACACTCGTATCTTGCTTCTTTTCTAAGCTTTGATGAAACTCCATTGTCCCTGTTTTATTTAAGAAGGACTTTTACATGAAATGTTCCCTTGGTAACAAATATTGCCTAAAATATAAATGTTCCCTGGTAACAGATATTGCCTATAACTTATTACAATTATTCTACAATATGTGGCCAGATGCAGATATTAACAATTCATTTGCAGTCTACATCTCAATCTGTGGATCTGATAGGTTTGTCATCACTGTCTTATGCAATTTGTTTTATCATAGTTGTCTGGGTTTCCACCCTGCTTCTGGTGAGGCAGCTTTTTTATTTACTTAGTTTTGATAAGTTAGAAAATCAATACCTTTTCTTCTGAAATGTTTAGTTATGCAATCTTGCCTTGGGTCAGGTTATAAAATATCCTTTAGAAATCTGCCATTCCTATTCTTAAAATAACAATAAAAAATAGCAACTGCTCGGTGTATGAAAATCCAAAGAGCAAAATATGGTATGGTATGGTATGCCAAGGCAGTCGCAGTTCAGCCAACTTCGGCATGTTGCATACACAAATGCCTCCTTACCAGAAAATATGAAAAGCAGAAATCAATTCTTCAACAGAAATTGATTTGAAATTTAAAATTTCCTTGGGCCTTAATTATTATAAGGTTTTTGATTTGGATTCTTTCAGATCGACTCGTGAATGTTTAGGGAGAAGTGACCCGAACTCTACATACTCATTATTCCAGATTTTTTGAAAAGAAAATGCCTTAGAAGGAGCTTCAGGCTCATTGAGATCATCAAGATTTGTTTCCATACCTAATCTTGGGAATGAGACATCATCCGAATCCCCAGAGTCCGTGCTAGTAGCGTTGTTATTACGTTCCTTAGATGTCCCATTGTACAAAAGATTCAATTACTCTGACATTTGTAATTCGACTTTATTTATTCTATTCCAAGATGTTTGCACCCTGATCAGCCTCGTGGTGTCACGTGACTGATGACGACATATAATACAATGCATTAGAAAGCAGCCTAAGAACAATACGCTACCAAGAAATCTTTTCAGTTCGATCATGTTCATTGGTGGCTTAAGAACATTACTCTACCAAGAAGTCTTTTCAGTCCATGTTCATTGGGTTTGCAATCCCTTCTATAGCATGAATTTTCTCGGGGCTTGGGCTTACCCCCTCAGCTGAAATGCAGTGACCTAAAAAGTCCATGGACTTTTGCCTGAAACAACATTTTGCTTTGTTTAGCTTCAAGTACTTTCTGTAGCTGCATGTCATGCTCTTCTATTGTGGCGCCATGTACAATGACATCATCTGTGAATACATTGACCCCTTCTAAATCGCCGATAAGTCTTTTCAGTCCATGTTCATTGGGTTTGCAATCCCTTCTATAGCATGAATTTTCTCGGGGCTTGGGCTTACCCCCTCAGCTGAAATGCAGTGACCTAAAAAGTCCATGGACTTTTGCCTGAAACAACATTTTGCTTTGTTTAGCTTCAAGTACTTTCTGTAGCTGCATGTCATGCTCTTCTATTGTGGCGCCATGTACAATGACATCATCTGTGAATACATTGACCCCTTCTAAATCGCCGATAATATTTGACATTTTAGCCTGAAATATCTCACTTACGCTTGATATACCAAACGGTTAATTCCTCAATGTGGTCCATTTTGAATGCGCTGTTTTGATGCTTTTCACATATCTCACCAATGAAATAATCGGCAGCTGAAGCTATATCAGTTTCATTTTGACAAGAACAAGATGCAATTGGTCACTTTGACTTTTGACTTCACATACATTTTTGCTTTTACATACAGGACCAAATTGTCCTTTTTTCTGCAAACTTTGCAAGATTGATCAAGTGCTGGGCATTTTCCTTCTTATGTTCAGTGTAGCCACAGTATCTACAAGAGTAAGCTTTTGAAGATACTAAGGGCCTTTTAGAATTCCTTTTAGAGTTGACCTTGGACTTTGTGGAGGTATTTTTGTGAGCATGGTCACCAAAACTTACCCTGTCAATATTTTTGATTCTTCTGCCACCCCTTTGATCATTTCCGTTTGTCTCATTCACTGCTGTACGTGATCAAGTGTCTGCTCTTTATTCAACTGCAACAGTTTGAGTTTGTTCGACAAGTCTTTATCTTTCATACCTATCATAAATTGATCCCTTATTTCATCGTCAACATTGGTGAACTGACAGTGTTCAGCCAATCTGTGTAGCCCTTGTATTTATTGTTCAGCTGTTTCATTTTCGCTCTGCATGCGCTGAAGAAATGTTTTTTCTCTCATATATAATGTTCCTGCATACATTTAAAAATGATCTGATTTTGCAACCTGCAATGGCCAATTTGTTGCAAGTCTGCATGACTCTGCTGCAGGACATTTACCACTCAGTCAGGTATGTTTCGAGTAACCACAACCCTTACATTTACCCTTTGAGGCCAGATCAGCAAAGTTTGCTGTTGTTGTGAGTCTTCCATATGGAGTGTTGACACAGATTCTTGTTCATTGGGATGACAATCACTCACTGCTTTCTCAAGTGTTAATGAATCATTACGTTGTAATCTACCACATACCTCATTAGATAGTATGCCACAAACAATACAGTCACGAATGAGACTATCAGTCAATGTGCCAAACTCTTAATCTTTTGTTTTTGTTTTCAACTCTGTAACATATGAGTCTTTTCACCATTCTTTTGGTTTCTAGTAAAAAACTGGTGTCTGATGTAAATTATATTTTTTCCTGATTCACAGTAATTCTCAAGTCATTGTAATAGAGGCTTGATTTTATCCTTTTCCCCATCCGAGAAAGACCAAACGTATTATACACTTTAATAGTCTGCTCACCTGTGATATGCAGTGCCATGGCACATTGTTTCGTTAAAGATTTTTCATCTAATCCAATAAAGAGGCTGTACAGTTCAAATCTGTAACTTTTGATATGACCCCTTGACTCTCAAGTTTAGATTTCTTTTTAGGAAGTAATGGTTAACTCACACGACGCAATGTAGTAACAACATAAGGCTTACATGTAAGATCATCCTTAAGTTCAATATGCAAAGGTTCACAAGTCAATTTACCTATCACGTCGGAACAGTCAGAGTATTTGTCTTTATGTCAGAACCACTCAATTTCTTAGCAACAGAAGTTAGCTACAAAGACGCTTGATAAGTCCCATTGACACAAAAAACGAGATAGTAGGTTAATCCCTGCATGTGTATTAGCAACATGTATTTTGGCTTTGAATCTTTTATTAGGCTGATCTGGTAAGGACAATGTAGTAGTAAACACTCCCAGACATTTGACAATACCCCGGGGCTTTAATGTTTAGTCTTTGAAGAGGACAAACCTGGAAGGTCTGCAATCTTTTCGAATCAGAAAAGGACATCATAGTGACTTCAGCACCTGATTCTACTTTGAATGTACCTAATGTACCACCTACCTTCACACTGACAACCCATGCCGGCTCATCTGGCACTGAAACACTATTAGAATCACACGATGAATCTGCATCTTCATGTAGTTGTCCCAGGAACACATAATCTGTAGTACAGTCTGCATTCAAGTTGATATCATCACTGTGGGTATCACTGGCATCACGATAACAGCTTACCATAATCCATGAGCTTGATTTTGTTTGTTAAATCATAGTCCTTAATAAGACTATTCATGAACTGATGCATGATTTCAGTGTCCTTGTTGTCGAATGCGCATATTTCCGCCTGTTCATACAGTGAGTGCAAATAACAATCAACTGAACTGTCACCCTGCATTGCTGATAATCCATCCATGTTAAAAAATATATAAAAGAAGAGATACTCACTGGATTTAATATATATAGCCTTAGATGGTCAAGAGATTAATATCCACCTTCTGAGCGATGAACAGAATGCCCCAAGTCCTCTCCACAATGAAATTTGTTAAATTATGAATCCACAAACTGTGATGTTTTAATCAAATTAAAAGCTCGAAGACTATGTTATAAATTGTATAAATTATGTTCTTTCTTATGTTATGCATTCTAAAAGATCAATTCAACCAATTAAAGCAGCAATGTCAGCATCAAAATGAGACTTTACCTTTTCGATCTCAGTAGCAATCTGTTTCGATATATCATCCCTGAGTTTATCAAACTCAGAGTTCATAGACCTGTTGAGGATTTATCTCTTTGAGTACCTCTGTTACTGAATATTCTGGGTCTAACAATGTGATAGCTGAATCATCCATAATGTCCTCTCTCCGATGTTTATCCTCTTTAGATAGAGATCTAAGATTGTGAACTGGTGACTTTTAAACTAATAACCATTTTTGTGAATACGAATGTTCAGACACATTTTATAAGCGGGCAATTATAGGTGAATCTTACTCACTTCCAGTTTTCATTAGTCCAATGTGAGTTATTTGTCAATAATAGCTTTTTCAAGTGATTCAGTATGGATAAGACATGTCAGAAATATTCTTATATCAGTAGATATGGAACAGAATTTTATTGATGAACAAGTTGTCAACCTTAAAATGTTAGAAACATCTCTAATGGAAAACTAAGTAGCAATTGCGAATTTATGTAACCTTTAAAAAAATGTATGAAGTAGATAAGTATCTTACATTGAATTTTTCAAAAATTGAGCTCAGTTTAGTCTAGGTATTTTGCCACTTGGGCTAGAGACAGGCAGATTTAAGGGTGAACACGTGGAAGAAAGATTATGTACACTATGTAACGATAAGAAATACGTTAAGATAAGAAATACGTTAATACTAAATATTGGCTTTTAGACTCTCTTGGTTTCGTAGTAATTTTAATTTGAAATATGTGGTCTAAAGTTTTTGTGCCACTTTTAATTACATTATAGACACCATCTTAATTGATTTATATACTTCTTAATTTATTACAATGCTACCAAATAAAATGTTTTTCTATCTTAAAGTACAGACATTAGGGTACTGATACTTATCAGGAGGATTAATGATAGTTGGCTTTTGAACTTTTTCGCCCAATTAAAAATATTCTTTATTTTTTTATTTAATGTTTGTCCGTTAAATCCACACAATCATTTTGTCTTGCATCAAAGTAAGAAAACTTTGAATATTTAAATGGAATGTTTAAACTTGCATTTCATTGTTCATGGGGTACTCGAAATTTAATTGCCTTTGCATTTCCTCATTGAAGCGTCTCTTCCCATCTTCTGTGAAGTTGTATTTCTGTTTTTCTCTCTTGTCTGCTCCTATTTTCCACCCTTACTTGTGTCTTGGTGGAATAGTTTGTGGTGAATGTGGTTCCTTTTCTCTAGCCGGTGAGTGCCAAGGCAGTGCAGCTCTCCATACATCGCCAAGAAACCAGGAACATGGTACACTATACCTTGATTACATAAACAAAACCATTAATGGAATGCAGATCAAATGATTAATAATCAACACACATGTGTACATTGTGATCTTGTACAAACAGTGCATATAATTGATTATGGATGACCACTGGAGTAGATAAACAGTTCAAAAGATATTAAATTGATGGGGATTACAGTGTCAATAATATGTTCACAAGCTTGGATGAATATTGATTTTGGATCACTTAGGTAATATAGTATCCTCCTTGGGTATTTCTGCACAAGTGAGTGAATAATACCAGATATTTAAAAAATTAATTGCGTACAGTGGATATATGGAGTCACATCATCATAATAGGTAACATCTCTAAAATCACTTCCCCATTACTTAGTCATTGTTTTGAAAGTGACTGGATTAATATAGCTTGCATCAGCTGTCTTAGACTTCAAAGCGGTAGCCAACACATTATAATCCTGGAATGAAGTACACAGTCAATATACTGTATACAATTGTATTCCTCTCTTGTCTTGAGGTCAACTGGGAAAATTGTATAACAAGAATATACATAGTTTGTGCATACTAAAATGATAATGTTCATGCATATAATTTGAAAGCTAAAGCTTCACACTGCATTCATATAATTAAAGTTCTTACTTGTAAAATTTGTGATGTTTTCCTTTGTGCTAAAGCACCATAAACAGATGTAGTTGGAGGAGGGGGATTGATACCTACAAATAGTGTAAATATTCATAATTTGATTTAAGCAGTGTATTTGTATTTTTATTATGAAAATAAACTGTAAACATAATATATCAATATATTGTTAGTTAATACATATAAACACTTTCAGTATTAAATTGCATGTAAATTATATATAATAATTAAAACCTTGATACTTTTAGGCAAGGTGGTAGAAATATATCTTATAAACTTCGGAACACTTTAATCTTTTATTTTCCCTTTTTGTTTAAGCTGGAGTTTTTAAAAAAATTACCCATTATAATTGTCGCTGCCTTCCAGTCACAGACTACCTTCCAGTCACAGACTACCTTCCAGGAAATCTGAATTTACCTGCCTTCAAGTTGGAGCCCATTTTCTTGGAGGTCTCTCATCTCCTGAAAGGCAACATTCCCACAGGCCTCTTGTTCAGTAAAGTCTTCCTTCCCTGTAGGGGCAAAATCAGGTTGTATTGTTAATTCATGCCAAAGGAAAAGTATATAATATAAAGGTTGCAAATCATTGTGAAAATGCTTAAATTGTGAGAAATGTAAAATTTACTAGATAGCAGTAGTGGGCTACATATGAGGCTTAATCTCCCTTCTTGCCTAGGGAAGGTTTGAAGAGCTTAAGAATTGTAAATGATCACCTTACAAATGGATCTGCTCCATCTGACAAAAATTAGTTTATATTATCAAAGCTAAAATGATATTCTTGCTTGATGTGTCAGTTAGTGTCAGTGTGGGATTGGACTCAAAGGATATTCTAACACTGTACGGATATTTATATTGTGCTGTTCTGACAGAACGACAAGTTGCCCAAAGATGTTTCTCTCCGCCTTTACTTGGATTAACTTGTTATTTGTCTTCTTCAGTGTAGTTTTCTTTGATGTAGACTGAAAGTTTTTCAATATATTTCGCTTTATTGGGATTGTGAAAGGAACAGTTTTATCAATTAGCCTATCCTTTATGAAGTTATTGCGAGCCTTCCTTCCTGTGGCATCTGCAAACTGTATGTCAGTGGCAATCCCTTGTGGCTTTCCACTGGATAGACAGTATAACTCCCAATTATTCCCAACCTCAAATGGGTTCATGAAGCTTTCAATTGCTATAATTGTGGCTAGAACATCAGTTTCAGTTTTATGTAGAGTTGCTTTGCTAAGATCACTGTGTTCTGTATTATCTTCATTCTGGACTCCAGCCATTGTCCTTGTCATGTCAACAAATGCTGCACGCTCATGATGAGTAACACACCACCTATAGTAGGCCACACACCACCTATATTTTGGCCTGTCTAATTCCTTACCCCGGGGCTTAATGAATATGTCACTTTCCCTACCCTTGAAGCAATAAATCTGGTCAAATAGTTTGATGGGTACAAATCTGGAACAAATTCACAATCTGGTCAAATAGTTTGATGGGTACAAATCTGGAACAAATTCACATCGTAGTAATTTTCAAAAGGTCTCTTGTAATTTATGCAATGACGTATTCTAAGGTAATGGCTTTTTACTTTAATAAGTTACCTCCCTCCGTTTTATTCATCTATATCAAATAAAATTAAATTAGAATTTGTTCAAATTTTCAAAAATTTATTTTAAATTAAATAAATCATCTATATTAATTGATTAAATTATGACAAGTCAGTCCCGATCCCGGGATACAATACAAGTGAATAGACATCCATCCACTGATGACATCTATAAAACACCAAATACATTACATTCTCTCTCCCTAGCTAAGTATTACTAGGTAACCACATTTGACTCCATACTAGAAACAATATAAATGGGACTCAACCTTAAGTTGGCATGTAATACTCAAAAGTTCACTTTTACACATGGTTGTACAATAATAAATCATATATGTGACCTTAACAATTTGTGAATCCACTACTAAGTTGCTCCAAGATAGCTATTCAAAACATCAATACCTAGAATGTATAATTAACATTCTGTTATAAGTCTCTTAGGTGAATATCTGGTTCTAGTAGACCTAACGTTTACATTAGCACTTTTATTTTTAACAGGCGTTTTACTTTTTACTGGACTCTGTCCTATATTAGAACTTACAGATTCGTCCAGATCAACACTGGGTAAAACATTATCTCTATAACACATTTGATCAGATGTGTTACAGGTACCAGAATTTACATCATTCACTTCAGACCTTTTTACATTTTTGAATCTAGTGCAGAAGGCATAGCAGATGGAATGCCTATAAATTATCTTGGACTCAAAATACCTTCAGAACTACCCTGAGCAGTACTTGCTTCCCTAGTAACCTCGTGATGAGTTGTTGCGACCCACCTATGGTAGTGTGATTTTGGATCGCACAGATAGTATAAAATTGAGATTGATGTAGTTTTAATATGAAGTTCTTAGCAAAGCTGAAGTGGGAGGGGTGAAACTACATATGAACGAATTTTATTTATTCAATTGATACTCATTATAGGTCTTCCATATAATTACAAACAGGGGCATTTGTGTTCTTGGCCTGGATATGTTATGTAAGCAAAACACTTTGAACAACAGTTGGGGTCATTTATCCATTGATTCATGCAAGAGATACAGGCGTGAATTTCTGATTCTGGATAGTAAACAATGTCATTCACTTTCAAAAACTGTTCACAGGGAATGCAGATGTAATGCTTACAGGTTAAAAGCATAAGACAAGGGGAAATGCTATGACATCGAAAGCAAAATGTTGATTGTGAAAATGTCATGCCAAATTGATGAAGGGAATTCAAACAATACAGTATTTTGAGATGATCAAATAAAACCTTGAGTAATAAGTAAGGGTAAAGTTAATGTCAATGTGAAATTGTAATGTAAAACTCTGGATTATTTAATTATCTGCATAATATTGCATAATCTATCTGGGGAATAATAGGGATGACATTCTTGAACTTGATTCAAGGAAACTCTCCTTCAGTAACTGTAGACTGATATGGAGTTCAGTTTGAATGCTCTGTCCAAAGTGGCCATTCAAATTTATTTGAAACCTTCCAAATCCAGAATTTTATTAATTTTCTTATTGGTAATTATCAAGATTCACTTCTTCACACAAATAAACAAAAGAAATATAAGTCGGGGAATTTTTATAAAAATTGTGTTATAAAAATAATTCTATTTCTTTCTTGTAATTCTGATAAACACTGAGTATTTGATAAAGTGTCAATAATCTATAACCAAATTAACCAATAATTGATGTTAAAGATATCTTGTTGGTCACTCAAGTAAAATTAGCAAAGTGGAAAACTACCCAAAAGATAAAGGGAGGGGATAATATGAAATCTAATGAACTTCAAATAAGCTTCAAGTTCTTCAAAGTGGCTTAAAGTTGCTTCAAATGAGCTTCAAGAGTCTTCAACGAGGCTTCTCTTGACCTTAATTATTTTTATTTAAGGTCAACAAACCCAACCAACTATATCAGGAGAAATCGTTCAGAATAAAATGAGAAACTCTCCAAGAAATCGTTAAGAAAGGGATAATAACAACTGTATTCAACTTTTTAATTGTTTAGAACAGATGGTTTAAAGAGAAACTTTAAAAGTTAAGACTTAGTTAAAGGTTACGCCCCCCAATTAGTGACCAACAAGTTTTCTTATTTCACAAAACAGTTAAAATTGTAATTACCTGCGGAGAACTATTCAGAACGGCAGTCATTGTATGTTTTATATCAAATATATCGTAATATCCACGAAATATATCCAAAAATTCGAGTTATTAGCGCTCAAAGGTTAAGGCGTCTTCATCCAACCTCAATATTTTGCGAACCCCAAATCACTCATTGTTATTCTAAGCCTTTCCTTATTCCGCCGGAAAAATAGTAATCCGCCGATCACTTCCCAAATAAATGCCCCAAACATCAACTGAAATCACACTAATCACTCTCCAAAATAAGATTTAATACCCTATCTGGAGCAAAAATCAATGTAATGAAGCCGACATGAAGCAAATAAGAGAGAAAATGTTTTGGAACTATTTCCTGGAAATAGGGTCAAAGGTAATTCCAATATGGCGGTATAAACAAGAAATGTGAAAATTTAATTTCTGGAGAAAAACAACTTTGTGGATATAACGGAACATATAAAAGTAAAGGTGAAATGATGTGAAGATCTTTCAGAACTTATAGTTGACAATATAAACAGTCATCTGCAAGATCGTCACATTGCTCCCCTTAAAAAAAATAAGTTCGACCCCGAACTATTTTGAAAAATATACGAGGGTATATCATAAAGTTCTCATAATATCTCTCTAATTTTTTTATTTTTCAGTATATTCTAATGAAATTTTCAGAGAATCTGCAGTATAGAATACTTTATTAATCTACCAAAAAATATTTGATATAACAGAAATATTAGATAAGTAATGGTTGCCATAGTAACCAGAAATCAAGGCACCCGGGGCAAATAAAAATAATTGAGAGGATGAGCTTAATTAACCTTGTTTACATACATAATAAACTCTCATAAATTATCAAACACATTAAAATGTTATCTTGAATATGTTGTTTAATGCTTTTACTATAAAATAAATTGATCATGTGGATTGTGTGGTGTCATAGGGGATGCTTACATGCTTCATTAGATGTGATACCAGACTCTGAGAATCAAAGCTTAATGATCAGAAATGACTGAGTAAGATAATGCGTAGATGCAGGGATCATCAGAAAAATAATGTTCACACTGATAAAAAGTTTAGTTTAGTTCGAAAAATCCTTTGCTCATACTAAAGATGATCTAAAACAAATATGTTGCAAAGATATCAACATAATTACACCCTCTGTGTGGTTTATTATTTATTTAAGATGAACTAAAGTGGAAAATCGACTTTCCTTGGAATACTTGACAAAACAGTTGTTTTGTCTCACATCACTTCTAATGAAGCATTACAATCATCTATGATGAGATCACAGAATTCACATGACCATTATAATAGTTCAAAACAGTCAAGAATACATGGAATTTAACAATTTGATGTGTTTCATAGCTTATTTGATAACTTATTATGCATTTAAACATGGTTACTTGGGACTATTCTTGCACGATTTTTTATTTGCCCCGGGTGCCTTGGTTTCCGGTTACTATAGCAACCATTTCTTAAATAATATTTCAGTTATAGCCAATATTTTTTGATAGATTAATACACCATTGTATACTACAGATTCTGTGAAAAGTTCATCAGAATATATTGAAAAATAAAAATTTTAGAGAGATATTATGAGAACTTTATGATATACCCTCGTTTACATACATGTATAGTAATACTACAAAAATACAAAAGTAATCATGCCCAAATTCTTGGGTATCATCATGTACTTGTCATGAAGTACTACCATGAATACATATCTTTAAACTGAAATAAAATATAAGAATATAGTGTTTACAAAAATATGTTTATAAAATAATAATAAAAGTTGATACAAACAACTTTCTACACTACCTGATTCTATGACTAGTGAATCACTAATACTAGTAGCTATATTGCACAACCAGCTAAAAGGAATAAATGTGTATGTCACAAGTTACACATTCATTCTGTATGCGGAATATGTCTCTAAAACATTATATCAATAATACTGTAAATAGGAATAATATATGTATTTAAAAATAATATAGCACCTTCACACATCGTTTTCTTAATACTGTTTTTCAAAATACTCATTATAACCCTGAGTTGAATTCTCTTATTTTTAAATTTCCTATCAACTTTTGGCATAGATTACCTGAATATTATAATTATTAAAACATAGAATTTATGAAGACAAATACAAGTACAATAACAGGCATCACAAATCAATAGTCCTAAATCAAACAGAATATTAGCAGCATCTCACTCTTGTTGTGGTTGTAGCATTTCTTTCCTCCATATATAAAGTTTTCCTAAGATGTAAAGTTGATTAAATATTCATATTCATTAAATATTCATGAATATATTCATATTCATGCTTTCGGAAACATAGATCAACTTACATGGCACTCCTAGAATTTATTGAAAATGTCAGACATTCGTTAGATAACAAAGAATATTGTATCGGAATATATTTGGATCTATCAAAAGCTTTTGATACTGTTAATCATGCAATATTACTTAAACAATGGAACATTATGGTATAAGAGGAATTGCACTTTCATGGTTTTCATCTTATTTATCTAATCGAAAAATGAAAACTGAATACTCTAAAAGTTTATCCGAGAAATATTTGTCTGAAGAAGCAATCGTTAACTGTGGAGTACCCCAAGGGTCTGTTCTAGGCCCCCTCTTATTTATCATATTTGTAAATGATTTCTATCTAGTTTCTGATAAACTCAAACTGGTGATTTATGCGGATGACACTAATATATTATGTAGTGATTCCAATCTTGATAATTTGACCACAACTGTAAATTCTGAACTGTGTGACATCAATGATTGGTTGTTGGCCAATAAACTCACTTTAAATGTTAAGAAAACAAAATACATGGTCTTTGGAAATAAAAAAAATATATCTGTGAACAATGAAATAAAAATTGCAAATTCTAACCTTGAAAAAGTAGATGAGATAGGATTCCTGGGAGTAATTATTGATTCAAAATTATCTTGGGCTCCCCATATCAATGCTCTTCATAGAAAAGTTTCAAATGTTATAGGAATGTTATATCATACAAATTATGCTCATACTTTAAATTCAAAGATGATAATATATAACTCTCTGATTTTTTCTCATCTTAATTACTGTAATATTTTATGGGGAAATGCTTGTAAGAATCTATTAAATAGACTACTGCTATTGCAAAAGAAATTTGTTAGATTAATAACAAATTCAGATAGATTAGCTCACACATTCCCAATTTTTCAAGATCTTTAAATACTTAAAGACACAGAACCAAGACCCTGGGTCCTGTTATCCAATCAAAAAGTAGTTTTCATTAACCAATAGAAATTCACACCGATTGAGCCAATCACAGCCTTCAAAACAAGATTTTTAAAAATGGCCACCAAAATAGTAAACAATAACATAGCAGTAAAATTTTGTACTCACATATATATGCATTGGTTTCTCATTTAATAATCCACTAAACAATATTATAAGAGCATATAATCCAAATAGTAGTTACTATAGTTAATGTGTATACTATTATATTTAATTAATCCGAATAAGAATATTTCATTGTGTAAGTCTAGCTGAACTTATATCCATTCACTGGTAAACATGTCCTTTATATTCAATGCCAGGTGGATTCGGGAACCATTCTCTCACTTGTGTGACAACACATGTGGGCATTATCTCCCTTTTATGGTATATTATACTTCTGTCACTACTTTTGGAAGCTGCCTTTTTGGTTAAGTAGTTAGGATGTCTCCATAGTCCTAGATTGTTTATCATTCTCCAAAATTCCTTGTACAGTTTTCTCCTTGTTATAATGTTTGACAATGATGGAGTTGCATTTGTTGTCCTCCAAAATGGCTCATACTTGGCTTCATTGACAACACATGGGTTCCAGAAACAATGCGGACAATCATGTGACTCTTCATTAGAACTAGGGGAATCATTGTTAGGAGGCTGCGGAGGCTCTGTAGATACATGTTGTGGTATCATACCAGTCAAAATGCTGATTGACTGACTTGCTTGACTTTCGTCTTCTGTTGAAGAATCAGTGGCTACTGTTTCTAAAGAACAAATTGCTACTGTTTCTGAAGAGATACTAGCTGATGTTTTCCTCTTTGCTGCTTTTCTTCTATTCACATTACTGTTTTTTCTGTATTATTCAACCTACTGTTCTTGTAGCTGTCCTCAATGGGGTCAAAGTTCCAGTCATAGTGATCATATAGGGATTCTATCACTAACCTCTGTTCCTCAGTTACATTTATCTTCAAGCTGTAAGTTCTGCTTTCCATTTCACTGCTTGAACTTCAAACATAAAATGACACTGTTTCTTGGATCATAGATTTAGTTTTTAGAATCTGAAAGACCAGTGAAATGCAGCTTGATAAATGTATATTACTATGGGAAAACCAAGGCTTTCTCCAATTCTTGGAGGTTTTAATAATAAATACTCTCTGGTGGATTCATCATCTGGAATCTCAGATATACTCACTCGGGAAGGTACATTAAATGTTGAATGTCACCAGAAATCTAACATATAATCTTCATATGTGGAAGAGTGTAATTTGTTCACCCCTGTGTTCATGATATGGTACATCCACATGAACTCTTGTAAGGTCCAAATCTAGGTTTCTATTGATGTGACCATGATTGATAATTAAAAAACATGACTCCCTGACTTTGTCAATGAGGCATGTAGAAAATCTCTTGAATTTCCCAATTTTTCAATTTTATAGCTAAGTGGTGAAAGCAGGCAAATCCTAGACCTCTGAGATTTTTAATTGGGGCTGTACCACTTATGTGCCTCATGGCATAAGTTGCAAACAGTTACCTGGATTTTTTATTTTTCTGAACTTTCATCATTAAATTATGGCTAGAATTTGAGTAAGAACAAAAAAGAAATGTGGTTATAATGCAACAATAAAATATGGCTTATCATTTTTGCACTCCCTAGCTTAATAACTAAAATAAATATAATTATGGTTATATATTTCCCACACTGTCACATCCCTAAGGTACACCCTTTGCCTAAATTGCCATGTGTTTTCAACTGTTACATTTGTGCCTTTTCACATATCTTACTAACAGTTACTAGGCAAGACACACATTGTAGCAATCCTAAACTGTATGATGGCAAGTAAAGCTAAGAAAAAGAAGGAATATAGAGAAAAGCATGGGCGTTCCTCAAGATTCTCAATTGAATGTGCAGGAGGTCAAGAGAAGAAGGAAACTTTGCTTGGAAAAACGAGTAAAATAAAGAAGTTTTTACACCTGAATGGCAATGTAGATGCCATAGAAATAGCATTAGACTATTGGCTAACACACAATATGCCATCTGCAAGTAGCAACACACATACTTCAGCATCATCTGAAGGCAATCTTGAGCCAGAGTCTTGGTACACACCACTAGAGAGACATGAAACTGAGCAACCAATATTTTTTACAACTGAAAAAACTGTCAAAAAACTTGTAAGTTTAGTTGAACATCATAGCAGAATATGTCAAGCGGAACTTCAGTTGCAAGAAGTAGTATTACATGGACATGCAGCAACAATTGCATTTAAATGCCAGGTCAGCGAACATTATGTAAGATGGCCTTCCTCACCCCACTTACCAAATAGCGAGGCTTACGTCAATCTTCGTTTTTTCTTTGGACAGTTGACAAGTGGGCTACTGCCTTCACAATATGAGAATGTTGTTAAAGCAGTCGGTATGGGCCATCTAGGTTGGAGAAAAGAGAAGACTTATACAAATGAATTATCTTCTCATATCAGTGAAGCGATGAAAGAATCTTGCAAAGCTGCCTTAGATGAAGAAAAGGGGACGTATCCTGATGTCGAGGCAAATGGTATCAATATCATGACGGATGCTCGACATGGTGGTAGAAGAAATGCGTTTGATTGTGATGTGATATGTTTGGGCCACAACAAACACAGAGTTATACGTTCTGAACATGTTTCAAAGGAAGATGAAATGTCATCTCAAAAGCATGAGGCATTGGGTACTAAACGGATGTATGAATTTTTTGATGCTGAACAAGTTAAAATAAATATTCATGCCCATGACAACAACGGTACAATCAATAAAATAATCCGTGAGCACAGAGGACCTGGTGGCAAGGAAACTTTAAACCAGAATGACACATGGCATGCGGCAAAGTCATTCAGTCGTGAAATAAACAAAGTTTGTAAGGGGCCCAAATATAAAGATGGCGAGACGTGGCACTCGGAACTCATAGACAAACCCGATGGGGCACGAAAAATAGCACAGCAAGTTATTCGAAACTGTGATAAGAATCCGAATACAATCAGGATGAAACTAGAGCAAATTCCAAACCATTATAAGGACAACCATTTAAATTGCGATGCCATATCAAGCTGTAAAACAAATATCAACTACAGATTAGAGAAAATTAGAATCACCTCACCCATTGCAGAACAATTATTATTATCATCAATTAAAAAAACAGAAATTTATAGACACGCTGAACATTATACAGAAGCTATGGACACATTTTATGTTGAGAGCTTCAACAATACGTTGAATATTTTCCATGATAAGCGTGTTGTCTTTAAAAAGCAACAATTCGAAATAAGAACTAATCTAGCTGTCGTCCACTGGAATGAAAATGTAGACCGTGATTATTCCAGCATTACTGAAATTGATGATCCACTGAATCCCTTCAAACAAAGAAAAGTTTTGAAGGACTACACAACTAATTACAAAAACAATATTTGGAACAAATGGATGGATTCTATATTTTAATTATACAATATACTTATACTTTACCACATTCCATAGATTATTTACAAGATTAATAACATATAAATACAACATGACTATGTGCATGTAATTGGATTAACTATCACTGTTGGATATATAAAGATCACATCACTTGAAATGCCTCAGCCAGGATCAGGGTAAGTTAATATCAATAATACTTCATTTACTGCAGATATTTTAGGCCATGTGCTTTTGTTGACCTCTAAATATGCACGGATCGCCTGTTGTGATTGGCTCATTTCAAAATAGGCTCCTCCTTCTCAGTTGTTCCAATATCAGAAATTAAACAGTAATAATTACAAAAGTAAATAATATCTTGGACTGGATTTAACATGTTTCAATGCCTCCTATATTCATAGATAACTGTGACAATTTATAGAGTGATAGGGTTTCTATAACTAGAGAAAATGAGGAAAATGTCAGTGAGCTCAGATTTTGTCTAAATTTTGAATTCAGCCATGTTTTTTCAACTGATTCAGGCCTTTTATAGCGGGGGTGAGTCTTTAATATTTATCATATTCACACAATACAAACTGTTTTATTCATGATAAAAGTTATAAGCAAATCTGTACAGTTCCCTTCAAAATTATACGATCACTATTTCAAAACTAGAGAAAACATACATCAACGTATAACTCGATTTGGTCATAACTTAGATATTCCTAAACATAGAACCAGAATTGGTGAAAATTCTATTAAGGTCCATGGTTCATATATATGGAATTCCCTCAATGAAGATATTAGAAATAAATCATTAAATTCACTCATATCTCGTTTGAAAATTGACCTCCTGAGTACAGAGTAACCAAAACATTTATTTCATTTATTTATTGTCTCATATTATTGTATTTGTATATTGTATTCATATTATATTATTGTATTGACCTATGTACCACTTTAAATGTTCACAGTTTATCATGTTTATTGTAAATTTAATTATGGGTGTCATAGCCTGTATAATGTTGTAATTTTTGTAATGAAAAATGAAATAAATTATTTTGAAATTGAATTGAATTGATGAAGTCCTTTCTTCTAAATATGTGTAAATATGCAAGAAGTCCTTTCTTCTAAATATGATTACATCGTATCAATATCAATATCAAGTTAATGTAACTCATTATATTATACAGTTTAATTTTACTTAAACCATCTGTCAAGAGTCAGCTGCTTCCCAGCTTTCTTCAATGATAAGTCCAGTATTGTGTCCTGTAGTTTTGGTGTAGTTGTTGGTTCATCTTCATTGGAAGGTTGTTTGTTTCTTGCCTCAGGCGTTGTATCAGAAAGGTTTGTATTTGTTGGTTCAGGTGTTAACAGTTTCCTTTGATAAGTAGAATCTTCCAGCATATTATCAGTTATAAGAGTATCATGTATTAAGAGCTCTTCATCGAGAAGTAAATCTTTATTAGCTGTTTCAGTTTCTCCCAATATCGATTCCCTTTTTTTGTTTATTACCTCAATTGACTCCTTTGCTGCTTCCATCCTTTTAATTTTCTCTTTCTCGGATAGTTTAGGAATTTTATAGACTTTTAACTGTTCTTGAGGGGAAATGTCAACTTCTTTCAAGCATTTTTTCAGGATATCATGGCCCAATGGTGAAAGTCTGGCGAAAGAGTCCCACCCACTGTCCATATCTATATCAATATCTTGCCTGGGCTCATTTGTCTTCTCTTTTCCCTGGACAATTTCCACCTCTTGGTCCTCTGAACTCAGTAAAGAGGGCATTACAGATGAGACGGGGGTATCAAGAGACATCAGATCAGATATTGAGTTGATGACTTCACTGTCATTTGAAAGATCCACATACGTAATCTTGGGAATGCTCGCATTAACCTGGCCAATATGTTTTGCAATATGTTCATCGATTGCCTTTTTAAAGTACATAGGCCTTGTATATCTACACTCTGGACAATGAAATTTTTCTGTATGCACATTCCTCACATGCTTGTTTAGTTTGGTTTTACTATCAAACTTCTTGGAGCATAGTTGACATCTGTGTTTGTTATGGAATTGAAACTCGTGTTCTACTAACGCTTCTATTTCAATGAAGGAAGCCCCACACAAAACATCTTGAATTGAATGTAGACAGGAATAGACCTGGAAATATAGGGTACTGGAGATGAGTGTAGGCCAAACGTTCTAAACAAACATTGTTTATTATATATCAGTAGTAACAAATATACCAATATATATGGGATTAATATCTGAACCTACATTTAACTCTTAAAGTTACTTTGGGGAGTTTACTCTGAGACTGAAAATTATAGAGTAAAGTTGGTTTTTAAAGGATTAATAAAAGAACATAAAACAAGGCAGAAAGTTAACTTGAGAAACAAAGAGCTAGTAATAGGTTAAAAATCATGCAGACATGTTAGTACATTTCATAGCCATCTAGCCATGCAGGTACTTTCTGTCTACGCTGGGGTCTAGTTTTTGGGTCATCAGAAATTGGGGAAATATTCTCAGTTTCCGATGGTGGAATTGTCTGATCATCTGTCACAATTTCGGATTCCACAGGCGTTTGGAATTCGGGAGGAGGATCCCCTAGGTATCGTTTTAGACGATTTGAATGAACAACTTTGAGCGTCCCCTTGATTGAGATCATGTAACGGAAATCATCTAATTTATCGATAACTTGGTATGGACCATCCCAGTTATTTACAATTTTTGGCATTTGACCAGTTTTGGTTACAGGGATATGTATCCAAACCAGTATTTTGGCTTATACAAAGGGTTCTGGGACTTGATGTCATATAGCCTCTTATAGTTCTGACTAGCTAAATCAATGTTATCACGGGCTGCATCATGCACCACTAATAACTTGTCCCTGAGCTTTTCACAGTAACTAGTATGTAAAGGGTCCTGGGGTGGACCTTTCTCCACAAGTGGAGGGGGACCTAATACTAAGTCTGCTGCTATAAAGGGAGTTCTGCCGAACATCAATTCAGCTGGAGAAAATTTAGTTGTCTCATGCACAGCTGTTCTGATTGCTGAAGCTACAAAAGGGAGGTATTCTGGCCAATCTCTATGATGACAGGACACTATTTTGGACAACATAGCTTCAATGGTCTGGTTTGAACGCTCCACCATACCATCCGACTGGGGATGGTACAGCGTTGTTCTAGTCTTATCACAGATCGTTTGGTGAATTCGCACTTCAACAATTAGATGTTGTCAAGTTTTCTAACATTCTGTACCGATTCTTGTTCAACAGATATATCATTGGATGAAACCTTTTTATCACCTGAAAATATGTTTTCCAATTGAACTGAATTTGAGCAAGCCAGTCTCTACCTAATAACAAATGTTTTGTATGCTTTACAATATACAATTGTAATATCTTGACTTGCTTGTCATACCTAACCTTGACTTTTATCTTGCCAACAGGCTTTACTGATTCACCCGTGAAACTAGAAAACTCTATGTGTACCCTTTAATTTCATATGGTTAAATAGATACTGCTGAGCCTGTATCTAATTCCATGTCCAGCAACATCTTGTCATATCTGCTTGGCTTCGTTACATGTCGTCTAGCGAACTAATGCACTTGACACAACCTCCACAAATGTCTTGTGAGGATTTTCTTGAGTCTTTTCCATCAGTTTCAAGGCTGTGTTTTCATTGTTTATGCCCGATATGAAACGATCTTGTAATTGCTCATCGAGTTTATTTGCAAACTCACACTGGCCTGAAAGATGCTTTAATGTTACGACATAGTCTTGAATAGATTCATCTGCTAATTGATCACGTTTGATAAACTTGTGTCTTTCAGCTACCACTATTTGTTCCGCTTTCAAATGTTTCCTCAACATGGTTTTTAGATGTTGGTAAAACTTTGTGCTGGGCAATTCTGGAGCAACTAAATCTCTTACCACTGAGTAATATTTCTTGCCCAACAAATGTCAGAAGATTGCAACTACCTGTTTTTCAAGTGTTGGGTCAGGAACTACTGGTGCTGGATCAAGTCCATTTGCAATCAAAAATAATTCGAATCGCTCAACATAACAGTCCCAATCTTCACTGGCATCATAGCACGTGGAAAATGGTGGTTAACCAACTCGGACATTTTGCACATTCTCAGCCCTTTCAGTTCCTTTCTCCTGTATTGGATCAGCCATACTTTGTGTTCAAATGTTGCACAAATATATCCAGTGTTTTTATATCATCGCCAAATTTGTAGGATATGTCAATTATAGATACAAATGTCTATTAATATCCCAAAGTAATAAATGAACACAACTTTTATATTCTGTATTCAATCTATATTTCAAAACGAGGCTGATACTAGTGACACCTATTGACAACACTTATTGGTTGTGCTAACACAATGGAACAATCACTTCATTAATCAAATATACAACAAGCAGAAGTACAGTTCACAAGTTTACGAATATCAGTTACAGTCAGACACAAATACTTACTGTAGTACAGGAGTCCGTGAAGCGATGACATAATCCATGTCGTTTGCATATATCCGCGAAGCAATGACGTAATCTGTGTCGTGTGCAAAAATGTTAAGCTCGAAATTTGCGAAAAATTTCCACTGGCAATCAAAGTTCAACACCAAAAATACCTGTAATCTGGTAGCATTCAGACAAGTTTCACCTGTCCTACTTATTCTCTGTGGTTTAACCTCCTCGTAGGATCGCATTCCACATTTGACACCATGTTCAGTTTATTTTCTGGTGTAAGCCCCAATTGCAGAAGAAAATATTGTAATACAAAATAATAATGGCTTGCCAGCCAATCTGACAATTACATGACACACAATACATAACAGTAATATTTAAGAGGGCACCCGAGTTTGGTTATGATTTCAATCTGAGGTACAAATGGGGAAACTTCTATATTAATCTAACAAATAAATGCTCTGAAGCTGATTCTAGTGATACACAATGAATAATATAATTAGAATGGCTACTGTAATAAGACAAGGAATGGTTACCCAGCTATCGGCAGCTCAAAAAATATATATTGAGTTCTGTATTAACTTTGCCCTCTTTGTGTGATATATATGTTGATAACTTTCTATTACAAAAACTTTTTTTTTAATTGAATCTTTACTACACTACCCCATGCCATGACTAGAAAATACAGTGATATGACTTGCCAGCAATAGTTATGTATTGTATATTAAGTTGACTTTCGCCGAAGATACATGCTTGTAGCTTTGGTAGATTTTATAATTTCCGCGATTCTTGTCGTGGAAGCGTCTTCTATGAAGAGGTTAAATTGGCTTTTCCTAATACATCTGTGGTGCCACAACTTTGCGAATAGAATGTGCTCTTATAATACTATCAGAATGCGATTGCATATTATAAGTTCTGATTCTAAAATATTTTTGAGGTGATATTCTTGGTGAATAGGCATCGATGTGAAGTATGAATTCCATCGAAACTTCACACACATAAACATTATACTCATGATATAGTCAAATCGGCATACCTAGTTAATAACCAACCCATGGGTTTCATAAAAGAAACGATAATATTTGAGCTAAAAACTGCCATAAAAAAAACTGCCTAAAAACTTTCCTCTCTCCATCATGTCTAATATCATTTTTATATGACATCACACCAATAAGACGAAATACATGACAACAGTATCCATCAACAAAATACCTGAATTCTGATCGCAAAAGGTCAATTAGCATTGCTGATAATCCATCCATGTTATGAAATATATAAAAGAACCGATACTCACAGGGTTTTATATATATAGCTTGCCCGTTGGTAAGTGTGGAGCATTACTTGTTAAAAATGCTCCAGCATCCACAGCTTTATTTCCCCATTTTCAGTGTTATTGACTATTTTCATGTAACAGAAGAAAAATTTGGGTACAGTCAAAGTATCATAAGTGGCGGATTTACAATCTGCACCTCTGTATACATAGAAATGAGGCCAATCTACTAGTATTTTGGCAATGTCATAAATTGTTCGCATTCTGTTTGATTTTTAGACCGCTTACCTCGAAATTACTTGTGTCCTTTCTCATCCTTGGATTTCATCCTCACTGTTATCGGTGTCAGATTGTAATAAATCTTGTAGCCTTTTGTCAATAGTTTCTACAAGCTTGGAGTCCCTCCGTAAAGTGTTGAGATTAATATAGGAAATTCCATGATCGGTGTTCAATGCTTGATAGTCTGAGCGACATTGGTTCCACTGGATTGCACTTGATATTGAATTTCGAATCGGGGTGTAATTGCAACAGTTTCTACCCCATGCGCTGCTGTGTGTCTGGTAGCAGACCTGGATGGTACGCTGGAAACATTGTGATGGCATTTTGGCAAAATTAGTCTGCCAATTGTCCAAATAACTCCTGAATGTCTTGCTTGGTCAAAGAAGTTTGAGAGTCGTCACCGACGTAAGGGTTTCTCGCATTAACGCCTGGCTACTCATTTTCGTGCGTCAACATAACATCTATATCTTCCTCATCTGTAATCGCTGGGACTGTCAATTTGCACTTTACCATGTTGGTGGAGGGTGTTTTCTCTCGCATTTGTTACAGTATCTCATGTTGAATAATATAGTTAACCCAGAATGTTTTTACAAATCAACATTCAAATAATAACATCCAAAGGCTTAGTGAATTGCTAACACACGAGGGGACTCTACGTCATTAGACATGTGATCATAGAGAGGAATTATACTCTTGAGATACTGTTATTAAAGTAAATAGGACAAATTTAAACATTTTGAACGTTCAAACAAAACAGATCCTTAAAATTGTAAAAAATTCACTAAAATCTGTCAAAAATGTTTTGTATTGTTGCATTTTCAAATGTAAGCAACATCCTAAATCATTGGATATTGTCGAAGTTATATCTCTGAAAATTGTGCAACTGCTTACCCATCTAACCTGTGATTCAAGCACAGTCAAGCATCAATCGAGAACTATTGGGACATTATTGAAGCAGCTTCATTCTACCACAATTAAATAGTTCTTTAACAGGACTCTGTGGATGACTCTATGGATATGCTTATATAATAAGTCCACCCACTATGGCTCAGTGGCAGAGTCAAGGTTACCAGTACCGCTTGGCCCCGGGTTCGATTCCCGGTTCAGACAAGTTTGTTTGTGCGTTATGTAATTCTTGGTGTTTGACACTCGTATAAAAGTCTGTGGTGTGTACTTCTGTGTACCTGTGCACACAAAAGAACACAGGGCTCCTCCAAGGAGGGGTTTCTTCCAGTGTAAAATACGTAAAATACGGAATATACCAATGATTTATTGCTTGCCATATATAGCGGTAACCAAGATATAATAATAAGAAGCCAAAATAAAAGTGAAATGTGAACACTATATCAAGTTGTTTGGGAATTGAACCCAACCCAAGGAATGATAAGTTCCATGGTGTAAGCCTGCACAACTTGCTGGATATTTGTATAATCACATCACATTATTGTTATTTGACTTTTAAAAAAGTACACGCCCATTATTTTTTACATGATTTGCACATTACCTGTACTTATGGAAACATATTTTTAACCAATCAGGGACATAGCCAGGGTGAAGTTAAGATGAGACCTTTGTTTAAAAAATATTATTATTATTAAAATCATGAATTTCAATATTCATTAAAATACAATTTTCTCTATGAAATATTACTAAAAGAAAGATAATTGGTAAATTATTACACATTTACGTTGTGACCTTACTCTATACTTTTTCCGTAAACAAGATGGTGGCTGTTTTCCAAAATGGCCACTATTTTTGGTAAAAATGTAATCTTTGGTAACTAAAATAACCGTGAACTAATTTGGTTTAAATTTTAGAAGCTGATATGTTCTGTTCAAGATGGCCACTTATTATCAAACTGTGTGTTGTTTGGTCGGATATGCTACTCGTGGATTTGCTGTTTTTCTAGTTGAATTATACTTCCCTGAAATGGGAGACTTTAATTGCCTGCATGCACAATGAATTTTTTGCCATTTTAAAGGGCCATAACTACACAATAAGAAGACTTGGTGTCCTGAGCTGTTAGGAGGGAAATAGCTTGATCTGTTGCATCTGTAATTTTGAGGATCATATATGTCCTCTAGAATTCATTCTTTCAATGCCTGAATCTTGTTGAAAAAACTGACCCAGGTTGGCAACCTTGCTGTATAGCACATTTTTATGAATCAATACTTAAACAATCATTTTCTCAGAAATGAGGCAGAGAACCATCTCCTATGTTTTACCATAGCTCAAAAACATATTCCAAATTAATTTTAAGCAAATCACTCTAGTTCCTTTGGTAGAATTGATATCTCAAACATGATGAAAATGACACTTTTTACAATTTTCAGACAATTATTAACATGGTTGCAAATGGGTGTAACAAAATGTGGTAGGGGGAGGTCTGAACCTCAATGGATTTGACTGAATTTTTTGTGCTTGCTTTCCTTTACCAGGAGACCAACTGGGCAAAACTCCATCTTGATTTGAAAACACAGTTGAAACTGGTGAAACACCCTAGGATAGGATACCCCTGCCAAGTGCAAGGGCACTTGATTTCATTCACTTCCAGTGCAAGTGCTCCTCCAGCTCCAAGGTATGTTATGATTGCTCCTACTCCAGGGACAAGCTGTGTCATGGTTAATCCGGCCTTTGTTTCTGATACCCAGGAGTACGAAATCCTATAGGAAACGAGTGGAGAAGAACAAGATGGAGGGGAAAGCCACTAAGCCATAGTGTCCAAGTTTAGTGAAGAGTGAAACTGACACACTTGTAATGCTACCTAGCATAGCTAGATGGTCCCAAGTCCTTGTAAAAGCAGAGGTAAGTTTGTCAAAAATGAACATTAAATGTGTTTATACAATATTGTTCAAAGTTGTGTGGGCTTCACCAAGGAAGTAATATTCTTTGGATTGGGTTCAACTCCCAAATGACTTGATATTGTATTTACTTGTTAATGTTCTATTCATCTCTTCATTTCATAGTAGCCGAGACAACACAAGTCCCAAGTCTGTATTTTTACTCTCATTTCTTCACTTTTAAGAGTTAAGTCACCACATTTTGCATGCATATTCCTTGCAGAAATCCTAACATAGAATTTTATTGGTTTTCATTATAACTTATTTGTTGAAAATAGAGAAACATTTGATTCTGATTGGTTTATAATCAAAATTTGCCATTTTCAGCGACAAATGCATTATTTTAACTTTATATAAAAAATCACTACTTTTGGTGTAATAATTCCAAATTGACCACATGTTTCCTTTTTCAGCAGAAGTGTAACTATTTTGGGGTAATTGAGACATATCCGAGAAAAATGGTATGCAGAAACATGATATTTGAAATAAAATTCCAGTAACCATTTTAATCAAATGAATGATGACATATTTGGTATCATCTTTAAGCTTGTAATGTGTGCGTTAATTTGGTACCCGTATCAGATGCTATATATTGTGACATCACAGTAGTAACAAACGATCTTAAAGGGGAAATTAAGCACCAAAATGCGGCAAAATAATGGTGTGACTCCACCACTGCTTGCCACAATCAATGAATGCATTTCTCATTGGGGTACTCTTCCAATGCATGATCTGATGACTGGCAAAAAATATCTAGGATGATAGTTATTGTCAATAAGATTAGAGACACCATATTGTATCTATCATTAATAACTTCAATTTTTATTAATGACGTCAAAATGTTGCATTTGTTACACAAAATGGATAATTCTGATTATGGACCAATACAAATTAAATGTTTCTCTATTTTTAACAAATAAATTATAATCGAAACCAATAAAATTCTATGTTAGTATTTCTTCAAGGAATATGCGTGCAAAATATGATGACTTAAAAGTGAAGAAATGAGAGTAAAAATAGACTTGGGACTTGTGTTGTCTCGGCTACTATCTACTAAACTTGATTCAATTCTCAATGTGCAACTCCTCCTTTGCATTACTAGACCCAATAAAAAGATTTCTTGGAGGGATTTGATCATGACATGATATAGTAATTTTTGATAGAGATTGATTGTGACAATTGTGCTTGATTGTGCCAACAGAATACTTGATTGGTAGCGTTTATCGAGTGGATTGCTATCAGGAGTGTTGAGACAGTATTAGTCAATGTCTATTAAGTCATGTACTCAGTCAGTTTCATAAATATACCAGATTTATGGTACTATGGAATGCCTGCCTGGTTATTTATTATCTGGTTGTGTACCCATTAGTACCCCCAGGTCAATGGTACTATGGGACACCTTACTAGTTGTTGTATGGTTGTAGCCCTTGGTATCGGGTGGTATGGGATACCTCACTTGTTATTATGTGGTTCTAGCCAAAAGTAACCCCAGATATATGGTAGTATGGGACATCTTACCAGTAACTATAGCTTTGTAGCCTATTGTAGCCCTGGGTATAGGGTGGTATGGGACACCTTACTATCAAGGATTGGTTTGTATCCCAATGGAGGCATGAATCTGGGATGGTATGGGATTGTAGCCTGTTGTAGCTTCTTACCATGGAAAGACCAGCGGGGGAGGTTTGGGGGGAGGGCAATAGGAGATACCAATAAAAAGTGGGGTCTCACTACTCATATACCAAATAACCAGTAATTAACACAACAATCGATTAATAACAACAACGTACTCTATTATAAAATATCAACACATAGTAACTATTATGTCATACAAGTAATTCTTTACAGTCATGGCTAGTTATAGTTTACATGTAAATAGACACCCTGGCACCCAATTCCAATGTTAAGGCTAAAAATGGCTAGCAAGAGAGCTTGGCTACAAACATCTAGAGTATGACGTCATGAAGCTAAAGATGGCTAGCATGAATGTATTAGGCTACAAATGCTCCAGTCTTAACAAGTCAAATCACGCAGAAACCATACCAGAACGTCAAAGTCGTATAACTGGAGTATTCCGGATTTAAATCTTTCTAGGAAAGATTGCATGTTACGCAAACTTTGGTATGTCAATTATAATTTGATCAATATTAAACGGATCTCATTATCATCCTCATTTCCTTAAATGAGTAGTACTGATTATTAGGAACACCAATCAATTCTGGCCATTTTCTCCAGTACATGCACACAAATTTCTCTTCGCAGAGGGATGATAACATATAAGGTCCAAATAGATTAGACCCTGAGCAGCTTGCGAACCACCATGCCCCCATCTTCAGTGTGGCACAATTTTGAGGACTAGCATCACGGTCTTCATCCTTCGTAGAGAACTGTTTACCATTATCGAACGCCATACTATCACCTGCAGTTCCTGAATAACTTCCAATACTAAGTCTAAAGTAATCATTCCCTGATGCTATGCTGAATTGATCATATTCTGCATATTTTGTTACGCTGCCTTGGTCAGGCCAAGTAGTGAGCTCAATACGGAGCGTGTAAATCTTCTGGTCTAAAAGTGAAAGGATCTTGTTGAAACCCAAGAAATATTCTCCTTCGACAGAACCAAATCCTGTGATGTAATCAGTATAAGTCAAGTTAAAGTCTTGCGATCCATCAAACCTATTAGCAATGACGAGCGATCCATTTGTGCACAAAGCTTCAAAGATGTTCCCATCTGTGGTTCGAATAGTTGCTGTTCCATCCACACGTTGACTACAGTCACTCTCATCTATAACTATGAAGGAAGAAAACTGAAATATTAGATATCCTAAGGAACAATACCAAGAAACAATAGGTTTTATTATTATTTTGCAAGGGTATTAGGGAGAGCCTACACATCATCTATGATTTTTTTTAATTACAAATACTAGGGAATTAAAAAATATTGATAATTTTAGGAATAACACGCCTGCTTGAAATTTGTCAAAGGGTTAAAAAGAGAGTTATACTCGTATGTTAAATTCAGCTCAACAGTTTAACATAAAGGAGTGGTATCGATATGAATACACGTTTCTCTTAAACCAGTCATAAAAAAATATAAAAATTAAACACATCGTCAATTTAATGGTCATCTTTTGAATGGTAAACACTATAATTTGAAAAATATATAAATATTTTCATCTACATTGTTTTAGAAAACACATCAAACACTTGTTTTGGTCTTGGTATCATGTTTCCAGAGTGAAATGAAACATCTTTCCGAACCTCATTGGAACAAAACAACATAAACAAAACATGTTTAGGTCTCGCAATATTGTAATTGTACAAAGGAAATTTTGGTTGATTTTAAAAAAGTATCTTGTAAATGAAATAAAAGTTTTATCTTGATTTTTATCTATTTTGGGGGATTTTGTTTTATTTTTAATTTTTTGAATTCTTTTTTTTTAAATCAACCAAGAATTCTTTTGTATAACTATAATATTAAGAGGTCTAAAAACATGTATATGCAATTTTGTTCCAACAAGATTCGGAAAGATATTTTATTTCATTCTCAAAAATTGGTAGAAAGGAGCAAAAACAATTGCACTAAAAAACAAAAAATGTTAACAAAAACAGTTATATAAAATATTTCTAAATAATTTTTGCATTAAATTGTTGTCAATCAGTCAACATTACATAAAAAACATGTTTTTTACAGAATGTGTTCAATGATTGGTTTAAGAGAAAAACATTGTTGAATTCAGTTCTCCATATCGATACCACTCATTTGTTATTATAAAAATCATCATGAATTGGCATCAAACCTAGAAATTCTGCTAATTATGATTTCTTTTGACAATGACCAAGGGGTATAAGATGACATTTTTCCAAAATGAGGTTTTACATCTTCAAGCAATCGAAGCTAAAATCAGACAAAAATGGCAAACACAGTGTCAATACTGTATGGAGACCATACATGTCAAGCAAAATATAATAATTAAACTCCATACCGATTTCACAATTAATCCCAATGAATCCATTCGGACACTCACACTTGTAGCTGTTAATTTTGTCAATGCATTGTCCCCCATTCTGGCAGGGGTCTGAGTCACATTCACATAATTCTACAAGTGCAAATAAAATAAAAAATTTCAAAATTAAGGGATACAAATAAAACTAGGAAAATACTAAAGATATGGCATTATATTTGAAATAATTCTGATTTTACAAACTAACATACAAACAAACCAACAAACATTTTACACCTTTTTTCTTGAATATGGACATACATGTATTCATCTACAGTTTAATTAAATATATTAAGGATAATTATTTCTGAAAAAACTGAAATGACAAAAACAATAACACATGCGGTGACCATGGAAGTAGAACAGAACATATTAATCCAGGCGTTTTTTCATCTGAAATAGAAAATGAAATATTATTATGGTGTTACATTTTTACCAATTAAATTCATACTTGTCTTGCTAATTCCAAGATTTTAGATCTGCCCCTGATTAACATCTCAGAAAATCTTAGGAAATCAAAGTATGGAGGAGTAGTTAAGTAGGAAGGAAGTTCCCCCATATGAAGGGGTAAAATTTCTTAAGGGGTGAAATTTCCAGGGATTAAATGTGTAAAGGGTGAACTATCCAAGGAATGAAAGATCCAAAGGGTGAAACATCCAGGACACAAAATGTCAAAGGGGTGAAACATCTTGGGCAAAGAATGACAAACGTCTAAAAAAGTAACACATCTTCATATCGTAATTACGCTCATAGATCAATTATCTTGTTTAACCCTAGAGTTCCTAAGCTAATTGCACTAGCGGGAGTTCTTAAGGGGGGGGGGGGGACTCTGTACAGCAAAAAAGTCAAGATTCTTGATTCACATATACTTGCTATTGAAGGATGATTACTTGTTCTATTTGGAGTGATTTGATGTATAATTTGATAATTTATCTACTTTGTAATATGAGATAATCATTGCCTAAATACTTAAAGGATATAACAAAATATGGACAAATCTTGTTTCTTTTAATTAACTGTGTCTTTATGTCTTTTGACCATTACATCTAACATGATAATGTTAAAAAATGCACACATCCGAGGCACACCCCCTCAATCCTGGTCAAAGATATAAAATAAAACCAGAATTTCTTAATTTCATTTTATTTTTTTCATTTCAATTTTGATTTTAGGTTTTATTGTTTGTCAAAATAGCGTGTCAAAATGTGGCAATTTTAAAGTAATACCTTTTAGTCAACTTTAATGACTTCATGATAAAATGTTGGTTCTAAAATGGAAGTGTATAGTGGTGTATAATTTGATAGTTTATCTCCTTTGTAATAGGAGATATCACTGCCTTATTACTGAAGGGGTATAATAAAATACGAAGGAATTGTGTTTCTTATGTTTTACTGAGTCTCTATGTATTTTGACAATTTATAACATCAAATCTAACATATTGATGTGAAAAATTAAAATGCTATATTACATAATAATTTATGTCATTAATTAATTAATTGATTATGATCAATAATAGTCACTAATTAAATAATTACAGCACTGTAAACTGTACTTTGTCTCTTAACGCAACAAAAAAATATACAGGGTACTTGACATTGCTAAATAATAAAAAGATAAGATATAATACATAATTTTTGCACTAAATTATTACCATATCCCTAGGAGCAGCTACATGAAAAATCAGACAAAACCAATGCTAACTTCAAATGTTATCAAAAAAAATTCACACTAGGGATAAATCTGTAAAAGTCAAAAGGCATACTATGGGATCACCCTGTCAATGTACCTACTCTAATTAATCAAGAAATTTTTTGGTTGTCAAACAAATAAACCAAGGTGTTAAAGAATCTTAGCATTGCATCAATGGAGATTTGGCCCAAGGTTTTTTTGAAAAGTCATGGAAAATGATTTAAATGACACGATTGCAAAAGTAAAAGCTAATATTGTTGAAAATATTCACTGAATTCAAATATGGTATTAAAAAGAAAGAAAAATAAGTTGTAAGGGGAGCAATTCACTTAAAATCACATAAAAACAAGAATAAGCAAGATTTCAAAGCTATACAAAAAACCCTTTATTGAACAAAGGGGACATGCCATTAAGAGGCCATTTTCTGACTTAGTCATTTTTTCAAAAGTGTGAAAATAAAAAACCTCATGAAAAGTTCTTAAAATATTCTGAATAACAAGTTGAATATATATTTTTAATGATGGCACAAGCAAAAGTCTGAAAATTAACATGAAATGAGGGGTTTTGACAGATGCAAAAGATGGTAGATTTGTGATGAAGAAATAGAGGTTTTTGCAGTAACAACACAATTACCTCGAAGTTATCGGTTATAAGAGGCTGAGGACTAAACTTGAAATAATTTTCAATCTCAGATTAACCATGTTAACAGTAGTATCTAACTTAAGCCGGACAGCCACTCAAAATGTATATGGAGCCCATAAGATACATTTTTCTCAATTGAAGTCACTATTTCTGTTTTAGCTTCAGAGGATAGGAGGTACATGAACATGCTAAGTTTACCTAGATCACAAGCCTTACCACAAATATAAAAGTATATGGGAATAGAGTTGATATGTGTGAGAACCTTAAAATTCTCATTTTATTGGGGATGGGACTTGTGATTCATGTGTATTTCTAACTTCTTCACATGTGCACGGATCTAAAATTGTGGCAGCCATCTTGGATTTGTCATATATGTGGACATGGTTTTGGTTGTGCTGAATTTGTTCCAAAATAACATTTCTTGTATACCTTCGATAAGTGAGATAGGCATTTGAAATTAAATACAGATAGTATACTTGACATTTAATGCAGTAACAGTTAATACAATTCATTATTACATAATAAAGGGAGTCCAGACAAAAAGTTGATATTGTGTTAGTTTAACTGGGCATAAATCACTCATTGACCTTGGTTTTCTTAATTGGCTTGGATAACAAGTTGTTCTATTTATTCAGAAAAGGAGTATAATTCAATATACAAGTTCACATTCATTCCATCCTCTTGTAGAAATGAATCTCATATTATTTCATCTCAAATATAGAACACAAATATAAGAAAAAGCAAGTTTCTATTAATTACAAAAGTTAGCTTCCTTGTCATGCCTGAGTGTTGGTTCCGCTTCTAGAGAAAAAAGATATTCCCTCTGGAAATATCTTATTGACCATTGCTATACACTCCATATTTAATCCTCCCTGTAAATAACATTGATATACAGTATATATATGACATTGATCGAGGATCTGGGGTTTGGGTATGTGAGACATGAGTTCTTTTTTTCCAAAGTTGAGCTCTGTTCCGCTCTGTTAGGTAACATGAAAACATATTTATCATATTTTGCAAATGTGTGAAAAAAGTGATATCTGTGGAATATGGAAAATATTTCACAGATATCACCTTTTGTCAGGGATTTGAAAACTACCACCAATATGATGTGTTTTGTTACATAGTGATTTCATGACATCACAGGGATGAATGAATGAATGGATGTTGTTTTGATATGTTTTGTTTAGTTTTATGGTGAACTATTAATTCGCTATGCTAACTTGGCAAGATATTGATATCAACTCGGAGATAAAGATGAAATCATTTGGAATCATATGATATCCTATACATATCCTTTACTGTGCCACAACTTTCTCATATGTTATAATTTGGCACAGGCCATCATTTCTTTTCCTTAAATTCATGCTTTTGTTCCTCGTTTTAGAAATGTGAGGAAATCTTTGATTTTCCTTGTATTTAAGTTGCTTAAATGTTGCCGTGTGATGTTGATAAAACTCAATAGTAATCCATGAGAGTCAAAGTCGAAATATACCAATTGCTAGCCCAGAACCTACCAAACTAGCATTTGCATTTTGCCAATATTGCCCTATGTGCTTTTCCATGAAAATAGTTTTAATCGTCTCTTTTCTTCAGTATTTGATATATTACATTTTACATATTTAAATTGGTTTATATTTATACATTATTTACTTAGACAACAATAAATAAAGATTTTTTTGTGAAAACACCAAAAATGGTATATGATCTTTAAATGACTGTTGTGTGAACATCAAAGGTCAAAATTCGCTGAAATTGTATTTTTATAAAGCACAAATGATTTTTCTTCAATATGATATGCATTATTATCAGATATCTTTAGGGGCTAAAAAGGGGCCTTAATGACACCCGTCCTTTAAAATGCATACTATGTACATTGATGAATGAGTGATTGATTGAACTGAAATACTGAGATGTTTGATTTATATGTTAGAAGTCAGTATTCCTTTGGTCAGTTTAGATTTGCTAGATTGGTAAATACCTTCCCTTTCTAATCATTTGTTTGCTATTCTTGGTGATATTTTTCACTAATGACATTGACATGGGCCTTCTTGAATTTTATTTAATCAAACACTTACCGAGCACTCTCATTAGTTCTGCAATGACATCCTTTGTGTCATTGTAATAGGATTCAATGCTCTTCTGCATGTCATTGTAATATGATGCAATATCTTCCTTGATGTCAGAGATGTCATTCTGTGTAGAGTTGTAGTATGATGCGATATCCTCCTTGATGTCAGAGATGTCATTCTGTGTAGAGTTGTAGTATGATGCGATATCCTCCTTGATGTCAGAGATGTCATTCTGTGTAGAGTTGTAGTATGATGCGATATCCATCTTGATGTCAGAGATGTCATTCTGTGTAGAGTTGTAGTATGATGCGATGTCTCCCTTGATGTCAGAGATGTCATTCTGTGTAGAGTTGTAGTACGATTCGATTTGATTTAGGGTGTCATCGTAATATGAATCAATGTTCTCCATGATGTCAGAAATGTCATTCCGTGTAGAGTTGTAGTATGATGCAATGTCACCCTTGATGTCAGAGATGTCATTCCGTGTAGAGTTGTAGTATGATGCAATGTCAACCTTGATGTCAGAAATGTCATTCCTTGTAGAGTTGTAGTATGATGCAATGTCACCCTTGTTGTCAGAGATGTCATTCCGTGTAGAATTGTAGTATGATACAATGTCGCCCTTGATGTCAGAGATGTCATTCCGGGTAGAATTGTAGTACGATACAATGTCACCCTTGATGTCAGAGATGTCATTCCGTGTAGAGTTGTAGTATGATGCAATGTCACCCTTGATGTCAGAAATGTCATTCCGTGTAGAGTTGTAGTATGATGCAATGTCACCCTTGATGTCATTCCGTGTAGAGTTGTAGTATGATGCAATGTCACCCTTGATGTCAGAGATCTCATTCTGTGTAGAGTTGCAGTACGATGCAATGTCACCATTGATGTCAGAAATGTCATTCCGTGTAGAGTTGTAGTATGATGCAATGTCACCCTTGATGTTAGAGATGTCATTCCGTGTAGAGTTGTAGTATGATGCGATGTCACCCTTGATGTTAGATATATTATTCCAAGTATACTTAAAGTATGATTCGATCAGATTTTTGGTGTCATCGTTATATGATACGATGTCCCCCTTGATGTCAGAGATGTCATTCCTTGTGTAATTTGAATATGAGAATATTTCTCTCGATATATCAGAGCTATACGATTCAATGATCTTATTTTGAGTGTCTATGTATGATGCGATATCACGTTGTATGTCAGAGGTATACGATTCAATGTCTTTCCCAAGAGAATCATACGATGATTCTATTTCTTGCTTTATTTCCAAGCAACATGATGCAAATTTTTTCGTGATTCGGCTTAAAAATTCTGAAATGAAGAAGTCTACATTAACAAATACATTTGAGATGCCTAAAAGACACAATTTATTTTGTATGTCACCATCCCTTTGAACTATGTTATGCTCCCAAGAGTTATATATATAATTTAGTAGGGTTTTCCGACTCCTTTGGTTCAATACTTATGCAAGCTAAATTATTTTCAGTATCTATTGGGTCCTAGAAATTTATAGAATTTTTCTTACCTTCCTTGGAACTCTTCTTTGAACTATTTTTTGAACTCTTTTTCCATTTTTTCAATTCACTGCTTGGAATGCAGTCACTGATGAGGACCAGTAAGACTATCACCTTTAAGATATTCATCTTGGTCTACGGGAATAAATAGTGCAACTACAATAAAATCAAAAGTCAATGGCTAAGGTTTCTTTTATAGCTAAAGACTAGCTTGAAAATCACTGAGGAATTAATTTAGGATGCATACGAGGCTTTAATGACCTTTATGCATTTGGGTTAGTCAAAACGAAGCTGTTTTCTTTAAAATAGTGAGGTTAAAATTAGCGTAAACATAAACATGTACTCCTATCTGTATGTTTGTTACAGATGCATATTGTAAAATGAGTTTAAGATAACATAAAAGGCTACAAAACCATATGCTACAATTTATGATAAAAATGACATCCTAATTATAGAATGAAAACCATGCGATGACTTATATGGCATATACAAGTACATGTCACCTCAAAGAACTGTTATATACTTCAGAGAGAGTGTGGTGTAGCTACTGAAGTAGGTAGGGATGTTGCTTGTGGGCCCGCTAATGGGGCAGTGACTTAAGGCGAAATGTTAATTTCTAGCATGATCCAGCAATGAGAGCCCAAGTAAAAAAAGAAATCTAATATACCACTAATACATCACCAATAGATCACCAATACACCATGAAAAGTGATTAAGTCAAGTGGTTTATAAGTTATGTATTAAAACTGGCAATACTCAACTAATAAACCACTGTTAGGTTTTTTAGGTGGAGTGGTTTGTTAGATGTGTATTAACGCGATTTTTTTCTGGAACGGTCTATTAGTAGTTGCTGCTGTAAGATGGCCCAGGAGGACACATTGACTTGTGATTTGGTGTAAAATTGAACTTAATTCTGACCAAACACTAAATTTTGAAATGCCTGTAATTTTTTCACATTTTAGAGTTGAACAATGATACTTGGCGAATCAATGTAACTTTGAATAAGCTTTAAAATGATATATGACACATACCATGACGACACTGGTATATGTCTGCCTAGGGGGGGCCCCATACTTTTAGGACACCCTGTATTAAACTGATCCTTGATTTAGAATGAGAAACCCCTTTTAAATGGCGGAAATAGTTCAAATGTGAGGGAATTAATTCTCCAATGAAATGTAGCATTACAACCAGAGAGGGGTGACTGGACTTCATTGAATCTTGCTCAGCATATTCATAAAGGTATGTAGAAGATGTACATGTTGAATCTTATTCATAATTTTTCACTGAATTTAGGACTATAGAGATTTTGTACCTTATGGATGTATAAAATTCTGAGATTTCAGGAGTGATTTGTTAGTAGTCTATTAAACTAGAAGTGGTGTATTAGAGTTCAGGAAGTGATGTATTAGTGGTCTATTAGTAATACTTGAGACTTCAGGAGTGATCTATTAGTAGTGTATTACATGCTCTCTGATTGGTCAATTATTTTTATCTCATTTGCATGGTAATTTTTTCAACTAATAAACCACCTGTTAAATCAATGGCAAAAAGTGATCTGTTAACGAAAATGACCACTAACAAATCACTAATAGATCATGTTCTACTTGTTGAGTATTAGTAGTCTATTAGTGGTTTATTAGAGTGGTATGGCAAGCTGTTTTTTTTCACTTGGGAGTGACCAATTAGTAAAGTTAAACAATTAGAACAACAAGAAAATGGATACAATCGAAAATTTCATACATTTACAATAAGTGTAAAACTGGTGAAGAATGTGTTAATTCAACTATATCATGCATCATCACATGGGATCATTTATTGCATGAATGAATGTGTGCGACCACTCAATCTTATGCAGATCGAATAAGAAATGTTTGTTGGTACTATTTTAAAGTTTAGTGAATGATATTTGATCTACAAATGGCATAATTTGTTGAATAAAAACATCCGTTTCCAAATTACCTATTTTCGGCCATTTATTAGCCTTGCCCAAGTCGGTATTTTTTTACTTATCTGGTCTTGAATTATTACCACCTTGTACAATCCAATACATCTCCGCTGTTATTATGCTGAAATATTCAATGGTTTCGAGATTTCCATGATACCTACGCTATCAGGGGTATCGCAAAACCTTATTGATTGACAGATATCGCGTTGACACGACGTGTGACTTCAGGCTGAATGACCAATCAAAACGTTATTAGGTTGAGCTGCATAAACAAAACAAACTTCCCATCTACAACTTGAAATTCAATGATCTGATCGAGTGTTTCTTTAGAGTTACAATATATTATGTAACTAAATGTACATTGGAAGGTAAGAGTCATTAATATAAATTAAATCATGCGATTCAGTGTTGATTTAAAACTGATTTCGCAATGAAAATCCACGAAGACCTAGTCCAATGTAGCGGGTCATGTTGTCATCGATCGGTGATTGAATCTCAGCCTACATGTTCAGCGATTGTTTCAACATTTATTGTTGAAATCTTCTCACCTTTGGTTATCCGATCGATGCCCCGGCATCCACTAAACTCTCATTGATATTTCTCTTATAGAATATTTGTATTTTCATGATGAATTCGTGCTCAGATTTGTGCAAGATTTGTTCGTGAAAAGTCCCGGTGAAAAGTGTACTTGTTTTTGACCGTGCATAATAATGAGCTAACGCTACAGGGCCATCGTTGATTGGTCAAATTTTACCGACATCAACAAACTGTCGGTAAAGCATGTGGCTTTCTCTTTGGTTCAAGGTGGTCATAATAGAAATCAAGATAAGTAAAAGAGACTGACTTGGGCAAGGCTAGCCATTTATATGTAAGTACGTATCGCAAACACTGTAACTTACATGTAGGTAAATATATACTTATTGCAATAACAAACTACATAAAGGTATAGGTAAATGGGTTATTTACGCTAATCTTAACCTCCCTGGTGTTCCAGTAGTTACTTCCAATCTGATCTTTTGGAATTCAGATTCTAATAGAAATTAGACACTTAAATTACTCTCAAAATATATTTGAGCCAGGCCACAGGAAAAGGGGTCTTATCACAGAATTTTTCAATATTCTTATTTTTGTTTATCTTAAAAAGCACAAAGAGACCTTTCAAATGAGCCATGACTTATGTTTTAACAATTTTTCCTCGCATATATAGACCAAAATGTCAAATTTGAATTTAGCACATTTTCCTCTTAATCTTGGGCACATTTTTGGCTCTGTAGAACAATTTTAATTTTTGTGATAAGACCGGTTTTCCTATGGCAAGGCTCATTTAATAAAAAATTTGTTTCACAACTTGGATTGTTATATACAAACTGTGTCTCCTAATATGCCTTTTAAATATACTTTACAATTTTATAGAGTTGTTGTTACCTTTCTTGATTCCTTGGTTTGTTGTCTCTGAAGTTGTAGTTGTCTTTGTTGTTGTTCATGCCACGATACTGTTGAGACTGTATCTGTGTGCATGCATGCATACTAATATCACAAGATTATTTTTCCCGCATTACCGCTGCACTCTTCGAGCTGTCAGCAGCATATTAATATATGATTAGTTCATCCATCGTCAGAGATAAGCATGTATATTCAGGGGTGTTTTCAAAATGTTGCAACTTCTCATCTGAACTCCATTGTCCTCCTTTTTGCTATTACATATGTTGTCTAGTGTCTTCTCTTTCCTTCCATAGTTTTGTCAAAAACATATAAGCACTATGAATAGCTATAAGTAAAGTATAAAAATATACTAGTAGTACCCTCTCTCAGGGTGTCAAACACAAAGTTAAATATCACCATTTCATGTTTTTCTGACAACCCCTATCATAAACAAATCAATGACACAAATAGGATTATTTTGCTATTTGAAATTCAAAAATACACTTCAAAATGAACTATTGAACTTGCCCTTTAATTTATATTCATGAAAATATTCCAAATAAGCTAGAAATGACTTAATGAATGACCAAGAAGATTCCATATGAGTGGAGCTTAAGATTAACTTTAAGACAGTTCTGTATGGTATTTTTTATCAATCACCTTCACAAACTCAACTTGAAACAAATTAATATTCTAATACGCCATCTAGCTCATGCTCTCAAGCTATAAATCAAAACACTGATCTCATTTTTTCTTTATGAACACATTGAAATTGAGGTCTTTCCCAATGAATTGATGAACCAACCTGTGTCACTAACATAAGTAGATCATGCATAGACCTAAGCTTTACAAATAATCCTGATCTAATTTCAAACTCTTTTGTTACTCCTCCAATAGGATAAACTGACCACAGCACTATAAATATGAATAGTTTTCTGGGATCTATAAATGAAGAACCCTATTTTAGACAGGTATGAAATCATGCAGAGATACTGTCAATTTACTTAATGATATTATCAGAGCGTCAGGTTTTGACCAACTCATTGACACAAATGATGACATTGATGATCTCATTGATAGATATTATTAGATAGACTTCAAAATTATTTAGTGTGTTTGCAAAAAAGTATTCCAGGCCGTGTAGACCATTGTTGCCGAATTTATAGCAAAAACATTGACTTTTGCACGTTAGTGATAATGCGCCTTTTTTAATAGATCTCATATCTTAGAAGCGTATCAGTTAAAAAAAATACAAGAAGACCTAACATATTTTTCCATGCACTGCGCCTATTCATTTGGCAATATAGTTTTTAATTTTCTCTTGAAAAAATAAAACTTCCAAATTTGTTGAGTTTTCTTGCAGAAATCGCCCACTCCCCCCTCCATCCATTTTGTACGATCACTGGGCGTGATATTTGATGCTGCCAGATCTGGTCCCAAAGTGATAGAAGATATGAGTTCTAAGAATGGAAAATTCACTTAAGCTGAACTTTGCATGATGTCTGGACTTAAGTATACTTCAGTGTGGAAGATCCTGACACAGGAGCAATATAATTAAATGGTATATATCCCATAAAGCCATTGAGATATAAAGAATATGATTTAAAATCCTGAAGTATTTTTTACATTACAACTGCTCCAGGGTAGTGGTCATGACGTCACATAGAAATATCTTAAACCACTATATGTTAGAGTAAACTATTTGGACATGAAAATGTAGCATACCACCTAGATTTTACTTAGTAAAAATATCAATGCAATTGAAGAAAATGTTAAAAAGTTATGGTACTTTTCTAATAAATGATGAACCCTCTTGAACTGAGACAACTGTCAGGCAACTTTGTTGACATGCTACATTAAAATTTCACCAGGTTAGATATTTGCATTCTATGATCAATATGTTATTCAGGTTTTTGCTATTTTTAATAAAAATGTCAAATAAAAGAAGCTTTAGTGTCAGGATTAAATTGATTCATAACTGAATGTAACAACGGTTATCAACCTCAGTTACTGTGACAATAAGTTGTGCTGACTTGGTTAACAATTTTTAGTTAGCAACAGAAGCTAAAGATAACCAGAACCCTATCCCTAATTAAACCCCAATCATAATCCAGATATTTTGCACCCTTAACCCTAACTATAGCCCTTAAAAATAATCACAATGTGATACAGCTGTACTACACCAAGCAGCTAATGCTGGTCACTCTTAATCGCAAAAAGATCAGGCTAGCTCAGTCCTCCGTCACCTACATTGGCTATGTATTTAAGGCATGCGTCCTGACCCAGACAAGGTTAAGGCAATCCCTCAGATGCCTATTCCCACAGATACAGCCAGTGTTCATAGCTTCCTTGGATCAATAACCTATCTAGGGAAATTCATACCAAACTTGTCAACTCATTCAAATTTTGTGAAAATTAAGGCATTCACTTAAGTGATGAAATATTACTGGATGAAAAGCATGTACCTGTAGGACAAGGAATAATAGAATAAGTGAATATGCAGTTTTTCACCATTTTGAGCAGTTCTCAAGTGATTTTAGCCACATTTGGGCCAAAATTGTCAAATGTGAACCCCCCTGGAAATCTTTGAAAACTGAACCCCCCCTTGGCAAATCCTGGCTATGGGCCTGGCAGTACTATGTATCATTCTATATTCATACTTGAAACTCATATGAGTTAGTACATAGGCACGAATGCTTTTATATTTCCAATAATAGAATGATACATGATTACTTATTCCTTAACTAAACAATGAGCAATACAGTTTGTACCTGCAAGTTGGAGCTCGACACACCCTTCCGAGTCTTCGCTACAGGGCCTAGAAAGTTTAATGGTTTGAAATGTTCCCAAGTAGAGCTATAAATGTCACCCGAGCCTGCTCCTGATACTTTGGAGTCTTTGGTCTTTTTTGCCTCACGTGTGTACCCTGTTCTGGGGTATTTAATCAAATCTTTAAGTTCTTTTTCTGGAAAATAAAATATGAGAAAAACGTTTAACTTGTATAGGCCTATGTAACCATATATTTTACAAAACGATGATCATCATAATATAATATGTCATGGGACTCCAATATGTTATATCTGATAACAAAATTGGCTCATTATAATCTCAAAGTGGCAGATGCTTATCTTGGCCTTTTTGAAGTTAATGTTGCTACTGGTATTTGTTATCCGGCTCTTGTCTTTTTTATGGAAAAAAATATTCATATTGCACACAAATGACACCTCTTAGATTACTTGTGAATTGGCTTATGAAGTGTAACCTCTAATATTTTGATGCTCCGCCATGTTGATTATGAAAAAATAACATGGCTTGTAGACCTCTAATTGCAAGGGGGCACAGGCTTGCACTGAAACCTAAATAATCTGAAATATACAAATGTCATTTGTGTGCAGTATGAATATATTTTTCCATATACTTTTGCACAATAGTCTTAAGATTTCTAATTTTTAGCTTGACTTGTTATTACGAAGCTGGTTAAATGATGTACATGTAAATGAGCACAGAATGAAATAAATATTTACCCAATTAAAGTATCTAATCTCAGTTCTTACTTTGTAACTAGAAAATTATAAAATTTTTGATCAACCCACAGATTGTTGTACAGTTAGCGTCTCCTTGTAAAGTAACAGGGAATATTATGTGTAATAATATGACTTATTTTACATGTCAATTTTCAAGTTCTATGAAATACATGTACATGAACTGCTAATGGAACTTTACATCTATACAGTACCTTTGTTTTGACTAGTTATGTGTAATAATATGACATGGTTATATGTATGTAACATGTCAATTTTAAAATTCTATGAAATAATACATGTACTACTAATAGAACTTTACATCCATACAGTACCTTTGTTTTGGTTTTGGCTACATTTATACTGCAGTGTCCACATTTATTTGTATTGTAAGACTGGACTCTTACTCAGTTCTGGTATACATGGTATAGGCATAATACATGTACACGAGGACATGTATATGACATTGACGTGTTACCCTTGCAATAGTCATATATAAATGCAGACAATATTCTTAATAAATGCCTGACATATACAGGGTGGGCCAAAAAAAACCAATACCCAACTTTAAATCAGGATAAAAATAGTTACGCTCAATATGGTACATTGACTTATATATCATTTTAAAGGTAATACATTTTCAAACAATTTGGTATATAACACTATGACATAAAATCAATAGTAAAGGTGTATTATACTTATTTGGGAGGCTGGGTCGCTTTTTAAGGTCTCTAGATTTTAGGGAGAAAACAGTAAATCTGTGGAATTTATGTAAACTTTTTATTCATAGAATATCATTTTGTTAGGTGAATACAAGCTTGTATATTTGCATCATTTGTGACTAAACTTATTGTTTATGAATTTCAGTATTGTTTACTATCAATAAGTCCTCAAAAGAGGTATGTTAAAAGAAATAAAACGTATATGTGGTGGGGGTTTTATTTTTCAACAAGACAGTGCCTTGTCCCATAGATCAAAGGAGACATTGGCATTCCTTCACGAACAAGTTGTCAATTTGACTGATCCAGATGCTTGGCCACCCAGCAGCCCCGATGCTAATGTGGTGGATTACCATACATGGGGCCATCTCCATGTATGGTAATGGGTCCAGGAAATGGTGTACAATCACAAGCATCCAATAAAAAGTAGTGATAAGCTGAACCCCTGAATCCTAAAGTGCTGGAATGTATTGCAACAGAAATCCGTTGAAAGATGGCGCTGCTTCTTGAAGCGTTTTGTTGAAGCATAGGGGGGGGGCATATTAAGCAATTGTTTAAATAAATAAATTGTAAAATGTTATTAAACAACACTGAAATTCATAAACAATAAGTTTAGTCACACAATGATGCAAATATGCAAGTGTAGGTATTCACCTAACAAAATGATATTCTATGAATAAAAGTTTACATAATTCCACAGATTGACTGTTTTCTCCCTAAAATCTAGAGACCTCAAATAGCGACCTAGCCTCCAAAATAAGTATAATACACCTTTACTATTGATTTTATATCATAGTGTTATATACCAAATTGTTTGAAAATGTATTACCTTTAAAATGATATATAAGTCAATGTATCATATTGAACATAACTATTTTTATCCTGATTTGAAGTTGGGTATTGGTTTTTTTTGGCCCACCCTGTATATACAACAATGTTAGTGGCATGGATTAGAGATCCTTATCATTTTCAGCAACAGGAAGGAAGGCAGGTTTATTTCATCATGATTTCCAGCCTAGATGTCTTGTAGTTGGACTTTAGCTTATTTAGGTAGAGCTGGAAAGCAACATTTTGCGAAAAATTGCCATACATGCACATGTTATTTTCTGGTACAACATAAAGTATGAAAGAATGCGAGTATTTCCTTGCTTTTTAGAAAGTATCATTACATTTTCTACGTTTAGTAAACCTGGACACAGGTCAATGGTAGCTCCTGTGTTGTCTGGAAACTTTGAAAAAATTAAAAAAAAAATTAAAAATATTATGCATGAAATATCCGCATTTCCTGGAGTCACCATTGGCCAGTAACCAGGTTTATTAAAAGACGGCAATGCAAGGATACCTTCCTGAAAAACAATAATAAACGTACAAATCATTCTGGCGATAAAAAAAAATTCATTTGAATGGGCGATAATATGTCGATTCAACGTCATTTACTCACTTTTGCAGAAGCGATTTCTCTGCAATATCTTTTAAATTCCTGTTTCTATAGGACTTCTCTAGTGTGTCCCATAAACATGGGAGAGTTTGGTAAGCCTCTATGAATTTTGAGATATCCTCATTCGACAGAATGCCCGCCATTTTGTTAGTGAATGACCCAGATGCGTTGTTAGTCACATGACTAATTTAGATAGAAACGGGGGAAATGGGGGAAACGAGCGAAAAGAAAAACGAGCATGTTCGTTTCTCGTTTCAAGCCTTTTCAACCGTTTCAATCATTTCAATCGATGCATCTTGAAAAATGAAATTAGTGTTTCGCTGCTTGCGCCTGTTTCGCCGTTTCAAGCATTTCAATCAATTCGCCTTATGTACTTTCACTTTCACGTTTTCTGAGACCGATAAAAAATTCACATTTTCACAGGCAGTGATACATACCTTCCAAATCAACCAAAATATACTTATATCAGTAATCTTGAATGCTTTTTATTGCTATTTCTTGAAAATATACATATTTATCTACAATTTGATCCTACATATCAAGGATATTAAGACATTGCATTTTTAAAAATATGTTAAGTGACCCCAGGGTTGTCTATATAGCCATTCATTCTTTGCCAAATTTTAAGAGTGTCCATCTTCTTGGAACAATTTAGCTTATCAAAATGGGATAAACTACAATCTAAATCCTTATATCAATGAATGCCATGAAAATCCTTCAGGATGCTGGATGCCTAACATCATCTACAAACTTCTGTGTGTGATATCAAATTCAAGAATACAAGAATAAAAAATATACATCTTATTCTGTGGGGACTTATCCACTAGGATGAATGAGGATAATCCCGGTCAGTGGCTAATGGCGGTCTGCACTGGATTATGCCAGTCTTACGTATGTTTTCAGATAAAAATAAAGCTTAATGACTGTCATTTTAATGTGTGTTTTATTTGTAGATAACTTAGAGCTATAATAAATATGCAAACATTACAAAATAGCCTTGTGTTTGTTTTAATTATTTAAAATAAAATAATAAATATTGATTGATTACTAATATTTGTTGATCGAGCAGTCTTTCCTCTCAATGGCTGCTAAATTCAAAAGTGAGTACGAGAACGCTCACTTTCTAAATCGAATATTTTATTACAGATTGTCCTCTTTCATTGTTTTCAGTATCAAGATAATTGTTGAATGACTTGAAGACTAGTTAAAATAGGAATTCTAAATCTGACCAAAATAAGGCTGTCTTTCAAAATTATGAAATTCTGTTGCTCTATTATACCCAAAAAACTATATTTCAGTCTATGTACACAAAAGACGATTTGGCCAAGGCCGTAGCGGTCTACAGAGAGGGTAAACTTAGCCTTCGCCAAACGGCGGCTAAGTATGGCATTCCAAGATCAAGTATTTCAGACCACAAAACAGGTCAGAAAGGCAGGAAGGCCTCCCACACTTCCCCATGATGTTGAGGCGGATATTGTTCGCAAAACGAAGAGAGCGGCAAGCCAGGGCTTTGGCATTACCCGGATGATGCTTGTGAAAAAAACGGGTGAAGTTGTGAGAAAACTTGGGTTGAAAACCCCCTTCAGAAACGGAACCCCAGGCCCAGTACATGATTCTTGCTCTTTTCTGTAATTAGTTACATCAGTTATAATTTCAGGTTGTAGCATCGTGATTAAAAATCCATGAATGATCTCAATAAGAAAAGCAAATAAGAAATAAATGCGAGTACGCCCAATTGCACGTGTTATCTTGACATTGATAGAAAACAAATGAGAAATAATTTGATGAAATTATGAATATGAGTCTAAATACATAGATGGGCTAATCTTTTATATTTCAAAAAGTAATATTTACTATTTTCTTCTAAAAGGACTGGTGGTACAGCCTACGAAAGAGGCATGACCTAACCATACGCAAGAGTGATGCTCTAAGTACATCAAGGTCTAGACTTCTACAACTTATCATTAATCTTTGATAAATACCTGTCCCTTTATATGCACCCAGAATGCGTCTGGAACATGGATGAGACGGGGGTTTCTCTTGAGCACAAGCAAGTAGCGGTCCTAAGCGCTAAAGGTTTTATTAATGCTAGTAATTACATGCATCATTTTAAGATTGAACTTTTGGATCTGGAAAACGTGATTCAGAATTCGTTTTAATTGTACACATGAATCTACACAAGTAAAATCAGAATACAGACTACAATCATTTTAACCTTGTTTGAGACACAATTGCTGGATGAACAGAATTATAATGATGACAAGGATGATGTTCCCTGCATTTGACATAAGCCAAACAAATCAATCAAATGCATGGAGAATGTGAATTAAACTTTTTGAGACATTTCTCATAGCAGAAAACATTACAAACAAGAAACGTAAGCGTGCAATGCTTTTGCACTTTGCAGGACCGGAAGTGCATGAGATATTTGAGGCACTACCTGATGGGGGCTGTGATGATGACTTTGATACTGCGAAACAATGACTACTGGAACACTTCGAACCTCAAAAGAATCTGGATTATGAAATGATAAATTTCTGCTCTATGAAGCAAACAGAAGGTGAAACCTTAATGGAATTCTATACGCGACTAAGAACCCTAAGCTCAGCTTGTGACTTTAAGGACCAAGAGGAAATGGGAATAAAACGGCAGATAATCTTTGGAACGAAGGATTCGACATTAAAAAAAGCCCTAAACTAATAAATGGACACTCAAAGACCTCCTGGACTACACCAGATATCAGTTAATGGCCCATATGTGACTGTGTGACAAGTTCATAATTAATTTTTAAGCCCTGCTAGAATATTTAGCTAGCCAATGTATTCATTGTTATTAGACCCTCAATAACTTCTTGGCCCTCTCATCTGAGACCTGTAACTAACTTCCCTTATTATACTGCTGTGGTACTTCAGGACATTTTTTATATTGCTGCTGCTGATGATGAAATTGATGTACAAAATGATGGCATGCCTTAACAAATAGTTCCCCATCCTTGTGAACTGAATTCACAATTTTTTCACTTGGCACATTTTGAGGTGGTTCCCGGCTATGGCATTAACAATTGAGAAATAGGGACTGAAAACAGCTATAGTTTTCTTCTAGTTTCTTCTCTTTTGTGAAGATGATTCTTTTTTCACATTTCACATCATCAATTTTCCAAAGGTGATGATGTAACAGTGATGCTATCCTTAGTACCTCCAAATGACCCTGACCACATCTACTTGTTTGACTTGGATTTGATAATGTCAACCAAAAGCGTCATGTCAGGTAAATATAGACTAGCCTAGCTGTAATCAATTTTTTTAGTACAGTAAAACCTGTCTACTGGGAACAGTGAATACTTTAGGTCCTTAAATAAAACATTCAGATTAGCAGTTTTTCACATTTTCAGTTTTTAACATGGGAGTCAATGGGAGATTAAATGCTTTGAACCCCAAAACATGTTCACATGGAAAGAAGATCAAAGATAAAAATAGTGATGGCTTTATCCCTTATGTAGACATGAAAACCATTACCAAATATCAAGATTTCATTCATCCATGCTTAATATTATTCTATATTCTCTAAAATAAAAAGTCTCTGAAACTATGAATATATTATACTGAAGCGAAACTTCTGGTTTCATTAAAAGTACATCATAATAAGCCCCCCCCCTTTATACAGGTATGGGTATACCCTATTAAATCCAATATAATAGCATCCAGCATGATTTAATGGAATTGCTACATTTTGCCACATTTTAGCAAAGACCCTATCCATCCTAGACCTCCAAGAACTATCAGATGATGAGTAGCAGCAAAAGAGTATTGATGAGGTTGCAGATGAGATTGTAGAGGTATGTGATATTGTGATGGATATATATTTACTTAAAGTCTTGGTTAACACCTTTTCAACAGGAATCATGTATCAAAAAAATACTAGTGTTCTCATTTCATTCCATGACTCAATTAAGAAACAGCAATGCATGGTTCTTATTGCACATAATTGTGACACAAAGCATTTTAGCATCTTGGCCACGTCACCTGTATTTTACAGACAGGCAGATGACCCAAGCGGGCATTTTTACTTTTTTAATAGGGGTGGTAGGATGACTGTTATATGCCACCATTTAAATAATCATTTTAGATCTGAATAGCCTAAATGGAGATGTCTCTCCTCAAACCTTTCTCTAACTATGCTTTGTTCAGCTGTGAGATTTAAAATTGATTAACTGAGGTAATTTAATTTCTAATTACAAATGCAGAAAGCACAGAAACATTGAACTCAAAACAGTGTAAATATTCTTCAATAACTGCTACTTTCTTGCTTCATTGTATATAAAACTTAAGATTATTTGAGTAGTAACACATGGTTTCATTTTTCCTAATTCAGGATCCATGTTTATTTGTAGTTTACATCATTGTTTAGGACATTTATCAAGCATGTATATAGATTGTACTTTCAGCTTTTCAGCTCCTAGAAGAAAAAGAAGAGGGCAGATAGGAATAACTAGGCCCAAGGAAGGGAGATCTCAGGAGCAAATAAAAAAAAGCTGAGCTTTGAAGCCAACAAAGAAGAAGAAGGACCATTATTGGCAACATTTAAGACTATTGTAAAGACTTCCCTAATTTTAAACACATCATAATATTAAAAATAAAAAAATGGGAATAATACATATGTATCAGCTTCTGGAATGTATAAAGCTCATATAGATGCCAAAGAAGCAATTCCAACATCTAATCTAATAATCAAGGACAACAAAAGTAAGGCTACAATATCGACTTATGGTGTAAATGCTAATGTACCAAATGCTATTGCCCAGCCATCTGCAACAACTGCTAACAAAAGTGATGTTCTACTTCCGCCCTCAACACCCAATACGAGCATTCAAATTTTACCTGATGATTTCCCTATGGAAGTTGGGCCTGTTCTGAAGTATGGAAGGTCCAAGAAAAAATTATTTTAAAAGGAATGAGTGTCATGTTTGTGTAGTGTAATCAATACAGTTATGATTATTTGTTTCGTTATCACAGCGAACAAAGTTCAGCAGGGATATAGTGAAGCCCTCCCTCAGTTGTCAGTAAGTCTGTTCTTCCATCTGTCAGGAAGATAACTCGAATGATACTCTATTAGATCTCAAATATTATTTGTGTCTTTGAAACTCCTAAATAGTCACACAAATGTTTAAATGGGTGGATACCAACTTATTTAAAGGATTTTTGTGTTTTTTTCAGACATAAAAAGAATTGTCTCAAGAAAGAGACATGAATGTCAAGTTTTCATGATTATTGCATTGCTTATATTTTCTGTTTTCAATTTGAATGTTTTTATGTCTACCCGTTTCACTTTCTAGTTTGTGATCGCTTAAATGTTGTTTAGTAAATTGGATTCGATTGGCTAGTCTATCTTCATTGACAACATATTCTTTGAAATCCAAGTTGTGTTTGAAATGAGTGTAAGTTCTATTTAGTTAACTGTTCTGGTTTTACTCTGGCCAGTTTTGCTTTTCCATTGTGATTTTGTTAAGGCTATAAGTTTATCTTTAACTCTCTTGTATGAAATCAGTTTTAGCTTTTTGAGTTGGAAATGTTATATTTTTAATATTCAAGTTAATGCTGAGTAAATTATTTCTAATAAAGGATTGCCATTAGCTGTAGTTTGATGATTTTATGTGGCTGAACACTTCAGAGATTAGTTTGGGTTTTAATGTGCATCCAGTATTTTATTGCATTTAGTTGAATGTAATGAGACATTGGAAGTCTGTTTCTTGTCTGTTTGTCTGTTGTACTTGTCTGTTTCTCAAAGCATGCCAAGATTGCTGCACTGACAGCTGAAATATTGTTAAAGGAAAAACAATATCCCAAGAAATTGCTATGACATTTTGTTCCCAATTGTTGAAAAAGTTTAATCCCATATTTATGTTTTAGGCCCTGACCAGAACACTGGTGAGAAACCCCAAGTTGTGTTAGTATTTTAACTATTCATCCTTCAGAAAACAAAACAATGTAAGAAAACAATTTCTCAAAGTAAATGCATAGCTTAAATGTAAAATGTTTAAATATCTCAAAATATATTTAGTGGATTTGTAGCGACCATATTTATGTTACAGGGTACATGTATATATTGTTTGTTTTGATATAGATTCATTTGAAGACCATTTCCTTCTCATTTCATAAAAAAAATATGAAATTAATGTTAAAAACTCAGTAGTGAAACTCAAAATTATAAATCCACTTTATTTTACAGAAGTTCACACAAGACCAAACTACCTTCAGAGATAAGGTTACTTCAGCAAATCCGACATAACAGTCAGGTGTGTTCTAAAAAGGGGCGAAAGGAAAGGTATATTCCAGCCTGGAACTATACATTTCAATAATTATGTAATATACTTGTATCTATATGTACATATGTTGTCACAATAACATTTTGACTTACCGGAGCCTCTCTTTACATTTCAATTAATTGGGAGGGTATTGCGTTTGGACTTCCTTGTTACTCTCATTAAGCTTTATGGGCAAATGACCAGTTATCTTTGAAACATGGGTACAGAATACAATAGAAACTTATATACTGAGCTCTGCATTTTGATTGACAAGTTGACTTTTTACAAAGACCCCACGAAGTGGCCTGGGATTTGTACTTTATTCCCACTTGACGCCATTCACGTGACCTAAAGACTGCCTTTATTCCCTTATATGGTAAATCGTCAAGGTAACTATCAAGACGTCATGCAATGCGATTACGAATCGATTGTGTTTCCAAGTAATGTTGTCATGTGACGTCACCGACGCATCCGCCATTGCTCTCAAGTATGGTCTGAACGGGTAAGCGAATTTTAACATTTCTGTCATTTTAAAGTCTGATGTGTGTATTTATAACCAGATTTCACTTCATCTTGATTGTAGAAATGAGTAGAATGGTAAATTATGATTGTGCTGAATCATTATTCAGGCCAGAAGTGGTGAAAAAATCAATTTAATATGAACTTGAAGAAATTTTGATTTAGTTTCTCATGGTCTCACCCTAGACCAAACTTAAGTCTTAGTCTAATTCAGATGTTCTGATTTTGATTGTGAATGGCTAGGCTAGTATGCTGGTCGTGCTTTAAACTGCTACATGCTCAGTGGCTGGTGAATGCATACAACGAAGTTAGACAGCAAGGTGACTTGATTAAAAAATCATGGGTCACTACCGGTACCCCCAAAGCACTGGGGTATGATTATTGACATTTTAACTACATGACGATCATTTTAATATTTTATGAACATTTTAACTACATGACGATCCTTTTAATATTTTATTAACATTTTACTGCAACATTTTAAGGAATAAAACTTCAATTTTATTGCATTTTATTTAAGAGTTTGTTTAAGTATAGTAAGTTGATACTCCTTAGAAAATTATAGTAAGTTGACACTGGTTAGACAATTACCCTATTATCGCCCACTAAGATCGATCTTCAATTATTTAATTATATTTCCGAATTTTATGTTGCCGTTTCTGTTTTACATTCGGCAATCGGCAACTTTATATCAACGGCAATATTTCATGTTATACAGTAATTCGAAAGAGATTTTTAAGTGTGAACACTCAGATTGCTTGTGACAATAACATGGAATTATTCGACATATATGCAGGCATGCCAGGATCAGATGAATTCATGTTCATCAACACCGAGTGCCCATTTACAGGATATTGTGCCAGAGAATCATTTCATTATTGGGGATGCAGTGCACCCACTCTCAGTAAATTTTATGACCCCATTTAGAGACATGGGCAATCTAGCCCCTGAACAGATAATATACAACCATTTTCTGAGTTCTACTAGAATGGTTGAGAGTTGTATTGGGCAACTGAAGGGATGTTTCTGTAAAATGAGAAATATGGAGATGGACTTGGTCCGAGTTCCAAAGGACATTATTATTTGCATGGCATATTAGGGTCACGCCAGAAGTAAAACATGATCTTTCAATATAGAGTATCCAATGAGAGTATTACAATCTGATTGGAAAACCAGGCAGTTTGTCTTAAAATAAACAAAGGCGGTAATTTTTGTGTAGAATGGTATTGAAATGTCTTGTTAACATTATCTCTGTAAAGGCTATCCATGTCTGTGGGGTGGAAAATGTAACGCCAGATGCCTTACATCCTCCTAAGCAGGTGTCCAGAATCCGTACCTCCTTCTTCCCCCCTGCTATAAGCAGTTAGCATTTCCCCGATTAAGAACTCGCAAACACTGCGACAGCAATCATGTAAACGTCATCAGCGCATAATTAGATCACGTGATTTAGTTAAATCGGGCTCATCCAACTCGGTTATAGCAGGGGGTTAAAAGAAAGAAGATATTCTTGATATTCTGGACAGGATGCCCTGTGATCGGAGGATGGATGCCTTATCAAGGAACACTTTTCAGAAATTCTGAGAGGTTAGGTCTCACAAGGATACCAACTTTAGCATTTTTATCAATAATTCAAACGCAAACCAAGGGTAGATTCTTCTGCCACACCTTGCATATTTGTCTTGGATTGTGTAAGTGTATCTTGATCAACAAGTGGCTTAGTTATATCAGTATTGCTAGACTGTACTTTATTGAAGAATAAATAAGTTGATCTTCAAGAGAACTTAGTCACATGAACTCACATGAACTGACTGCACCTATGTCACTAGGTAAAAAAACTACCATTAACCTTGTAGAGGAGGAGAGGCTATTGGGTGTCTTATACATTGTCAGTGCTGTATTTCATATTTGTTTTATGACAGTATTTTAACTGGTTATTATTGTCCTAGCAGAAAGGAAGTAAAAGAAGGTCTTGTCAAATACAAGAAAGGGAAAATAAAACAGAATGCTACTGCAAATCATCAGAATAAGAGCATGGCTCCAAGTAAAATTTCTACAAATTGCTGTGCCCAACCAAAGAAATACGAGAGGGAAAGAAGTGTGCAGAAGTGAAAGCCAGTCCTGTCAAATACAAGTTAGGAGCCATTGGGGATGGTACATCTTGAATCTGGGACCCACAAGGGGGAAATGACAGTGCAATATGTATGATACATTTTACAATCAATATATTTAATTCCATTTAATGACCAAAAAAATAAAATTTTAAATGAGTACCAATACACTGAGATTGACATCTGCTTCGTTTGAAAATAAATTGATAAGACAGCTTATTCAGTACTGACTCCAATGTAAAAAATCCTCTTCCCAGGAAAATAAATACTTATACACCAGTATATAAATTTATGACAACATTGGATAGGGGGTCAGAAAGAAGTCTAAAATCAAATATATATTTTAGATCTATTTTCAGATGAATTAAGATTTATTTAGGCATGCCAAAAGAATACTCTGAGAAAATACGAAAATAAAGTGAATACGAAACTAAAGCCTATACATGACGTCAACGGCAGGAATCATAATTTGGCGCACTTTACAACATCTACAATAGCAAGCAAGACGTAGCTCTTAGCAAGCAAGCCATATTTCAAACGAAAGTCAAAAACCACACAGTAAGTACAATATAAACATAATAGTGATTATTAAATAATCATAGAATATACTAAAAGTCTAGTAGATGTTGAAAAAACATGTTGAAATAATGCATAGTATAGATATATGAAATAGATCTATAACAGATAAGTACGAAAACTATAAGCTAGCCTAGTCCTAGTACACATCCTCTGATCCTATTTTATTAAAACAATCTTGTTTCTTTTCACATTAGATTGTAATATGAGATATATAGGTTCTAATTTCTTGTGACAATTAAGAGTTTGCTTTTCTTGCTGGCTCTCTTTAAAGTTTTTAGATTTTCTCTTTGATACATAGAGAGATCTATTGATTAAAAAATCTATTTCAGAGTATGAAGGACGAAATGAAATTGGCTAAAGTAGGTAGCAGTTTGGTTGAAAATGTTTATAAAGCTAATCCTAAATGGAAATTTAAGTCTAAAACAAAGATAACATGGCACTTTAAGCCAGGAGGTCATATTGATGACTTAGATAATTCCGCAGTAATTTCAAAACCTTAAGACCTAACATTGTATTTGGCAAACTGCAGGTTTCGATTGTTCCAACGCAGGAAGAGAATACACTGAATCAGTACATTCTCATATTTCAACAATAACAGAAAACTATTCGAAAGCCATTTCTATCGTTCAAGAAAAACAACCAGAGAGAAATGTAATTTCAATAGGGAAAATTCCAAATAGATCCAAGCATTGGAAGCATTTAACCCATTTTCCCCATGACTCGAGTACGATCGTAATTGAAAAGCATACCTTTTTTACCGGGACTCGAGTTCGATCGTAGTTTCTCTGGCCATTTTTCTGATCGCTCATAGCAACGGCCTTGAACCCTCCCCTATCCCATAATTTTATGTGTGCATGCGCAATAAGTTAACTAGTACTTCCACATAAACAAATAAATAAAATATCGTAAATTTTGACAGTTTCAAGATGTTTTCTGGAGCTCAGATGTAGTCGATCATTGAAAACAAAATGGCGGAAGTTGACGAAACAATCCTTTCAGACGGTAGCGACATTGAGGTCGATTTTGACGATTCTGATGATGAAAATTTCATCGGAAACCTAAGAAATGTTGACAATCAGGAAATGCAACTTTTGAATTTGGATCTGGGATTAGATATTGACGGTAATTTAATGGACTCTGACAATGAAAATGATTTCATGGGATTTGATGATGGGTGGAGGTATGACGATTTTCACTCCAGGCCCTATCCACTATTCAATATGGACGCTGGTATCAGAGAATTGGACCCCCCTGATTCAACTGCATTACATTATTTTGATCTTATGTTCAATGATGACATCATGCAGTTGATTGTTAGCGAGACAAATAGGTATGCCCCAGATGTTGGACCAAGATGGCACCACTTGTTGAGGAAGAACTCCGAGCCTTTCTTGGGATATGTTTATCCATGGGGATTATGAAACTTCCAAATAGGTGTGTTTTTTAATTTACTGAACACTGAATAATTGAAGCTTGCACATTATTTTACAGTTAATTATTTATAATTCATTTTACAGGGACAATCATTTGTAATTTTTGTTACAGACTTACTTAATTGTTTTTAGGTCCGACTATTGGCGCAAGACCAACTTGCAACAAATTTCGGGGAATTTATGTCTCGAGACAGGTTCGATGAAATTTGGAGATATTTGCATCTAGAGGACAATAACAATGCCAATATCAACAGACAAGATAAAGTGTGGAAATTGAGGAGATATCTGGACAATCTCAACTATAACTTCAAGCAGGTCTATACTCCCAATGGAAACGTTAGCCTTGATGAGTCAATGGTGAAGTACAAGGGTCACCTTGCCTTCAGGCAGTATATGCCAGCTAAGCCTACCAAATGGGGTATAAAATACTGGTCCCTGGCTGAGGCAACCACGGGCTATTGTTGGAATTTCCAGGTATATACAGGGAAAGAAAAGACAACGGAGATGTTGAGGGTGGTTTGACATCTCGTGTGGTTCGCGATCTCACTGCATCCTTGGCCGGATCGGGGGTGAGTGTATATATGGATAACTTTTAAACTTCCTTTGATTTATTCAACTACCTTTCTGTGCGTGGAATCAATGCTTGTAGGACAGAACGATCCAACAGAAAAAAATTACCTACACCATTGCTGCCAAAAATGTCAAACTTGAGCAACATTCATATCGCTTCGCTGAATGGGATGACATCACCTTCTGCCATTGGATGGACACTAAGCCTGTATTGTTTATTTCAAATTTCCATGGTGCAACTGACATGGGTAGTGTGCAGAGAAAACCAACCGCTCAAGAAGCCAATGGTCAGCGTCGCCAGCAAGCAAAGATAGTGCCCAAGATCGTTTCAGATTATCAGGCCTACTACAAGGGGGTGGACCTTTATGATCAAATGGTTGGCTATTATATGCTCCCTCATCGATCCAAGAAATGGTGGAGAAGAATGTTTTTCTATGGGCTCTCCACAGGAGTTCATAATAGTTACATTTGTGCCAAGGCCAACCTCACTCACCATGATCTAAATGAACAACCGTTTTTGAAATGGGACTCTGAAGGACTTCCAGGAAGACCTTATTGAACTGTTGATCGGGGAATGGCGATCAGGCCGGGCACCTCCTCTGGCACTTGCTCCTGCATGCCCTATTGCTTATCATTCCTTGGAACTTTACTATGATACATTCAAAACTTGCCAGGAGTGTATAGCAAATGCCAGACCAGGTGAAAGGCGTGGAGTCACCAAGCACAGATGCCAACAGTGCCATGTTCCCATTCATGAAAAGTGTTTGAGCAAACATATCAAGCGCTCCCTGCGCCAGTAATCATGACCATGGACAGTCTGATGGATGAACTATCATGTTTAATGGTGCTAGAATTTATATTTTAACTTTTTTAACATTCAACTAAGTTAACATGAACTGCAATGCCTAAGAGTCAAGAATTTTTGAATTTTTCACTTTTTGTGAAAAATATTGTTAAACTTGAAATCGGATCAACAAATTGTTAAAAATCATATCTCGGAAAGTAAGGGAGCTAGGAGGCTCAAATAAATTGCATTTTAAAGCTAATTTCAAGCCATAGGAACTTGTGCATTTAAATGAACTTTGTAACTGACATTTTTCATTAGAATTATGTACAATGAAATATTTTTACGATAACTTCTGAATAAAAAGAAATTATTTGGGATAACCCCACACCTACCCTATCCATTTAAACCTGTTTTTGAATGTGTATATTTGAAGATAATTCAATTCCCTTCATTTTGATTTAAACTTTTAATCAGAAATATTTAATATTAAAGATTTTATGTACAGTTTTGCGAGGAATGGTAATTTTAAATGTTTTTTTAGCAAATTTATCCAGGGATTAGGGATTATTTCTCGGATTAGGGTCCAGGGAAAAATGGGTTAAAGTACAAGAGTGATATTGAACATACAAATGCCAAACATTTGGCAAACATACAAATTATAAATGGTGTTAACAAAGAACTTTATCAAAAGCAAAATTTACATGATTATATATTTTGGCGATCACAAGGATTAGAGGATGTGGTAAAAAGTGGACATTTGAAAAATGATGGTACCCATTTAAATTGTAAAGGCTTATCAAAACATAAAAAGCAATCAAATATGCCTTTATTCATGCATTGGGTGTATTAGATAGTTAAGTACGAGTAAGTATCTAATTGTTTTTAATGTTAAATACAAATAATTCAAAGTATCTTTTAGTTGAGAAAACTTTAAAATAATGAAATTTATTTGATTTATTTGTTTTCCAAATATAACAGCATAACTTAAGCTTTAGCTTTAACATTATTAACATATAGCAACAGTATTAACAATACTATTTAATTTTAGGTGATAACTTAAATCTTAAAACTAAAGTAAAGAGTGTCACAGGCATGTCATTTAAGTACGATATTTAATTATTTAAATATTTTTTCTTTTTAATTAGATAATATAATAACTCAATTCTTTTCACTTTTTAAGTACTTCAATTGCAAGAGACAACTATAGTGTTGAAATAGAATAGTCTATTTTAAAAAGGTTTGGCATGGACCAGTGAAATTGATTTAAAATTAGGTCAATTTCATCTCATTAGCAATAGTTGTTTCTTTATTAGGCATGATGGCAGAAAAAGATACAGCAAGTGAGCATAATGTATCAAACCTAAACAATGATGTATCAAACCTAATTTGATAGCTAATTGTTATAGGGTTTGTTTCAAAGCTTATATCATTAGATGGATGGCAGCCTGTACATTGGGCTAAAGAAGTAACCCACGTACCAATGTAACAATAAAATGTGAATGCTCCAGTGACAACTGCCACAAGCTGTGTAACATTTCATTAAGGGACAGTATATCTGCACCATCTGTTGGTGTTCCTGATGCAGAAAATGACCAAAACTTACATCAAAGTCAGTAACATTGTTGTATATATTTGTCAGGCAGTTATGATGATATTGTCTGCATTTATATATGGCAATGACAATGTTTACACACCAGGGCAGGTAATTTATAGATACATCAACTGATGAAAGGATTCACTTTTACTGGATGAGCTGGGAGCACTCTTTGGCTCACTCTATGGCAGAGCTAGAGAAGTAAAGGCATCATATTTTATTCAAATGGTGAGATATGTTCCAAGGCTTATTGGACGAGGCAAGTTAAATCGATAGTTCACAAACATGAACTTCATCAGTGGAGATAATTAACTGCTTGTTTTTCAGATCTCTGGCTAGTTTTGACAAGTCATTAATACAGTGAAACTGTCAATATGGTGGGTATAGGATAGGGCCTACCCAAAACGTTTTAAACTCTGTACTCTTATGATAAGGATACTGACTGGGACATGACCCCTTAATGTGTATAGCCATGTTACAAAATCTAGATTATGCACTTTATGTAATGATGAAGAAAAAACTGTTACTGTATCATTTCTTTGGTTTAAAATGAAAAACAAAAGGTTTTTGCCAAATATTCCTGCCATTTCTAAAGCTGTGGCCATCTTAAAGTGTGCGCCAAAGTTTAAGACTGCGCAGGCTCACCGCTCTCACTAACCTATAATAAAAAGAGATTACCAGGTACAAGCTTCAGAGGTAAGCCAGGAAGGTGAACAATCTTCGTTCCGTGTTGATTCCCCGTATAATCGTAACCAAGTAAGTTTCACCATTGAAATTAAAAACTACTATTAGATATACTTTGTAGATGTTATTTATGAAGCTATTTAGTGTATACATCAATCAAATGGCTCATTTTGAACATATATAAAGTATTTGTGTTTTGTTTCCCAGGGAATTGTATTCCAATGTAGTACACACATAAATAGTGTACATTAGTACTTGAATAGCCTGGTTTACATAATATTGAAGGGCATGCTGATTACATGCACACGAGTATATGAATGAAGGCCTAATTTTGATATAGCTTGCATACCTAAATAAAAAATAAACTCTTCTAATCCCCTAATGTAATCACGGCGGTATACGTAGCCCAATTTATCGGGGACTTTAAAAAAAATTTGATATATATCTTTCCACCAATTTTGAACCAAATTCTTTCACTAGGATTTAGGTTATCTTCCGAATGGATGATACTCAATAAAAACGGGACTCATCCGCGGATTCAATAGAAACTGGATGAAAATGCAGAAGTGCCGAATCACAGATTTTCTAGTGAGGGACCTGTCATTCTTTCAAAAAGTGCTTGTGAATACCCTAATAAGAGAATAACCCAAAAGATAGATTTAGAAGTAAAATACACTGAACAACTAACATCAGGGAGAATGGAGTGGTTTTGTTCTCCCAAAGTGCTGCATACTGCCAAGGAAAGTAAAAAAAACACACACAACCTCAACTTTCAATACCCAACTTCATCCTCAGACTACAAGATCTGCCAAAGGTCACTCCCAAAGAACTACTGCGACTAGAAAAGTAAAGGAGCACGATTCATGGTTGTCTCCCTAAAGAGGCCCAAAATGGCAATCAAAGCCTAGAAAAGAAAAGATTTTGATATCGCTGAGAGAGTGTTTGATGAAATAAAAAAGCAAATCATGCAGCTGAAAGCAAGGAGGCTAGCACATAAACTAAAAGAAAGAGAAGTAGAACTTCAGAAGGAGCTTGGGACAGCCCTGGCACCCATCACCCACTCAGCCTGCCAGACCAAGGAACAAACAGGATCAAAGACCCAGCTATCAAAAACCTCCACCAAGCCACCAGTCACCAAAGGAGCAGGACCCAGGATTATACTAGTTTTGACAAAAGAGACGCTGGCTGATGTCATCGCCGTAATGTGGCCAAACACGGAGCAATATCCCCCTGTTGACCGACTACAGCCTGAAGAAAAATAATATTGTTTTTATTTTCATAAGGACTATTTATACTTTTGGATAATGTTATGAACTTCAAAACAAATGTGACATAACCATTATAATTATAACATACAACTTTCATTTGATCAATGTTTGGGACAAAAATAAATTTAAGGGGGGATATTGTAAAAATCCAGCAATCTCATCTCATAAATAATTTTTGGTTCACCTAATAGCTGCTTACATTAATTGAAATTCTCAGAGACGTATTGTTTTACCTTCCAATTTGGTAACTTTTCTGTGCAATGTTTGAAGATCCCTGCCAACACACCAATGCTGCCGCCGGTAGTACAATCTCCGAAAGTGCTAAATAATGCCAAAAAAAGCAAAAAATCATACAACCTCACCCACCCCCCAATATCCTGTTTCATCATCAGAATACAAAGTCCTGCCGAAGGTCACTCCCCTGCCACCTGACAATCTGTTCGAGGCAACAAATGAATGCAAAAGAGAGACCATCCAGAACTAACGCAACCAAGAAAGTAAAAGGAGCCCGATTTATGGTCGTCTCCCTAAAAACGTCCAAAATGGCAACCAAAGTCAAGAAAGAAAGGATTTCGATTTAGCGGAGACATTGTTTTGGGACAAGTTAAAAATGCAAATAATGCAACTGAAAGCTAGAGGTTAGCATGGAAACTTAACGAACAAGAAGTAGAACTGCAGAAAGAGATTGGGACAGCCCCTGTTGTTTCATTGGGGATAGAGAGACCCGGGAAGACACAGTTTAACCCACCAGCCCAAAAAGAAAGAACAAGTATAGGAGTCCAGACGTCTGTAAAACCCATGACCAACTCCGCCTACCAGACAAAGGCAGTCACTATGCTGCCCCTTAGAAAGCCAGTGACCCAGGGATCCCAAACTGCTATGACCTCCATGACCCACTCAGCCTGCCAAACCCTTAAAAGGCAGCTGTTATAAGAACCACCAGGGGAACCCAGACTGCTGTGGCACCCATAACTCACTCACCCTGCCAGACCAAAGAACAAACAGGGTCAAATACCCAGTTATCAAAGCCCTCCTCCAAGCCGCCAGTCACAAAAGGAAAAGGATCCGGGATTAGACTAGTTGTGACGAAAGAGACCCTTGCTAGTGTCATCGCCCGAATGTGGCCAACAGGGAAGCAGTATCTCCCTGTCGACTACAGCCTGAAAAAACAACATTGTTTTACTTCCTAAAGGACTATTTTTACTTTTGGATAGTTATATGAACTTCCACACGAACATGTGACATAATCATTATAACTATAACATGCAACTTTCAATTGATCAATGTTCGGGACGAACATAAATTTAATGGGGGATATTGTAAAAATCCAGCAATCTTATCTCAGAAATTATTTTTGGTTCACCTTATAGCTGTTTACATTAATTGAAATTCTCAGAGACGTTCGCTTACCTTTCAATTGTATGTTATATTTATTTTGAATGTTTATATGCTTTTTTTAATTACTATAGCTGGTTGCAGAAATTGAAATAATTTTTAAACTTTTCTGTGCAGTGGCAGCCATACCGAAAGTAGCAAACTTCTCTAGAACACCATTTTATATTTTTATGTCTGTCACATCATGATGCCTTAATTGTTTTTATATGTATTTTAAACCCTTTTGTATAAGGTATTTTATGGAATAAAATACTTTATGTGGCCTTGAAGAGTTGTTTGAAGAATGTAAGTTGTGATGAAAGTAAATCAATCTAGAATACAGGGTTTGCTGTGTCTGGTTTTAATTGCAGGTCAAGGTCGCTGCCATTAAATAGGTATGATTTTCAACATAGTAAAGTTGAGTTCCGAGAAGTAGATCTACATCTGGGTCTCTTGTCTGTTCCATGTGCGCCTTCCGTTGAAGTAGAAACATTTTGATTTGTATGGTTATAGGAAACAATTTAGTGAACCATTCAAATATTAAATATATAGAGTAGACATAGACATTTGAACAGATTTACGAAATAAAAGAAACTAAAATCAAAAAACTTGGAATATTGACATTGCGATTGCTGTAGGCTATTATCCACTAACAAGTAAATGCCTAGCATTCGGTGATTCATTCATATTGGGTGCCCAAAACTATGTTTTTCTTAATCCAAAGACACTGAACTTTTTAGATCATAATGGAGAAAGAAAAAGGAAAAGAACAAAAAGAGAAAACGGAAAGAGAAAAGGAGCCTGAGAAGACCAGGAGGAAAAAAATTTAAAAAAAAGAAAGAGCACCAAAAAAGACGGTCAGGTCAAGAATACATAAAACTAGGTCAGGGAGAGTTGTTAAAAAGCGTATGAACAATAGCTTCCTGTGGAATGTAACTTCAGATCAAATACTCGTGTATGGGCCAAGCTCTGCTGTACTGCCCAGTGGAGCTGAAGCCGGGTAATCATGATAATAATTATCAATCTATTTGACAACAATTTTATTTCGCTAAAGTTTAATTTAAGCAGGGACGAACAGAAACATTGACAGACATGTCATTTTAGAAATTGGTAAATGTAGCCTCATTTTACTTGTATGAATGAACATTTACACAATAATATTGTGTTTATTCACTGATGTTATGTGTTTTTGTATTATTGTCAAGTATCAGTTTCATATTATCGAGGAAAGTGGCTTCAATGGATCCAGAGCTTGCAACTAAGGAAAGAAGGAAAGTAAGGAGGTTAAACTCAATAACAGCCAATAAAATTCCCAATTGTAAAGAAAACCATTATTGAGAAACATGTATTCTACATTCTGCCATTTTGCATTTCCGAATCGTTTTTTAGGGAACATGCGTTGTTGGATTTCCGGTAAAAGTAATGGTCCTGGCAGGGTTTAAAAATTATTCAAACATGTCATACTAACCTATCACGTGACCACATTCAAAATGGATACATTCCAAGTTGTACGAGTTGGTAGACTGGGTCAAGGATGGAGTCTGCCTTCAACAAAGTTAAGCAGAAATATAAGCTCCCATACAAAACACTATACAATGTACAGGAGGAAACTCTCCTCAAATGCCTTGAGGGGTTTGATATGGTTTGCGTCCAACGTACCAGTTTTGGTGAAAGTGCCATTTTCACTTTAGCACCACTCCTTTTAGATGAGGTAATTTTATTAATTTAAATTTAATTTACATTAAATTTATATATCATTTCCAGTTGAAATTTAAAAAAACAGCAATTAACTTGCTTAGTGCAATTATGATTTAAATGTTTCCTGGGGTATTTTTAGGGTTCAACTATGATTTTTTTATGTTTAAATAAAGTGTTATTTTCTTATTTCTTTTTAAGGTAGATGCATGCACATAATGAGATTTTTTGATATTTCTACATTTTTATGTATAATTACTCAGTTAATAATCTTTACCACTCATTCAGCTTTTTGATAAAATAAATAAATCGGTCATATCTGAAAAAGCATGTGGTCAGCAGAATGACCTTAACAGTTCCTATGAATACATGAGAGGTGGTTCACAAGTAATGGACAACATTTTATAGCCATACTAGACATTACTCAATCAGTCTAATTTTTCTAAGTTATTAGATCATCCAATTGTCCATGTTGTGACAATAACCTAATATATGCTCCCTACATGTAAACCTATAATAGCTTTTGATACAGTGTACTTCAGTGAAAATGAAAGACGGATTACCCGTTCTTCTTCAGTTGTGAATCTGCATGTATGTACAGAACATTCTCGGAAATATAACACAGATAAACCAGACATTTAGATGTTATGTGCGCTAATCATATATGGTGTTAGATACTACAGGATACACAAAATTCACAGAAAGCTGAATCTACTGGACATTCTAACGTTTCGAGGTAGATATTTATGTGTAAATAATTTCTGAAAGAGAAAGTGACATTTGATTTTGATTGAAATTCAAAATGGCGCAAGTACAAGAAAACGTGCAACAACTGGAAAATGTGCAACAACCTGTATCATTATTATCAGCCCCAATTCAACCTCCAGATAGCTTTGACTTTTCTGATATCACAAAATCACAAAATTGGCCTAAATGGAAGAGACGGTTTGAGCGATACCGCTTAGCTGCTGGTTTGGATAAACAGCCAGAGCCAAAGCAGATCAACATGTTGATATATATAATGGGAGCCCAAGTGGAGGATGTATATCAGTCGTTCAAATTTGAAGGTGAGCCGAGTTATAAACAGGTTATGGACAAATTTGACGCACATTTAGTCGGCAGAAGGAACATTATTTACGAGCGTGCCCAATTCAATATGAGAGTTCAGAAAGAGGGAGAAAGTGTAGACTCATACATTACTGATTTATATTGTGACTACTGTCTAGCAATAGTTCTAGATAGTGTCATTTTGTTCTTAGTACGCTAGACGGTGTCACATTGTCTTACCTTGCTTCCGCCACAAGTGGGGACTGAGTAGATTTCTGTAAAGGTGGTGAAATTTAATTTTATTTGGAGATTTTACTTCTCCCCGAAATTATTTTTGTGTTTATGTGAGCTTCCGGGGTCACAGCCTCGTTTTGGATTATGATTCATTTTATTTAATTACATCGTATTTCACCACTTTTGCATAGTCATTTCGATGTAAATGCAACATGCTATGATCAATATTGATTTAAAGATCAATATGGTAAGTTTTTATTCAGGTAATGTCACGTACTTTTGCAGTAAATCGACAGTTTCAAAGTCACGTGATATTTTCAGCCAATCAGAGGCCTTCTCTCTCATATTCAATTTACATCTTCGTCAATATTCGTAAACAACACAGGACAGATAGGTATGCTTTAAATATTTGGTTGATTTGTATGCTTCCCAATTACTTTCCCGGTGTAAGATATAGTTTTACTTAATTGTCGAACTAACACCAGACCCAGGGATCGTAGGCATTCAGCCAATTACACTTTTTGAAGTGAGATATCAGTTTTTGGAAACGGCCGATTCACACTTGTTGAATTTTGGGCGGCCATTTTTGCATCTCATGCAGATTCAAAATTTTGATGCCTTAATTCATCTCAGTGTCAAGAGTTGCATTGGTATTTTGCTTATATAATTGATCTTGAGTATTTCATTTAACTTTTGAGAAAGTAGGGCCGACTGATTTGCATTTTTGAAGTTACTTTTTCGAAGCTGTATCTTTGTCATTTTTCATAGAATTCTCATTGACTTGAGCACATGATTTCATAAACTCACATTTTTGATAGTTTTATATATTTGAGTAATATTTGAGCTTGCTTATACTAGTGTGATATAGATTCACACCTTTACATAAGTATAATCAAGTCATAGTGTTATAAAACACATTTTGATCTTATTTTGGATTTTTGTCTGTTCGACACTTTGTCGTACAGGTTAAATTGCCAAAAGCTTGCCATAATTTCATTTTGAGTATTTCCTTTTGTTGCGATACTTTATCGTGACTAATATTGTGAGTTTGGAAGAGATACTGTATTTCTATTGTGTATTTGACTGTTTTTATTGTAGTTATTTGGTTAACATGTGATAGACATACTGTTTCATGCTTTATGTCTGCCACATGTAACTGACAGTCTGGTACATTGAAATATCTCTAGTGCTTATTGTACATATTATTTTCAAACATTGAGTTTTATATTTATATTTCCAAGGTGATACTATTTCACTTTGTGTTACTGTAGCTCAGTTGATATTTCATGTGGGGAATATACTGCATTCAGCAGTGTAGTTTTCACATGTAATAAGCTACTTTTAGGTGATATTTTGATATTAACATAATTTGATACTGCTTCGAATCTCAGTTTAACAGAATCTCAGGGTGATATTTTTCACTTTGTGCCTTCGCGAGTAATTTCTTGTGTTAGATATATTGTATTGGACAATATATCTACTACATTAGATTATTAAGGCAGTAGAACAGTTTAGAAACTTAAACAACATATACATTTGCATATAATCACTTAAGCTCAAACCAATTGGTGCTTCATATCATAAGTCTGGTATATAATTTCCTAATCAAGTGTATATATCAGGTAATTGTAGTGTAAATACAAACAGGTCTTGCCAACTTAGTCAGGGTAATACAGCATTAAGTGTAGAGTAATTTATAGTCAAAACTTCAGGTGCATAATATAATTGTGTAAATATACAGTGATCACCATACAGCCTAGTCTTTAAAGCTCAATTTCATAATCATGTAAATAAAAGTAATTTACAACTTTTGATACCAAATACTTATTTTTGTAAAAGAAAGCAATAAAGTAGTTTTTATGTTTATATTTTAAAATTACATCACATTGTCTGTTTAATTAGTGGTACGTTTTATGTCGCAGAGTTGCGACATACAGCCTCTATGGGAGACTCTAACCAATCCACACAGATTATAGTAATCTTCAATAAAATATTATAAACCCAAGTATTGTACATTAGTTATATCCATAGTAAGAGATTCAATATTTCAAGTTTTCTCTTTTATCTGTAAGACTCTGATATTTTGGCTCGCTACCATCTCAAATTACTATCGGGGTCATTACAATATCGTCTAAGTGAACACACAAATTATGGTACTCTGCGAGAGGAACTAATATGTGATCGCATTGTTGTTGGAATTCGAGACGATAAATTATCTAAAAGGCTACAACTTGATCCAGATTTGACTCTTAAGAAAGCTGAACAAAACGAGGCGGTGACAAGCCAGATTAAGGTCATTAGACCCGAACATGAACATGAGACTGTTGCAGTGATTAAATCTCGCCCTCGTAAACCTCGCCGTAAAAATAATAGCAAGCCGAATACTCCGTCTGCTGATACGCCAACTCAGGAGAACCACAAGTGCTACCGATGTGGTAAGCCGAGACATCATTCACGTCAAGATTGCCCACCAAACGATTCGAAGTGTTCGAAATGTTCGCGAATCGGACATTGGGGAATTGTATGCAGATCTACAAAAAATGCCGTTCATAATGTAACTAGTGAATCAGTTACACATGCATTTATTGGTCACATTACTTCTGCTGCTGTAGAAAATGTGCAATCTGTTGATGACGAATATGATATAAATTTGAAAGTTGAAAATACAAATTTATCTTTCAATATTGACACAGGTGCAGAAGTTTCTCTTGTATCAGACAAAGACTTCAATAAGATCAAATCTGAAAATAAGTATGTAAAACTGTTGAAACCTAAGAAACAACTTTATGGGCCAGGTCACAATCAGCTCAAAGTTCTAGGCATGTTTTAAACTTCCATCTATACTGAGTCTAAGTCTGAACCAGAGAAAACTGATGTTTACGTTGTCAAAAATCTAGTAAAGCCTCTGTTAGGTAAACCTGACATAAAGGCTATGCAACTCCTTAAAAGGGTAGATACATGTAACATTGATTGTAACACTGATTGTAACATTGATTCAGTTTCAGCTTCTCCTCTTGTGAAATTTCCTAAACTTTTCACGGGGTTAGGTAAGCTAGATGGTGAATATCACATCAAATTACGCGAAAACGCGAAACCTAGTTCTGTCGTAATGTCAAGAGCGGTAAAATTGCCACAGTATGAGAAACTCAAACATGAATTAGAAACAATGGAGAAAATTGAAGTTATTTCGAGAGTTGATCAACCAACAGAATGGTGTTTTCCAATAGTACCTATTGATAAAGCCGATGGTCATATTCGCGTGTGTGTTGATTTCACTGCGTTGAATGAAAATGTCATGGTTGAAAATTACATGTTACCGACTGTTGAACAAACACTTAAACAGTTATCTGGTGCTAAAGTTTTCACAAAGCTAGATGCAAATTCCGGATTCTATCAAATTCAACTAGACGAAGAATCTCGACTATTGACTACATTCATGACTCAATTTGGACGTTACTGTTTCAATAGACTGCCATTTGGTATCAATTCAGCCCCAGAATATTTCCAAAAACGGATGTGTCAAATCCTAGAATCACTTCCGGGTGTTGTCTGTCATATGGATGATATACTCATATATGGTAGGTCAAAAGCGGAACATGATACTCGTGTAAATCAAGTTCTCATGAAACTACAAGCCTCAGACATGACTTTGAACAAAGATAAATGCGTTTTTGGGACATCGAGTGTAAAATTCCTTAGGACTATAGTCTCAGAAAAAGGCGTCTCTCCTGATCCTGAAAAAGTTTCCGCAATATCAGAAATGAGTGCACCTACAGACATACATGGCGTACGTAGATTTTTAGGCATGGTTCATCATTTAGGTAAGTTTACGTCTAACTTAGCCGAACTTTCGAAACCACTGCGAGATTTGACTTCCTCTGACTACGAGTTTACATGGGGAAATTCTCAGCAAAATGCATTCGATAGTATCAAAAAGGAACTTTGCTCAAATACTGCGTTAAAACATTATGATCCAAATCATGAAACTACAGTAAGTGCGGATGCCTCAAAGCATGGTCTGGGCGCAGCGATTTACCAGCGCGAAAATTCCCAATGCGACTGGAAACCTGTATCTTATGGGCGAGCGAGCCATACAGAGTCTGTGGTGGCACGGTCTTTCATCACAAATTGCTGATCTTGTGTACAAATGCACACAATGTGCAGAACATCGTGATAAATCCTATGAACCAATGATTCCTTCAGAATTTCCTCAGAGGCCATGGCAAGTCGTTGGCTCAGATCTGTATTTCTTAAGAGGCAAAGTTTGGTTAATCATAGTTGATTATTTTTCACGTATTTTCGAAATTGCAAAATTGAGGGAAGAGTCAGCTAAGGAAGTCATACTTAACTTAAAATCGATTTTTGCGAGACATGGAATCCCAGAAAAAGTTCGATCCGATAATGGACCTCAATACTCTGCGTATGAATTCAAAGAGTTTTCTCGTGATTATCAGTTTGACCACGTGACATCTAGTCCGATTTTTCCTCAGAGTAATGGTGCTGTGGAACGCGCGGTGAAGACAGTTAAGAATCTAATCAAGAAATCAGAAGATCCATATAAGGCACTTCTAGCTTACCGTTCCACCCCATTGTCAAATGGTAGATCCCCTGCAGAATTACTGTTTGGTAGGAAACTAAGAAATCAGGTACCTACAACCACTTCTCAGTTAACTCCACATTGGCCGTTCTTGCATGATGTTAGACAAAAAGAACAAGTGTATAGAAATAAATCAAAGGTGAATTTTGATGATGTCAATATGATTAAAAGTGGATTACCCTAAATCCCCAATGCAGGACATGTGCCATATCTTGAAATGTATTTTCATTGATGTAACACAGTGTCAACAACTCATTGCTAATTGGTTGATCTTCACATGTACCAACAACTTTGTCCATTACTTTTTAATGTAAAGCAAGCAGATCATTCAAAAACAAGCATTACTTAGAAATTTCATTTTAGATTGACAAAGATAAAATCACACGGCTATTGTCATCACACCATTGCTTGCAATCATAGATGACTTAGTCTTTTCAATGCAGGACATGGGTGTGGAATGTGAAACACTTGATAAAGAAGGTAATGCCATACTTAATTGACAATGAATAATGAAATAAGAATAGACAATTATAAGAATATATGAAATGTATATGTGTATATTTTCATCCAAAATAACAATATATTTAATTTTAGATTGACAAAGATAAAATCACACGGCTATTGTCATCACACCATTGCTTGCAATCATAGATGACTTAGTCTTTTCAATGCAGGACATGGGTGTGGAATGTGAAACACTTGATAAAGAAGGTAATGCCATACTTAATTGACTATAAATAATAAAATAAGAATAGACAATTATAAGAATATATGAAATGTATATGTGTATATTTCCATCCAAAATAATAATATATTTGAAGCAAAGTCCATATATATTGTGTTGCAATCTATAAATAGGTGAAGATTTAACCATAAAAAATTATATATTATATGAAAATGCCTGCATATTTTCAACTGCTAAAGTCATTTAGCTTTTTAGAAAAAGAAATTGGGCCCAAAATCAATTTTAGGCCAAAAAGCATTTAAGGCCTTATTTAATTTAAGGCCGACTTTTGAAGAAAATGCATTCGCAGGCATTGAAATAGACACAATCAGAAAAGAATTGTGCTTACCTTTGAACAAAGTTTTAAAGGCTCGGAACTTAGTAAAGAAATACAAAAAAACAGGAAAAATTAACCAAACGTGAGCTTCAAAGTCTGATTGGTTTCTTGCAGTATTGTACAATCATAGTTCCATTTGGTAATACCTTCCTCAGATGTATTATCAATTTGACTATGCAAGTTAGAGAACAGCATTGGCACATAAGGCCTACGCCAGAAGTCAAAATAGACCTGTCTATCTGGGATACCTTCATTCAAAATTTCAATAGGAGATCTTTCTTTCTTGATCAAGAATGGGAAAAAAGGAAAAATCATACTTTAACCACCGATGCAACTCAGGGGGTTGGCTTTGGGGGGTCTTTAGAAATGAATGGATCTATGGGGAATCACGGGACAGAAAATTAATGCCTTTATCGAGAAGGCTAATGTTACAATGTCTGCAACACAACATATTACTCAAGGCAATTCATTTTCCAGATGTTGAGAACGAAGCAGCTGATGCTATTGCACATAATCTGCTCCAGAAGTTCAGAAAGCTACATCAAGAAATCAAGAAATACCGAAACATCTTCTTCCTCAGAACTTCAAGATGTTTTCAACTCCCTAATTGAAAGTGCAGTCACAAGGGACACAGTACCTTTATGAAAGAACGTGGGATAAATTGATTACTTCTGGAAAATAGTTCCATATACCAATTTTACCTCTTAGCCAAGAGCACATGCAACTATTTATCAGCAAGCTACATAAAGAAGGCTATGCCACTTCGTCAATACGCATACAGCCATTGGATATAACCACAAAATGAACAATAAACCAGACCCATCAGTCCATTTTTCGATAAAACAAGGCTCAAAGAGTCTTCAAAAAATGAAAGGAAGAGTCGATAAACGAACTCGCATCACTCCATCCATGCTTAACTCATTATCGAAAAAATTAGTTGGGGTAAAACAAAGAGGTGTCACTGAAACCCAATTTTGTACCGTTCCGCGGAATTAGGCTCTCGGGTCGGAACACGGAACACTTATTAAACATTTCGGTTCCGGAACAAGAAAATCATACCTTTAAGCAGCTTGCAGCTGAAAACCAATTTAAAAGCATATGACAAGGGTTCACTAGTTTGGGTACACATTCCGGCTGTGAAAGTGGGTCAAACGTCAAAATTTGCACTTTAGTGGCATGACCCATATGAGGTGATGGAAAAAATAGATGATTTACGTTACCTCATCAAAATTAATGAAAAGGAAAAGAAAGTAATCCACCATGATCGCTTGAAAAAGTATGTTTCCAATGTCAAAGAAAAGTCTGCTCATGAGTTTGAAACAGATGTTGATGAGCCTATTAAGGTCATGGAAAAAAGGGGCCGGGAACGTAAGAAGCCAGGGTGGCTAGAAGAGTATGAGACATATTAGGGTCATCAAGGGAGAGTCAGGTTGAGCAATTAAAAATATATATTCATTAATATATTTTATAATCATATTAACCACCATTGTTATGACAAGTGCCTTTAGAGCTGCTCTGGTGTTAAAGCTTGCACAGGAGCGGGAGGAAAGGCAAGGATTGCAGAGAACAGATCCCGCCACCATTGGGATGGAATCACGAGCGGGCGTATTTCTGCTGGAAGACATTCGAAACACAAGAGGCTTTGGATGTGCACATTGCCTGTGCACATCGGGAGACTGAGTTGTGTGGGGTATGGGGGTGTGGGGCAAAGTATTGCCCCAATGATGAGGAACTATTACAGTTGCATCGCCTGCGACAGCATGCCCTATCCCCCGGAAGGGAAGAGCCCCTGAACAAACAACCAAAAAGGGTATTGCGGGCCATCACTGTTGTAGATGGACCCAGGTCGACAGGTCTGACCTTTACTTCCAAGCCGTCAGCTTCCACCTCCACGACACCTGCATTGGTGGCTAGTACAACACCAACTGCTTCGACTGGTGCAGCTTCAGCTGGATCTTCCACAGGCCGAACAGGGGATGCAGATGGGGAGAAGAAAGATCCCCTATGGCCACAAACCGGGTTAGGTGCATCTCTAGACATGCAATTGTTGGATTGGGTCCAGGAATGCCTTGAGAAGCAGAGAAGGAGAACAGTGGGATGGACCAGAGTCTGCCAAGGCCTGGTACATTGGGACTCTAGAACCCCTAGACTTTGATTTCGATTTTTAATATCAGTAGGATTACGCACGATGATAGCAGAATGTGAACTTTTTGGGACTGTAAATAAATAAAGAAACCTAAATTATCCTGGACTTTTTGAAGTATTTTAGAATACTTTAACTATAACTTTTTAGAATCAGTTCATCCTTAAGCTAACCTTCACTTATGGACTTTCGAGATCAGTTTTAATTTTAGGCTAGTAAAATTTAACTTTTGGTGGCGATTAATTCAAATTGGACTTTTGAAACATTTGAAAACTATGTAATATACTGTAAATAATAGAAGTAGTAAGCAAACTTGTAGTTATTGTCTTGAAACTTGGTTCTAAAAACCCTTGAATGGTCTGTGGTTTTGGAAAGTAAACTTACTTATATTTTTTCGACAATTTAAGTGCATTGGGCCTTAATTGGGACTTTTCTGAGTGATAAATTGTTTTGTTGTCTTAATTTTTGCCCAGTTTTGGTGAATGCAGACATTGATCATGAAACCTTACTCTGGTAATCAGCTGATAGTAATGGTAGATTCTTTGCTTGGGGTGTGAAGTTTCTCATAAATTATATTTTGTGAATCAGTGTTGGTCTTGAAAAAGCCTTCGGTTGCAGATATTCTAGTGGAATTCAGAAAATACCTCACAGGAATTTTGGGATTCCCCGTTACTCATTTATAGCGGGGTGATGAGGAGTTCCATATGTTGCCTTGAGGCTGGATTCCCAGTAGGAATGTGCTAACCCAGCATTCAATAAGTCCCTAAACCTAAACCTACTTACATGCTAAGCCAACTCAGTATTTGGATCAGAGGGGACTGTTTTGTGAAATACATATTTTTATATTATATATGTATCATGTGATTATGGTACAGATGATGTGCCATTTATATATTGTATACTTATTGTATTTTTATAAGTAACTATATTTTTAACATGGTGTCAGATATATATTTCTACACTGAGGACAGTTCAAACTGCGTAAAAATCGACAGTGGGAGCAGATGTTGATGGATTATTGTGGATATTTTGAAAACCAGGTGACATTTTTCCTTGGAAAATAAGTTATATTTTCGAAAATATCATATCTCAACATACAAGAGGTTACTAGACAGTACTCCTGTATATATATGTGCATATTATAATATTCAACAATATATGATATATGTGAACTGTACCAAATCAATATGGCAAATCTGCTTGTTCAGCCTCCTGAGCCATTGGACTCCTCAAAGCCAGAGTTATGGACAAAATGCTGGGTTCTCCCCAGAATCTAATTGCATGGCGCTCCCCCCTGCTCATTCGTTTTCCCCGCCCTGTTCCCCCCCTGCTTGCTTCGCCCGCCCTGCTTAGCGCCCCGCTACTTCAAAACTTACGTACATTATTTTATTCTCCTGGATATTCGACGAAATCACATTAAATTCAAAAAATTTTCAAAAAGTTTTTCCCGATTTGCCATTCCGAAGGCCGAATCTTAAATGTCTTCTGATTGGCTCAAAACTCATGATTAGTTACGAAATATCCAATCAAATTATCTATTACTAATCGTGCGTCATAGAAATAATCTGCCCCAGGTTCGGTTCGATCACTTGATTTGACTACGTATGCGCATGTGCTCAAAACATTCTAACCTATCAAAATCGTTCATTTGATGCGTGCGTTCAGAAAATTAGAAAAAGTTAACAGTTGAACCTGGCGCAGATTACCCCTATACTGCAACGCGGAGTGATATGATCACCGATCATCAAAATCGCCAATTTGGAATAAAACAAACATAAAAACGACTAAAACTACAATTTGACAATGAAGTATTATTTTTTATTAATAGTTATTATAATTGCGAACGAATTAATGTTCAAACTTGCTTTTGATGGTTGTCATGATAAAGAAGTTCGACTTCCGGTTCTTTATGCGGGAAATTCAAAAAATGGGTAAAATTGAAAAGACTTATCTAAAGAATAGAATGAAAGTAGAAACAGTGGACAGGGTCCTCAACATTATCATAAATGGACCAAGGGAAGAGGTGTTCGATTTTGAGGCAGCATGGGGGAGGTGGTTTGACATGCACCCCAGAAGATGTAGGGACAGAAGACTTTAAGGAAACACAATGAACAATGAAAACTCATGACACTACAAGCATATTATCATGTATTGTTAAATAAAAGGTTTTCTATATGAGAATTGGTGTTTATATAGCGAGCGAAACGAGCGGCAAAAATTTGCACAAAAATCATGCGAGCGAAGCGAGCGGCGAAACTTGTTAAAAAATCCCCCTCTGCTATGAAAAAATCCTGGGGAGATCACTGAAATGGATAAGGCGATTTGAGCGGTATATGATAGCTTCAAACCTAAATGAGTCTGGAGATAAAACTCAAAAAATTAAGTTTAATTTACCATATGGGAGAATTCGCTGAGGATATCTTCCAGAGTTTTACTTTTACCGCAGCTGGTGAAGACAGTGAAAACTATAAGTGCGTCAAAGCAAAATTTCAAGATTACTTCATTGTTCGACATAATGTTATATTCTAACGAGCTACATTTAACAGAAGAATTCAAGAAGACGGTGAGTCCGTTGATAATTTCATTACTAATTTGTATTCCTTGTCGGAGCATTGCGATTTTGACGCTCCTGTTGTGGGAGAAACTCGTCGTGAACAATTCATCAGAGACCGTATTGTAGTCGGTATATCACAATGCTCGATTGTCAGAAAAGCTGCAACTCGACTCAAAGTTAACACTAAAATCTGCAATGGACGCTGTGAAATCCAAGGCAGCTGTTCATAAGCAACAAGAACAGTTAAGAATCCCTACTAGCCAGTCTGCGATTCAGGAAATCTCCAATTCGAAAGGCGGTTTTAAGGGCAATAGGAATCGTTCACATAACAAAAGGAGATCAGGACAAGACAAATCACCAGCTAATGCTACAAATTCTAAGTGTACCAGATGCGGTGGAATGCCACATATTAAAGCTAAATGCAAAGCCAAAAATTCACAATGTGGGAAATGTTCCGGATATGGCCACTGGGCTAAATATTGCCTATCTAAAGTCGATAACGTTGATCATGTTACAGCGTCTAGAGATCTTGATCATGCCTTTATAGGGTTGTTGACTTCAAACAAACCTCAGTGTGATGAATTTGATACTTTGTTGATGTTAAATCAAAAGCATGTGCAGTTCAAGCTAGACACTGGAGCAGATGTTTCAGCTATCACACCCGAAATTTACAATACTGTTAAATCATCATGTTAAAAGATTCAAAAACCAAGTAAAATCTTGTATGGTGCTGGTAAACATGTATTGATATGTACTGGCATGGTTAGTGCCAGTGTGTCAGCTGGTAATAAATCTTGCAAGCAGGATTTTTACATAGTAAAGGGCTTACAAAAATGCCTGTTGGGTAACCCTGCCATAAGATCTTTAGGTCTTCTATCTGTGAATGCCAATTGTAACTTGAAATCTAATCACAGTCACATTGAACAAATTTCAAACTCAGGGAGTAGTGATATATACTCTTATCATGCAGAGCTTTTCACAGGCTTAGGAAGACTTGAAAAATCTTATGAAATAAAACTCAAATCTGATGCTCAGCCTTTCGCTCTAACCACTACGCGCAATGTAGCTTTACCATTATTGCCTAAAGTTAAGGCTGAAATTGAAAAACTTGAAAGTTTGGGGGTCGTCTCAAAAATTGATGAACCTACAGAATGGTGCGCTCCCTTAGTGGTTGTAGTCAAAGACGAGCATAATGTTAGATTGTGTGTTGATTTTACCAAACTCAGTGAAGCTGTATGTGTTGAAAAGTATACACTTCCAAGTGTAGATGTCACCTTGGGTCAGCTGGCAGGAGGGCAGGTATTCACAAAGCTAGACTGCAATTCTGGATTTTATCAAGTACCCTTAGATCCCAAGTCCCGTCATTTGACTACATTTATCACTCCATTTGGGCGGTATTATTTCAACAGAGTTCCTTTTGGGATAAATTCAGCTCCTGAACATTTTCAGCGAAGAAATTTTAGCTTGAATGTCAAATGTTGTTTGTCAAATGGATGATATTCTTGTCTTTGGTAAGGATACTGCTGAGCATGACAAGGTACTTGAAAGTGTCCTTGTGAAACTCAAAAATGCCCAACAAAAAGAAATGTGAGTTTAGGAAAACCACTATCAAATATCTGGGTCATATAATCAACGGGAATTCAATTTCCACTGATCCTGATAAAGTGCGTGCAATCATTGAAATGCCGAGTCCAACAGATGTTTCGGGAGTTCATAGATTTTTGGGGATAATCAATCAACTCGGGAAATTTTGAAGAGAAACTGAAATGAGATATGCACAAATAGAGAAAGAAGCTCTTGCGATTACATGGGCTTGCGAGAAATTCGCGACATTTCTCATTGGTCTCAAGTTTCACATTCATACAGATCACAAACCACTTGTTCCACTTTTAAGTGTCAAAAATCTTGATGAGTTACCTGTTAGAATACAGCGCTTCAGAATAAGGCTTTTCAGATACAGGTATACAATCTCGCATGTACCAGGTAAGAACCTTATTATACCCGATGCTTTATCGCAAGCACCGCTTAGTGAAGTGGGCGATAATGTTGACCTAGAATCAAGCGCAAATGCTATGATCGATTCAGTGTATAGAAATCGTCCTGCAACAGAAGCAAGATTGGAACAAATCAAACATGAGCAAATGAATGATGTAATATGCCAAGCAATTACTGAATACACAATGAATGGTTGGCCTGAAAGATCTAATATTCCCGATGTTTTGAAACCATACTTACAACATCGCGCAGAATATAGCTTAGTCAATAGCTTACTTATGCGAGGCGAACATATTATTATCCCGTCTAATTTGAGATTGGAAATGCTAGATCGCATTCACATGGGGCATCAAGGAATTGTTAAATGCCGCGAACGTGCAAAACAATCTATGTGGTGGCCTGGTTTAAGCAAACAAATCGAAGACGTGGTTTTTAAATGTACTGTGTGTGCTGAACATAGGAAAAATCACTCAGAACCACTCATTCCAACTGAATTTCCTCAGTTTCCATGGCAATTACTTGGAACAGACTTGTATACACTCAAAGGGGTTACATATCTTCTGGTGGTAGACTATTTCTCCAGATATGTTGAGGTAGCAAAATTGAATGGTCTTTCCTCCAGTCAAATCATAACTCATTTGAAGTCTATATTTAGCAGACACGGTATTCCGCAGAGGGTAAGGTCGGATAATGGACCGCAATTTTCATCGCGAGAACACAAGAAATTCGCTAAAGAGTACAATTTTGAGATTACAACGAGCTCTCCTATGTTTGCTCAGAGTAATGGTGAAATTGAAAGGGCGGTGCAAACAGTCAAAAATCTAATTAAGAAATCGCGAAATCGTTATGTATCTCTTTTGGCTTATAGGAGCACCCCTCTTGCAAATGGGTATAGTCCCTCCGAGCTCTTATTTGGAAGGAAGATTCGTAATCATATTCCTCAAGTCCCAAGTCTCTTGAAACCAAATTGGCCATTTTTACAAAATGTAAGGGAGAGGGAAGTGAAATACAGGAATCAAAGCAAATTGAACTTTGATTGACATCACAGGGCTTCAAGCCTAGAAAAGCTAACACAGGGTGACAATGTCTTTGTTAGTGATATGAAACAACATGGTACTGTAATTGAGAAGTTACCATTGCCAAGGTCGTACAGGGTAGAAACACCTTCAGGTAAATCCTTTAGAAGGAATAGGTCATCTTTGGTTAAGTGTACACCACCATTATTTCATAGGTATGAAGATCAAGATGATCTAAATGTACATACAGACTCAAAAGAGTCACAGTCATCTATGGTAGTTGATAATGCTAGATCACCAATTAGTGGTTCTAGCCAGGTTGAGGTTCCGGTTGAAAATAACCCAAGTGTTGACAGTGAACCTATATTGAGAAGGTCTTACAGATTGAGGAAACCTGTTAAAAGACTTTTTGATGAGCTATAGTGACATTATTTACACTATGTATGATTTAGAGAGAGTTAGAGACTGTATTACCAACTCTTATGAACATTTAAATTCTTACATAGTTTTAAGTCTTATGGACATTATTAGTTTAAGTGTAACATACGAAGTAGTAACACAATCAAAGGCTTCCAAAGTGAGATGTTGTATTTTCTGATTGATCATATTTGATTGTGTTATTTTGTGATACTACTTGTGTTTATTTCGTGACATATGCACGAGCGCCATCTTTACGGATATAGTCAGCCATTTTGATGTACATGTGTAAAATATTTCAAAGTATAATATAGAAATAAAAATCAACATAAAACATTGTTTATTGTCGTCATATTATAACAGAACACCACCTAGTGACAAAAGCGTTGCACATCAGGAATCAGTGGAAAAGAACAATACATGTACACATGATTTCACGAGCAAGAGAGTGACGACAAGGAGGAATCAAGTGAAATACAAATCTATTGAGATGTCCCCTTTACCTGAGAATGAACAGTCAAATATTTTTCTTATATTTGTATACCATCTGACTGTAATGTGAACTTTGGTGTATCTTCAAACTCACACTCTTATAGAAGAAAGAAACGTTTATGTTACAAATGCGCAGCTGATAATCATATTTATCGTTTGTGTTCATTCAAGAAATACCTACTGGTGGAACTGTCTGTTAAATGGCAGTATGCCGATGCCGAATATAACTATTATGGAAATATCATGAGTTATGCTGAAAAATCCTGAATAAATGTGCTGAAGTGTGCCATTGGATTGCATAAAGTGTTATATTTTAGTAAGGCAAGTGTATGTTGCTTACACTGCCTATATAATTCTGTATAGTGTAGCTGCATATCTTCAACATATGTATTCGTGATTTCGTAATTAGATGGATACGGATCATCAATTAGTGAATCATCTATGACTGTTCTCAGCTCTTGCATCAATCCTCATATATACGAATACACTGTACCTGTATGTCAACATCGAGTCAGTATTGTGTTTTTGACTGATCTATCAGCTCTGGCCTGATATCGTAGGGAGCGCGCACCTACCATGATTGGAATAAGACTTCAATACCTGTCAATGTACTGTATATGAACATTATGAAGAGGCCTAACAACAGTGACATTTGATCCAGAGCTTGAGTTTAGAGATGATGCAAATCTTTGACTATAATTAGTTGTAAAGTATTTTGCATGTATTTTACATGGATATTTTGTATCTGAATTGTTCACTTGTACATGTGATCCATGTATAGTCTGATACTATGCTTTGCTACTGTTTTATATTTCAAGCAACATTTATGTTGAACATTTTATTACTGTATGCATATTTTGTTTGCTATTTTGTACTATGTAATTTTCACTTCAGCTAGTGCTTCATCTATGAGTATTGTACCAGATGATGTATCAAGTCCTCTTGTAGCAATTTTGTATTTTTGTTCAAACGGAAATCGAGGACGATTTCTTTTTCAAAGAAGGGGGCAGTGTAACAACCCTCGTTGCTACTTTTATTATTTATGGTCACTTTCTATTGTTACAAATATTTTGTAAGGGTCATTAATTGCATTTTAGTTTATTTTGTAAGATTTATAAAGTTCACTTTAACTTTTCCAACTTTTGAATTTGGTGGCAAGATCTCATTGCAGAATAGTTTGAAGGCCCTGCAGATCCTATAGCTCTAAGGTCAAGGTCTTAGTCTGTTAGTAGCCAATTAGAATACTGGAATTTAGGGGTTTGGTCAGCAGAGGCTATTATTAACAAGATGGAGGATTAGGTTGAATTTATTGTGCAGTTAAATTGTCTAAAATAGTGGACTAAAAGTCCAGTTAGGATAGCTATTTTAGGATATATATCTACATGAAGGTAGCAAGGATGTTATGTTTAGGTAAGATTATCTTGTTGTGAAGGATATCTTTAGTTTCAGCAGCTTAAGTTTAACATGTGATTTTCTCACTAGATAGATTTTAAAGTTCAATCAGCCACTTCAATTTCTGTTTCTTTTACATGTAAACACCAATTTTTGAGTATTATTCTAGAATCAGTATAGCAGCTCTATTTAATTGCCCAAGAAATATGAGTTATGATTTGTATTTGAAGTGCAACAGGCATTGTTACTTTTGAGCCTGATTTGAACATAGTTGAAGATAGATGGCATACCAGATTGCTTTGTTTTGAGGTTGTAAGGTCAGTTAGTACATGTAGCAGATATATGCAGGCCAGAGAATAAGTATAGTGAGATTGAAGACTGCATAATTGTTATTGTAGGCAGTATCTTGCTTGTGTAAGGAAAGATGCACATGTACTTAAACTAGATATTTGAAGATAGGTGGCAGGGTATTCTGTTGTTGTTATTTGTGAGGCATTCACATGTAGAGAGTGTTTGCATGTATATAATGTCAAGTTAGCACATTGTTAATAAGATTGACAACTGTTTTAGGATTTATTACAGTATCTTATTCGAAACAACATGTCTGATACAATTCTGTAGACCTTATTGAAAATATTCATCATTGTACATATTTCATATCATTTTAGTTTATAATACAGTTACATATAATAATATATATAATCAAATCATATTCTTTTGTGCTATCATTTATTGAATAAGGCAATTATATAATCAGTAAGATTGAAATTCAAAGAAGAAAATTTCAAGATGGCAACCGGACATGAGTGATTTGTGATAGCTCCGCTAATTTCAAGACCTGTATGGAAGTCTGGATGGTTACGGACTAAATCTTTGATTACCTATAATCGGAACATATGTAGCGCAGTTTGGTATCTTTATCTGACCAAAATATGGAATATTGAGTATAGAATCGACGTTTTTGGATGATACATAATTGTACACGTGGACAAAATTTTCGTTTATTCACCCAGGCGTAAAATCATACAACATCTGGATTATACATTCAAACGGAAAAAATTTGGATATTATCTTTGGATATGTCTATATGATATATGGTCAGGAACATTACTGAAGCAGGTAATCGACATTTCATATATTCTGACATATATTCTCTCTTTTATGAACCTACGAGGCGTGTGATTATAAGGGAGAACTCTCAACTGGAACACTCACACGCTACACGTATATGTCGTAAGGAGCATTCTCCCGTAAGCATAAACTTCATATACTCGTATACTACAAACATTCATAAATTCCGATGGGTAAACACGATAGGCAGAGCTCCAGCTCTGGAGTTACGCTGGAACAACTAAATACTGTTTTGGAAGCACAGACTGTCAAATTGACAAACGAATTCAAGAAGGAACTTGCAGATGTGAAACAGGCTATTGGATATGCGCAGGATTTAGCTACGGAGAATAAAAAGGATATCCTAGCCATCGAAACTCGCATCGCCGCTCTTGAGAAACAAGCTGATGAGAGTTCTCAATCATCTAATAACAGCCTGCGACAATTAAACAAGGCCATTGACGCCCTCCACGCAAAACAGGTGGATATGGACATATATTCACGTCGCAGTGCCTTGCACTTCGCCAACATTCCTGAGGCAGAGGGTGAGATATGTGAAGATGTAATTCGCGAGTTCTTAAGGACAAAACTTAATGTCGACCCTACGGAAATGCGTTTTGAGAGAGTACACAGGATACCCCTGGGCCCCAAGAAAAACTTTAAATACACACGCACGATTACTGCCAAGTTCAATTGGTTCCAGGACCGCGAACGTGTTTGGAACAAACGCTTTACTCTTAAAGACGTCCCGGGGAGATACATAATCAGTGAAAGCCTACCGTACGAAGTGGAAACCAATAGGAAGATCTTGTATCCTATCTTCAAAAAGGCAAAGGCCATGAATATGCGAGCCTCGCTATTTGCCGACAATCTGATCTTAGAGGGCGTGAAATTTCGAGTGAATACTTTGCACACACTGCCAGCGGCTTTTGCCCCTTTTGACAACACGTATATAAAGAATGACGATCTCATGCTTTATAATAGTGACACTAGTCCTCTTGGACCAAATTTTTACTCATCTTTTAGCGAAAAGGGAGTAATCTTTAAGTCACTTACACAGTACATTGCCTTCCAAAAAGCCCTAGCCTTCGATAACGTCAAGATCGCAGAATCAATACTTACGGCGAAAAACCCACAGGATTGCAGACGTATTATCCGGGGCCTTGATATGGGTGCAAACGTCGGTAAATGGCCAGATTGCCTCAAGGAATTTCTTACCAAAGGTAATAGGCTTAAGTTTACCCAGAACGAGCAACTGAAGGCAGCACTAATGACCACCGGCTCGAATAAGCTAGGGGAATGCAACCCTTTCGACCCTTTAAGCGGGAACGGCTTACGTCTGAATGACCCAGCATCAACCGACACCACTAAGTGGACTGGCCAGAACCTAGGAGGCTTATCATTGATGGCGGTTAGAGACGAACTCGGGAAGCCCTAAATATATATATTATACTGTGTGGACGAGAAAGACTGACTCTATCTTTTCCAGGTGAAAATCATCCTGCATTATAACAAAATGCATTTAGCTAACTCCACATACAGTTTTATATGGGGACTCATGCTAAACAAACACAGTTAGGTATATTGATCAAAGACTGACATTTATTTTTTTTCAGATTGATTATTACAACTTACATGTATGACAGTTGGACTGTTAAATGCAATGGTTATACCATGGACATAGGCATTTACTCGATAGATTGTTTTTTTATTTTACGTTTGTTTAATATCTTTTTTATTTCCCCCACATATAATTGCTTCATAATTGCAATATTTCGAAAAAGTATGGAAGTTTGTGGTTGTTTCGTAAATGAAATGCATTTACTTTCATTTTATGACAATATGTCTTTTGCGTGATTTACGTTTGTTTAATACATTTAGATTGCATTAAATCCTTTCTATTTCCACCACATATAATTGCTTCATAGTTGTAATACTTCGAAAAATTACGGAAGTTTGTGGTCGTTTCGTATATGAAATGCATTTACTTTCATTTTATGACAATATGTCTTTTGCGTGATTTACGTTTGTTTAATACATTTAGATTGCATTAAATCCTTTCTATTTCCACCACATATAATTGCTTCATAGTTGTAATACTTCGAAAAATTACGGAAGTTTGTGGTTGTTTCGTATATATGAAATGCAGTTGCTTTAATTTTATGACAATATGTCCTTTGTAGGGGCACATATCAGTGAAGACAAAACCTCATGCACAATTTTGTGCTGTTTGCTTTTACATCGAAATGTAAAAGCTATTTCCAGGTTAATGATTCTTGATTGCATACTAAAATGGCAATGTTAACTGGTATAAAACCCGTATCATCTGTTTTACACGACTTCGCACTTTGTAATCTGTATACTGTATAGGGTATTAAGTTTTATTTTTACACGTTCCAATGGTCAAAATTACAATTTCCAAGCAAGTCAGTTTCAAAACAAATGTTGTTTCATCTGTAAATTATGTGAGTGGTGTCTCTTTTTTCCATGTGTGCTAACCACTGCTATTTCATCTTAAGAAACGATAACGCAACCATATCATGCCTAATTGTTACACAGGTGTTGTCTTGTCTTCCTACTATTTTGAGGTAAAAATCGATATTAGGATATGTCTGATAAATGAATAGCCTCTGTATCCTAAGTTTGGTAAGTGTCACATATCAACAGGCAAAACATGGAATGATGAATGATCTTGCTTGTTAGAAATGGAAATCTGCCTGTTTTACGATTGGTCAATACATACCTTGTATAGCATGCTATGTAATGAACATGTATAGGTATAGAATGAATCTGCCTAACCAATACTTAAACCTTTTACGAACTAGACTGTAGGGTTGCAGTTATTTTTCGCCATTCCTGTAGATTATAACCGAATGATGTTTTCTTTTCAGAGTCAAGTTAGTACATGTAAAGCAATGTGCAAATATTTCAAGAAATAACTTGTAATGTTTCTCAGTACAATTTAATGGCCTTTTTTGGATAGATCAAGTTGTGATGAATTTACACTGCGTAAGAGATATAGTTACACCATTGAAAATGGTCAAAGATTTATATGATCTTCCAGTACCCATCTACGATGGAAACAAGCATTTTCGGTATTGTAAAAGATGTTTTGTTAAAACAATAATCTGGTTGTGTAATGTAGCCTCTACACTAACAAAATGTAAAGCGTTTTATGTAGCCGCGGATGTTGGCAGCAAGTGTTATTTTAGGTTTTTACCTTATGTGATGATTAATATTTCTCAATATGTATATTCAGTGTTTCTTTTTTCTTTTTGAAACTACATTGGTTACTCAAGTGTGATTCATGGGACAGCCTTTTCAATCTTGTGTATCTCAATCACGTATCAAAAATATGTTTATTACGTTCTTAAATGTAGACTCTTTTGATTAACGTGTTTCTTGGGTTGCATTTTGAATAGTTACACCATTGAAAATGGTCAAAGATTTATATGATCTGCCAGTACCCACTTATGATGGAAGCGAGTATTTTTGGTACTGTAAAAGATGCATTGTCAAAACAATAACCTGGTTGTGCAAGGTAGCCTCTTCAATAACAATATGTTAGCGTCCTATGTAGCCACTGATGTTTTGGCAGCATGTATTTTTTTAGGTTTACCTTATGTGAAGATACTCCTATTGATATTTTTCAATATGTAAATTTAGTTTTCTTTTTTTTACTTGAAACAACACTGGTTACTTAATTGTGATTTATGGGCAGCTTTCTCAACCTTGTTTATCTCAATCATGTATCAAAAATATGTCTACACGTTCTTAAATGTAGACCCTTTTGAGTAACCCGTTTCTTGGGTTGCCATTTGAGTTACCTGTTTCTTGAATTGCCTTTTGAGTAACCTGTTAATTGGGTTGCTTTGTGAGTTACCTGTTTCTTGGGTGCGAAGGCGAAACCTATCTATAAATTCCAAGGTTTATTAATAGAGGGATGTAACTGATGGCTAGTAGCTAGCTAGAGGTTTTCTTTTTTTCGAAACAATGCTTACTACTTACAAATACTTATGGGGCCATTTTTTCGATTTTGTGTTTCTCGATCAAACATTCAAACATTTAGAAAAGTGTTTCAATTGTAGGCCCCTTTAAATAATCTTTTTAGATATGTATGTTTGGGTGTGAATGTATGTTTTTGTGACTTTGCGAATCATACCATGTATTTATGTGCGATAATGTGTAACTATACTGACTATTCCCAACAGCCAGGGTGATTTATTGTAGGAATTTAAGTAATGGTTGAGAAGGGTATATAACTTATGTTCTGTAAACCACATCTTTTTTTTAAAACGGTATATTGAATTATTACCGCTACTGTACGCATACGACTGGACTTCTATGCAAAGGTTTTGAAGCGGCTTCTTTTTGTATTTTGAAAATGAATATTGTTTCTGTTAAATACTCTGTGAGTCTCGTATGTTTGGGTGTGAATGTATGTTTTTGTGACTTTGCAAATCATACCATGTATTTATGTGCGATAATGTGTGCTTTGATGTGCGTGAGTGTGTTGCACCTGAATGCCTTTTGTGTGTGCATGTCTTTTGTATTGAACAGGATTTATGTGAGTAACTCAAATACATATACGGGTTTTTATTGTGTAAGGTATGAGGTAGTGTGTTATATCCTATCTGTAGATGCACTAGACCGAGAAAATATAAAATGCTTTTATCTGATATTCCTTCGGGGTTTTGACCACCTGGGCAAGTATAATGTATGTATGCCTGTGTTACGCGGTCTTATGGCTAAGTCTTTGGTGAAACCATATTGCTCCTATCCGTAACTTAAATTTAGGGTCCCTAAATACGAAGGGACTGAGACAAAATAAAAAGAGGGCGTCTATTTTCTTATTTCTGAAAAGAAAAAGACTTGATGTTGTTTTTCTACAAGAAACCCATTCGTCAATAGCCGATGAAAATATGTGGAAAAGGGAATGGGGATCTGATATATATTTTGCGCATGGTCAAAAACGGAGCGAGCGTGGAGTCGCGATACTTTTTTCTAAACATCAGCGATATGACATTTTGGATATCGATACACATTCGTCAGGTAGGTATGTTATCATTAAATGTAAAATAGGTACTCACTCTTATACTTTTGTGAATATCTACGCGCCAAACGATGGTCACGAAAATAAGACTTTCTTTGAAAAGCTTCACACTCATATTTCAACGAACTTTGCTTCAGATTTTTTGATTATAGGAGGTGATTGTAACATGATTCTCGACCCTAATACGGATAGATATTCCTACGGAATGACAAAACATAAAGAATCCGAATCTGCCGGTATCGTGAGATCAATGATACATGATTTTAATCTTTTTGATATCTGGAGAACGTTAAACCCTTCTGCGGTACAATATACTTATGAGTCCTTTGCGAAGGATGAGTTTAAAAATTCAAAATTTAAAAGTAGGATTGATATGTTTTTTGTTGACAGGAGGATCAAAAAGAATTGTGAGTGCTTTATCGAGCCTGCCATTCTTTCTGATCATAAATTATTACGACTTAATATTGGTTTGGATACAGAAATGAGGGGGGCGGGTTTTTGGAAATTTAATAATAGTTTGCTACAAGACGAGGAGTACTCTTTAAGCATCCGAAGCCTCATAACAAAATTACGTGACGAGCACCGTGATCTCAGCAAGATCGAATTATGGGAATTCATGAAGTTCAAAATTAAGGAAAAGACAATACATTTTTCAAAGTTAAAATGTCGTGAAAATCGAAAAGCTGAACTTGAGTTACTAAAGGAGATCGAACATCTTGAATCTTTAATTGCAAGTGACGGCTCTACCTTAATCTCTTCGGTATGTGAAGCCTATGAAAGAGCAAAAGTCAAACTTGAAAAAATGTGTATCTATAAGGCGGAAGGTCATTTGATCCGAGCAAAAATTGACCAGTATGAAAAAAATGAAAGATGTACGTCTTTTTTCTTTAATTTGGAAAAATCAAACCACGAGAAAAAACACATAACAAATTTGTCGATTGGTGGAGTAAGTATCGAAAATGATACTCGTATTTTGAATGAAATTAAACTCTTTTATCAAGATTTATACTCTGAAAAGGTCTCGCCCGATTTCAAAGATTTTGACATTTTTACTAATAATCTACAGTCGCGTAAACTATCTGAAGCGCAGAAGGCATCGTGCGAACTCAGACTTACTGAAGCAGAATGCTTTAAAGTTCTCTCAACGTTTAAGTCGAACAAAACACCGGGGAGTGATGGCCTTTCGGCCGAATGGTATAAAGCATTTTGGAACGACATTTCGACAGGTGTTGTTGACAGTTTTAACCTCTCACTTAGAGTTGGACTCTTATCTGTTAGTCAAAGGCAGGGCGTAATATCTTTGATTGAAAAATCGGGAAAGGATTTATCTCTGCTTAAAAACTGGCGTCCAATTTCATTGTTAAATATAGATTATAAAATTGTTTCTAAAGTGGTAAGTAAGAGAATTGAAGCGGTTCTCTGCGCGATTATTGAACCCGATCAGACTGCCTTTGTCAAAGGAAGACTGATTGGCGAAAACATTCGATTTATGGAGGATTTACTAGTATATACTAGAGAAAGGAAAATACCAGGCATTATTTCTTTAATTGACTTTGAAAAAGCATATGACAGTATCGAATGGAGTTTTATTGATTTTGCGTTGCGGTACTTTAATTTTGGCGATGAGTTAATCCGTTGGGTTAAGCTCTTTTACACTGATATCAATAGCTGCGTATTGAACAACGGGCATTCTACTGGGTGGTTTAAACTACATAGGGGTGTCCGTCAAGGAGATCCGTTAAGTTGCTCCCTTTTTGTTATATGCATTGAGGTACTTGCCCTTAAGATCAGGCAAGATGAAAATGTGAAAGGAATCGATCTAAATGGCCACACTCAGAAATTGATTATGTATGCCGATGACACGTCTCTAATACTCAAAGATGCAAATTCCCTTGAAGCTGCCTTAAGCATTTTCGAAATTTTTTATCAATTATCGGGCCTAAAAATTAATAAGGAAAAAACCGAATGTTTTAGTGTTGGTGCCAACCATGATGGTGTAAATCCGAATATTGGGGGCTGTATTTGGGTAAAGAGGCCAAGTAAGTTTTTAGGCATCAGTGTATCATACGATCCAGAGCATAATAAGGCGATAAATTTTGACCGGAAAATAGAATCGTTGAAGAGGATTCTGAACCTCTAGGGTTAGCGAAATCTCACCATTTACGGTCGTATTATGATAATCAAATCCCTTGCAGTTTCACAGATCGTATATTCTATGTCCATGACTGTTACGCCCGACAGCATCATTTCAAAAGTGAATACTTTGATTTATAATTTTTTGTGGAAAGGGAAACGGGATAAAATAAAGCGAAATACTGTGGTCGGATCTTATGATCAGGGGGGCATTCGTATGGTGAACATGACATCAATGGAAAAAGCACTAAAAATTATGTGGCTTAAACGATTCCTTGATGACCAACTTAGCCACTGGAAAGTGATTCCGCGAATATATTTTGAACATTTTGGCGGTCTTAATCTACTTCTGCAATGTAGATATGATGTACGCCTATTTAAACAAAAAATCCCCGATTTCTATATGAATGCTCTTTCATATTATTCAACGGTAAGTGAGACGGAGGAACCAAAAAACAGTTCTGAGGTAAAGAGCGAGATACTATGGCATAATAAATACATACTTAGGGAGGGTAAACAGATATTTCAAAAAAGCCTTTTCGAAATGGGGGTTGTTCAAATAAATGATTTACTAAATGGGAATGGTAGTTTTATGGAACTGAATGATTTTAAATACAAGTTCCAGGTGGATATAAACTTTTTAGACTACATTAGCCTAATATCTTCCATTCCGAAGAAATGGAAATCAATTTTAAAAAGCGATCCGAAAGCGAAGTGTGAAACCGAATACACTGAAAGCATCGAAGAGTTTTTTATTGGTAACAAAACGGTCCACATCAAAAATTTGAATACAAAAATGATTCAATTGTACATCAATCAACAATGTTTTTCTGAATCAATAAGCGTTAAGCGCTTATGTTGCAAATATAATGTTAACGCTCGAGATATGTGTTCAATGGTATATGACATAACCAAAAACCACGCTTTTTGGGAATTACAGTATAAGATTATTAATAATATTTATGCCTCAAATTTGTACCTTAAACTTGTTGGTATACGTACGAATGATAAATGTGATTTTTGCGGCCAAAAAGAGACGATTGTCCACCGTTTTTGGGAGTGCAAGAACATCAAAAGTCTTTTAAAATATTTCGGAGATCAATGGAGAGAAAAGGATATACACTTAAATGAGCAACACGTCATTGTTGGGTATTTCGATAGGAAACATTTTAGAAAGTTTAACTTTTCCGTTTTGATATTAAAATACTATGTTCATACAGCTTATTATTCCAACATGCCACTGACTTGTGTTGGATTTCAAGCCTATTTAAACGAAGGTCTCAGACTGGAAAATATTTTTGATGAGTGATTGTATGTGTGTGGTATGCATGATTGAATGAATGTCGTGTGAGTGGAATGGGTCTGTGTGTCGAATTTGGTAATTCTTTGTATTTCTATTTCATTTGTAAAAACGGCTTACAGCAAATCACTTGTATCCTTGTGTAGTGAAAATGTAATTTGAGAAAAAAAAAATAAACAAAAAAAAAAAAAAAAAAAAAAAAGATTGAAATTCATAACAACCAACACACTCCCTAGTCTAGGCCATATATACGCCACCATAGTATTTTTAACATCTTGTACTTAATATCACGTCACGGCCAGGAGATTGTTACCCCCGGTTGTTACAAAGCGAGCAAAGAGGCTGAAGACACTTGGAGAGCAAAGACAACCCACACAAGAGCTAGAACTGAGAAAAGAACTGGGATATGAATCTGATGAAACCGTTATCATTGATGAACACTCTAGTAGCACAAAGAACAAAGAACCAACAAAGGCTGAAGGAATTATTCCAAAGAAGAGGCATAAGAAGGCAGAAGAAGATATTTCCGTTTTTGATAGCTGTGCTTTCATTAATGCCGTCCCATAATGGAGAGGACCCGGTTTTTACTATAGGGACCCCAAAAAATGAAAATGAGGGGTCACTTGGACGCAGTGCAGGTCATATAAAAAAAATCAACTCTGGATGAATGTATTGATAAAGATCTTACCTTCAGTCTTTTATTTGGTCAAAATCCGCTAAATAAATACTCTTCTTTCGAAGTTTCTTTCCCGGAAATTGATTTCCGATCAAAATAGTATGAGATATGTGATAGGACAATCACTAGTAGTTGATTTCCGAGCGGTAATCGGCACGAGTCCTATGAGTGGCCGCGATTATTAACCACGCATGCGTCTTAATAATTTTAACTAATCAAATTGCTGGATTTGTTGCGCATGCGCAAAAACACTGAACCAAAAAATGGAGCCTCATGGAGATTGCTACTAGTGAAACTTTCTGAGCGATCAAAATCAATAGCAAATTGCTTTGAAATATGCGAAGAAAAATGGTATTTAATGGTTGAATATTAGATATCTCTTTCAAATGAAGGTATCTGCATCATTTAATGACCAACTAGACGTGTGTAGAACACTGATCTGGGCCAAAAAATAACAAAACTGATGCAAACTTTTCATCAATTTTTTTCATTCAGTGCAAAAATGTGACTTTGAATTCCCGGGAAGCTTTTTTCATGGGGACGCAATTTTTTGAGGGGGGGCGCAATTTTGGAAAATCAATCCGTCCCAGGGACGCACTTTTGGACAAGCCTACTGAAAGCACTGGATAGCAATATTTGCGTGTATTATTTAACTTATTTCAGCCGTCAAATTCCTCCATTCAGTTCCCGGCATGCACCAGTCATAAGGGAAATCCCTGGGGAATTCCCCATCCGACATTTTGAAAATTGCTCACATATTTCCGATGTAAAAACTAAAATCTCTTCATTCTGCCGATAAACCCATACAATTGGCGATCTAACAACATAAAAAGAATTCTAAAATACTCTGGAATGTATTGAGGTAGGTCATTTAATAGTGCAATGCGTAGTTCATTCTTCGACATTGTAGAAAGACAGGCTTACCAATGATACGGGCATACTACCACAATCAAAAGTGGTCGGTAGGATACGATAAAGTTATAATCAGGTTTACACAGCCAAAAGTGTGTAGATGTGCGATACTTTCTAATCAAAAATTTACCCCAATAAATTCACTTGCCTTGATTGGCCGATGAATGTAATTCTGATAAATAACGTGTGACGTGAAAACGTATTTCCACCTGACATGATTACATGACAAAACCCCCTTTCCATAGGCTCAGTCAGGGACAGGGAAATAAAAAAAGATTTACCTCATTGCATAATGCACACGCAGTAACTTTGAACTGTAACCCACAAGGCTAGGCTTAGGCTAACAAGGCTGGTTGGTTATATCCTTGTAACTGACCATCAGTGTCAAGATATAGGGACAGAAAATATTGACATCAATTTCATGATTCGTGAAAGCCGGCAACGGGTCTGCTTCCTATAGACTACAGTTGGCGACAAAAATAAATGACAGGTCGATTTTCGATCACCATTTCCTAATTATGGTCGTCTGAAAGCCCATAATTTCCAATATTGTCTAGATACATATCCCTTAAAATTTGTATATTTTACATTTTGTATAATCTCATCCACTGATTCATGGCCTCTTGTAAATGCTCTTATTTTTAAGGTCTCATGGAAGTTAACAGGAAATGACAAAACAAAAAATGACAAAGCCATGCTGGATTTTGAAAATTTTTTGAACCAAGATAACAGAGTTCTGTTTGGACCTCCAGTTAGTTTAACTAGTTCCAAATATCATTTACATGACCAGGAACACAATTGAAATGGTCAGAATGACCATAAACATGATAAAATAACATTTTTAGCCCTCTGAAAATGTGACTGAAAAATAGCTAAAAGTAGGTGCTCAGGAAAGGTCAATGAACAGAATCTTTTGATTTTTTCAGAAAATGTGTCCAATATATTGCTCTAAATGACACAATCTTTGAAATTTTAAAAAATCGTCTGAAACAATAATAGCTGTAGTAAAAAGGAAAATAGATCGATTTTCAATTCAGTTTTTTTCATTTTTTTCTTTTTCTAAGAATGATATCAAATTTTTTTGAATTGTATCATTTAGAGCAATATATTGGGCACATTTTCTGAAAAAGTCAAAATATTCTGTTCAGTGACCTTTCCTGAGCACCTACTCTTAGCTATTTTTTAGTCACATTTTCAGAGGGCTGAAAAGGTTATTCTATCATGTTTATGGTCATTCTGACCATTTCAACTGTGTTCCCGGTCATGTAAATGATATGTGGAACTAGTTAAACTGACTGGAGGTCCAAACAGAACTCTGTTATCTTGGTTCAAAAAAATTTCAAAATCCAGCATGGCTTTGTCATTTTTTGTTTTGTCATTTCCTGTTAACTTCCATGAGACCTTAACATGGGAAATCCTCACTTAAGCAAATCCACCTGTCATTTATTTATGTCCCCAACTGTAATTATGATTAGCCCTACGTGCATTCAATATAAATTAAAATATTGTCTCTAACGTCACAAGAGTGGAAATCTCCTGTTTTGACGGAAGATCATACTGCAGACGGCTGTAGAATCTAAGTATTTGACCAAATATGTGGTAAAAGTCTTCCCGTGCCCATTTTGGTTTAACTACAACGAGGAACCAGAAACGAAATCACTCACGTCTAAAAGCTAGAATTTGAAACGAAAGTATTGATTTCGATATTTACAAGTCTCAACTTAGTTCAGTGTAATATTAATTTTATAAATCCCCGGGAATACCAACATTATTTGTATAGCAATTCCAATGCTAATTTTTCAGCCATCTTTTAATGTTTTCTTGTGTTGTAGCTTGGGCTTTCAACTAGAATTGAATTAAATTTAATTGAAAGGCCATGGTTGTAGGGTTAACTTCTGCAATATAAGGGTATATTGGACCCATAAAGGGGATACAGCTTTTTATTTCGTACAAGTTCCAGTAGCTCCAGGGAGTTTTCTCTTCCGTCAGCAGAGAGTTAGATTGGGGGGCAAATAGAGCATCAGCGAAAATTTTTAATACAGTGTCTATGTATAGTGTATGGTTACTCTTCTTATTTGGAAAGGGATAAGGTGCGTAAATGAAGTCACACTTTAAATCTTCATAGTATTTCCAATGGATAAATAAGTACCTGATCTTTCATTTGACACCAAAAACAGCTCAAACAGACCACATCAGAATTGACACTAGATCATGAAAAAATATTTTTGATCTATCAATTTTTATATGTCAAGTTTTTAGCAATGCGATAGAAAGATGGCATTGTTGTTTGCATTAATTATCCATTCATTTTTGATAGGATTTTCAAGCATACGCCATCTTTTAATCCAAGAGTTATTTAAAACATACACTTTGTGAAAACTTTTTTCAATCTCTGAACTTCAAATGCTGTTTTCTATGCAAGTAATTTTTTTCACATCAGTATTATCCAAAATAAATTTTTTTATCATATTTGATAAGTGTGTGAGTGACATGTCTCAAATAATATTTTGTCCTTTTTCCTTCAAAAATAGGCGCATTGCCTGTTGAATAAAGAGCAGTGTTATGAATATATTACTTCTGCGTTTATCTTGTCTTTTACACATTACAAGACCAATCCAGACTATTTTATGAAGAACCCACAGAGCTATTTAAAAAGATAGAGAGCTCGAGGCTTCCCTCCAAGACAAGTCATCTTGACGATAGTCACTAAGATATTTTCCAGGGTTCCTTTTTAAACAAAGAGAGTTTGACCAGTAGAGATTAAGCACGTGAAATATATTTGTTTTTATTCATAAATATGGATAATATTTGATTTAAATACAATTCCGCGCTATTACCATTCTCCATGTTGACAATTTCTGTTATGTCAGTCTGGGTCAACATCTTACAATTAAGGATTTAAGCCCTGGACTCAATGCATTGTTGAATTATACCAAGAAGGTGTTGTTTCCAAATCTTTGCATGACCGCGTAGCGGGAATGCGAAGTTTAGGAAACAACGCCTGAGTGGAATGAAGCAGCTACAATGGGCTTAAATTATTTTCACACATTGCAAAATATTGTCTCCAACATCACCTAAAAGGAACAAACTCACCAAAATAACACATTTTCAATGGCATTTTTTGCAAGGGTCAAGTTGGCAAGTCATCAAATCCAATGTGAGAAGTCCATTCTTCACCATGACAACTGTTTAACTAGTGACCTTGCATGTGTTATTGATATTTCACACATTGTTCATTATGTGAATACTCTGTTCTGATTGGCTGGAATCGGACAAACCTTGCCTAGCTATATGTGAATAAAATATTAATAACGCGAATGACTCTAAACCCGGATTTTGATGACGTCAAATCCGGGTTTTGAGTGCGCAGCTTATGCCAACGAGTGCTTCTGCAAATATGAGTGGACATGAACACACAGAGTGAATATAAACATGCAATGGCAATCGTTTGTCCAAAGATGTACAGGTCTGATGATAGAATAGAGTATTTGAAAATGAATGAAATGAAATGACAGTAATAACAAGGCATTAACATGACAAAATGTCATCACCTAGTTGCTCACAATATTATGAGTTCAATCTTAAGACGGATTTGAATTTCTGAGAACTTGTAGATTATTTATTGATGCAAGCTGAAAAAGTCCTTTATTGATCCCGAGAAGGTCATTGAAGGTGAAATCTCAAATCAAAGTCAGATTTAAACTTCTGAGAACTTGTAGATGATTTTGAAAAAATGAGGTCAATTTGAAGCAAGAAATAATCATAAAGTAAATAAAAAAGTCATTTTGACCTTTTTTGACCTTGAAAATCCTGAGGTCATTGAAGGTGAAATCTAAAATATAAAGTCAGATTTGAACTTCTGAAAACTTGTAGATGATTTTGAAAAAATCGAAGACAGTCTAAACAGTTCCACAAGTTATATCAAAGTTAAATACCATAGAGAACCACTAACTCTTGTTTCAATTATAAGTAAGCTTTGTATTGATAGTCTTAGTCAAAATAGGGAACGAACGTGCATAATAGGTCTTTTAGCTTTGAACATTTAGACCAAACAAAATACTTTCAATTATTTTTTTTACATTGTAATTTGAATCGTTTCCATCATTTTTCAAACGAGTTACCTTGAAATATTAGAACGTCATACTATTCTCATACTTGTAGAACTTAATTTGACTATCATTCACCATTTATTAAGCAGTATAAAATCATTGGTGACAAAATGTTTCTAGTTTCCTGTTGAATGTCGAGTCTTTCATCATACGAATGTAATTTTAAGCGATCTGTCTGCATGGGGTGTGTTTTTTCACGCAATACCCAAGGCTCGTTGTTTATCCTTTACTAATAACTGATAGAACTTACAAACACTGTTAGATATTGAAAGTCACACAGGTATTGTTGCAGGTAACACAAATTGTAATGTTTCTTGAATTTTATTGTATGTCCGATTGGTGTAAAAAGAGCCTTCATCGAATTCCTGTCTAGCAATCAAAGTGAAAATCTGGGTCCTTTTTCTGAAAAATGTGAAAAATACAGATTTCTAATAAAGAAATCGGGAGATAATTCAAAAAATGATTGATTTGACGGACCGTGGCTCTTAATTTACACCCCTCCATAATTAAAAACAGACAGGAACTCAGTGGATAACATTTTTTTAGTTTATGTTTAAATCTTTATTGTGTTCATCGATTCAAGAAAGTAAGAAATGTACGACTTACTAGTAAGTGAATTGCTAGGAATTGCATAACATTCATAAGATTGAACACATGGCCCAAAGGGGACTTCCAGTTTCAAAAAAGTTATATTTTTGATTCACCATTCACATCATGCACGTCGTCATCCTCTGTATGACCAAGACTGTAATTATTGCCTCTCCAACCCATATTAATTAGCATTTCTTTAGGACCACGTGATTTGGGAAGTTGGATAAAGAGATCAACCTTTTCACATGACTCAACTCCACTTTGGTCTTCATTAACTTCAAACGGTAGATCAGCTATTGGCCAATCTTCTTTGAAATTTCCGATAACCTCATCGACCTTACAATTAAACGTACACGAGTTTAATTCAATTGGTGTAGCCTTTGGAGACATGAAGTTGCGGAGAACGAATGGAAAGATACCACCGGCCAGAGTAGCAAGCATTTGGCTCGTTGAACCGACCTTATAAATCTTAGCAAATAAACTGACCGTCATTACGAGGAAAACCAGAAAGACAACGATCTGACCAAACCGTCTCCAAGCGTGAAACATACTTTTATGGATTGGACCGGGCGAGCCTGCAACCTCTATCATCGTAATTGCATAGAATAACTTCACAGGTACAAAATGTACGTCAAATTTACTGACAAAAAGGACCAAATCATTGATATTCCAATGCATTGGACGCCGCTCAGACAACACGTCGGGCGTTTTGTGTCTTTTCTGCTCAACCATGGCCTCTGATTTGAAACCACGATTTTCTTGTAAATGACCTGGAAGTTGAGTTACCTCTGTAACGTCATCTTTGACCCGTCCAAATACATCCTTAAAGATTGCCTTGTTCAGAGTCAGGTACTTTACATAGACGTTATGGAAACACTCATAAGAATATATGATCAGAAGAAACAGAATTGAGAGATATTTCAAGACGGAGCCAGCGTTAACAATAAGACCTATCAGTGTAAATATTAGAACTTCAAGGCCAAAACCAAAGCATTCCGACACTAAAAACATCGTGCACCAAATCCCACACAGGTAAATAAATGGCAAGAAAATGCAAAGAACTTTATTTATGCAGCCCATCTTTTTACCAGAGGGTTTGGTACTAGGAAACGTCCCCGCTTCCGTTGTGTGCAGGTTCTCGTTCGTCGGAAGTTTGGAATAGGAATGAGACAACGTGGTATAGATGTGCACAAAAAGTCTATATGACAGGTACAAAATTGGGGCACAACTTAAAACGAAGCACACTAAACATATGGGAAGAGCAATTGGCCAGATTATGACGCTAATGATGAGCCCTAAACATCCAAGAAACCTACATGGTTTTAACAGTAGCTCTACCATTGTCCCGATGATGGTACCAAAAGGAAGACTATGCATGTCCATAAAGGAACGTTTAACTATATTTCTATAAGTTCCACTTGGCTCGATCTTGAAGAAAAGTTGCAGCAAGATGAGAATAGCATACATAACGTAGCAAACAATAAATATCGCACTCTCCGGGAAGAAATACTGCACAAGGTGAATTTCGTAGGCGTTGTTAAACCCAAACTTATTGGCAAATTCTGACCTACTCAACAACTCCTCCCTTTCAAATACATGAAAGAAAATCAGCCTTATCCAGTATGGAAATGGGATTATCAACGTTACTAGAATCAAACCTGAAATTGCGTATCCAATGTGTTTCCATTTGATAGAACAAGATGATATGAGAAGTCCACATATGCTAGCATTGCAACATTCTGCACAGGCCCAGAATTTCCTTATTCCACACTGTAGAAGCCTATATTTGAAGCAAGCAAATGGACCTACAGGTATTTGATTTTCCGTGACAACATGATCATTTCTTACTGTCACGTAGTAGTCGTGAAAGGTAATCTTTACTGGTTTGTCTTTTGGAATAGTTTTAACAGTCTCTTGAAATTTTTCAAAATTGTCTAAAGCCTGTGCGGGCCAGCGATGAACATAGTTTACGTGTCCAGGATCCTTTGCTAAAAGGATTGTCTTCTGAAGTGAACTTTTGAGAATTACCCTAAATGTGTCAGCGCCTCGTGAAAACATGTATACAGCGCAAGGGATGAGACAAGGTGCAAGGAGAAACACAACAAATTTGAGCGCCATCACAAAATAGATCAGGACATCGAGAGTAACGCTTCTGAATTCAAATACACACGTCATGTTTCGATGAATATCTACACTGCAACATTTATCAACGAATCTGGCAGTTAAGTCGCTTGTATGGAAGACTTGGTGACAGATATAGTCATCTTCAGCTATAGTTGGCAGCTCACTCTCGTGGTCAAAGTCTCGACTTAATAACCATAATACATTATCCATTCTTTCCTTTTCGGATAACTCTCCAAAGCAACCAACGGGCTTATCCTTTAATATCACAGTATGCTTCTCAACGCCCAAAGACAGTATAGATAGAGACAAGACATCGAAATTAAAGCTTAGAGTCACAAGAGCCCGTCCGTGTTTCGTGGATGCCTTCTGCCAAATGTTTGCTTTGTAATTCTCTCGAATGGACTGCACCAAAAGAGGATTCACGGTGTAATTAGCGAATTCTAATTTATACTCCAATAGTTTTGCTGATTCTGCTTTTGCTATAGTATTTCTAATAGATCCATCTCTTGGAATCAATTTGCATTGCCCAACGCTTACCATTGGAGAAACAGTTTTTATTACAGTTTCGTAAGGTACCTCTGTATTGTTAGCCATCGTTTGGATCGTGGTAGCTTGTGAGTCAACACCTTGGCGACCCCACATGAGACTGAGGATCAGAGCTATCAAAAACATCACTGGCATATCTTATGCAAGGGCGTTACAATACCCGGGGATTTATCGGTTCGTGCAGTACTTGTTTGTGATAGCGCCCTCTGCAGGTCACTGTGTAGTTAAACGTATGTAAATTGATTCTGGAAGTACAAGATAACCAAATCAGAAGAATGCTCCTAACCCATATTCTCCCTCGTGAGTTTTTAATCTATCTTCTTATTTGCTATATATTCGGATACACATAATCCATTTATATGAAATATTGCTTAATAATAATTATCTTTAAAATCAAGAATTATTTGAAATAAGTTAACAATTTTTAAAAATAAAATTCCTTCAACTTTTTGAAATTAAAAAGAACAAATTGACATATCACATTTTAATAACATCGCGTAGGCCGGTGATTTATACCTTCCACGGGGCCTTTAATATTATATTATGTTCTCATCATTCCCGATCTTCTTTATTGGAGAATAGGTAAGGTTTAAGTTAATTGTTCTGTGATCTGCATTTCCACATTCATCATTTTGGATTATTCATTTCTGCACCTCGAATCTTGAAATAAATTCTTAAATCTTAAATAACGATTTTTTTCTGTGTAGTTTTCAAGTAAAGTCTTTATTTGGAAAATCTTTTATTGATAACTGGACTTTGGATTTTGGTTTTCTATGTGTATGCCAACCTAGTGGGTTTCGATAAAGTTCGAAACGACTTGTTTAAACATACATTATTTTAATTTTAAGTTACTCTAGCGGATCTGAAAGAAATTGGAAAGTTTGGCCTAAAATGGACATTTGATTCTTGTTTTCCAAAAATAAGCCTCGTTTTTTTCGGAATGGTTAATTTTGGAAAATGCGAGTAAAATCAAAAAGGGACCTATGGAAAAGTCTTCCAAAATCTCACATTTTCAAATTCGACCCCGGGACCATAATCTATGCTTTTGAAACTGATTTGGAAATCAGAAAATCTAACTATTGAAGCAGATTAATAAATATAATCCATGACGATGCTATACTTTTGGAATCTTCATTGACTACGGGTGATGACCATGGAAAAAATATAGCTGAAGCCTTACATCACCAAAGGTTATCCAACAAAAGATATATTGATAATTTACTTATGCCTGGGTCACATAGGCTCCGATCCATCGGCCGGCGCCCGGCCGATTGAGTGTTTTGTTCAATATTGTATTCAATTTCGAACAAAATACTCAATCGGCCGGGCGCCGTAGTGAAAATAGGAGGAAATGTGACCAAGGCATTATAGTGTAAGAATTTCTTTTATGTATATATTTCGAATTTTATTATTTCCCGGAATTTTAATATTTGCGATAGTAGATCTAAAGTATTATAAAAAAAACTCGCCCTTCTTACCTGATCTATCAATATACACGAAGGTACGTTGTCTAATAATTCGGAATGTGCTTTGTATCTTACAATTTCTAAAAATTATCCGATTAAAATACGCTTCCGAATAATTTGATTGCTCTTTTTAAAATGAAAGCTTCGTTTGAACATATGCTAGGCTCTAACCCTAAGGGTATGTGAGATATCTTGTAAAACACGTAACATAATCAGTACGTATATGCATTCACCTTGACATGCAGCTTAATTTATTTCAATACGATTCTAAGTTGAAATGATAATGCACTCCTAGTAGCATGATTAATGAACTTTCGATATGTCTTTTGCCAAACAAATACGGCGATAAAGTGCATAAAACAAACACAATAGTTTAATTGATAAGGAAATGACACCAATCTCGTAAACAGTTTTATTAATGAGGTATCTCTGGTTTTTAAAGTTGATAATCATAAGGCCATTGAAAAAATATGTTTTGATTAAAAAAAACAAATATAAACAATAAAGAACCAGGTATAGTATAGCAAGTGATTTTACAAGGTCATATACCAGGACTAATTTTTCAATTTGAATATGTCATTTCTCGTTAACACAATATGACAATTCTCAAGTATAATAAAAAATATCAATCGAATAACTCAAAAATTATAAATATGAACCGATTTACTCAAAAGAAGTATCTTCTTTTTCTGATTTTTATTGAATGAAAAGATCATTTAACAAGGGGTCATTACCATTCTTCTTTTGAAGATATTAATTTTCGATGAACAAAATTATGCTTAAAACAATGGATAGCATGAGTTTTCCCTTTGGGAAAATAACATGGAATATGTGTTTTTTAACTTTTGAGTTTTAATGTTATCGCATTTCAATAGCCATCCCCATTTTTGAAGTTGTCAACATAGTGTAGAAGAAACTTTTAGTTTATTTCAATTGAGAAAGACACGATCCTCAAAGTGTGTGAGTGACAAAGTGGGGTCCTAATCAATACTTTTTGAGAGATATTTCGATCGACATTTTTATTATCAGAGGGCCTTCACTTTAAAGAAAACATATTGTTATGATAAAAACAATGTATTTATGGCCAGAAAGTACTCATGGTGAAATATATGACTGTCATAAATCACTTGCCATACTATACCCGATCCTTTGCAATATCGACTTTTTAAGTACATTAACGTGAGATTCGTTCACTTATACAATCTTAGATAATGTTTCAGGTTTTGTTGACTTACTGCTAGTTAAAGGCACCGTGTAAAGTTAAAACCGCTATGGCTTATATTGTAGTCTTACTGTCAGTCATCTTCGAATTCCAAGTGGTTATAACACCCCTTGGAACAAATAGCTGATTTTTCTGTCTCATTACTGTGTGGTGGCTCATTCCCCGTGTGTTTGACCACGGTGCCAATCAAATTTGTTCAAATATTCATTTCACAAGTAACCACACTTATAAAGACAATTTTATGGCCCTTAATGAATGTCTATTGAAAGAACCTATTGAAGTGATCTGTTTGTCTTACGTAATCGTCTTTGCTGTGAGCACACCATGCTCATAAGCATTTTGTTTTGTTTACTTAAGGAATGGAACACTACACTAGATATATCAAGGTGAAGTTGGAGCAACTAATACCTTGAGAATCAAGATGACTGTCAGTGGTGATATTAAATTATATTCGGTAGATCCTAAAATAAATTTAATAGAGATTTTTACGTTAAATCAGGCTGCAACGAATGTTTCTTAAATCTTCTACACCAATTAAAACTTTACCTTCCCTGGTAGCATATACAATTTAGATTTTAGAATATTCAAAGCTGCAGACAGATGGCAGTAGTTGTGTGTTTCAATGGAATAGATTCTCAGGTATGAATAAATATAGAATTCCAATGCAATGGATTCTCAAATACAAGGTGACATAAAATATGTCAACCCCATGATGTTCCAGAATTTTTTTGTCTGCATAAATTCTGACTTGTTCTTAAACACATTTGAAGTAGATTTAGCAACTCAATAAGTCGTTTCAGATGACTAGTTCAACTAGATAAACTTTTATGAGAGCTACAAGATTGGCTCTCAACGTCGTCTACTGTAGTATTCCTCTGCAAGCACACCTGGATTCTACATGAAAAATGCCACCCACCTTGTGTAACACTATTTTTTTAAATAATAAAGATTTTTGCTTGTATTTTCTGAAACTAATTATGGAGTTGCTCTAATGAGTCTAGTTATGCCACCGCGTTGACATCTTGTTATATTCTTCAACTTTTTGTGGACTATGTTTGGGGTTCTGCGGTTTGTGTTCGGCAGTCGGCGTTCGGTTAAGACTGACTTCACATTTTTACTGTAAATATATATAAGCATTTTATGAATTCCAACACATTTCTCAATATCTGTTACCATAGCAACATATTGAATGTCTAAAAGTGTTTAGAAAAAAATCAAATCTGACCTTAGATTTGACCTTTGGTTGACCTTCATTAGTAACAATTGTAAAACCTTTGTAACCATTTGCAGGTAGTGACATTTTGTCATGTCGATGCCTTGTTTTAATGTGCCAAGGAATATGATTCCTCCGATCACAGGGCTTCCAAATTGGTTATAGCAGGGGGGAGAAGGAGGTAAGGATTCTGGATACCTGCTTAGGAGGATGAGGAATATGCAGACAAAAAGTTATACAACATTGTGGGTGGGTGGCATTTTTGCGTCACCCTGTATGAATAAATATAAAAATGAACCACTACTGTCATCTCCCTATCGGCCTGGTAACTATCGAAAAAGTTTATCGGTAACATTTGTAAGTATTAGGTTTTGATACAAAAATTTGAATTTCAAAAGATAATTCACTTCTATGAGTCACCTTTGTCACAACTACCGTCTCATATCATACTTACTGGATCTTTTGAATCAGCCGGTGTAAAAGGGTAGGAGGTCCTTACCTATCAAATTATGGTCCTACTCTGCCATTGATTCATATGGTGACCTAAATGGGTTTGTGTAGAAAACCGGGTGACCGGGTGACCGGGTGATCGGGTAACCGGTCCACCGGGCACCTAACCTTTCAAGCAGGGTTAACAACTTTCAAAGTTCCACATTTCCCCCCGATATATACATGTAGTAGCGAATTGAGTGTTCGATATTTTTACCCTATACGAGACAGAGCACTTTTTAAAATAATCGATCCAGCAACCAATGACGTCCATGTCACGTTGCTCATAAGTAGCATATAAGTTCCTAGAAGACGTTGCACATTTTCGTTCTTTACACATCGAGGCTACGTAAACTTGAGACCTCTATTGATGGTATAAAAAGAACGTTGTTGCAACGTGTCCGTAAAGTTCGTTTGTGTTGAAAACATAACAAACAGGAACGTTTGATTTTTTACTACAATGGTCCATATGTGACGTAACTCAAACGTTAAAATTCAACGTTGTCAAAAACAGGCTTTTAATATCAAAATATTTGTTGGTGGAAAAAAACATGACAAAAACTTTGTGTTCTCACTTAGTCGGTTCATTTCCGACGTATTGTTAACGTTAAAATTTTTTCGATTCTTCGATTTGAAATAACCTCAAAACGTGACGTCAATAATGACGTTCATGGACCGTATTGATCTGACGTTATTTAAATATTCAGCAAAACGTCGATGGATGATTGAATTTCAACATTGTGGAAATGGCTCCAAAATATTTGTGAGTTAAGGAAACGTTACAAAGACGTCAATATGTTCTCACTAAATCGGTTCATTACCGACGTTATTTTAACGTTAAAAGTTAACGTTGTCAAAACGTTCTTAAGATGTGTAATAACCTCAAAACGTGACGTCGAAAATAACGTACATGTATCGTCCAGATCCAACGTTATAAATAAAAAAATCCTAACCCTGCTAGGAACGTTAAGTACCCGGTCACCCGGTTACCCGGTTACCCGGTCACCCGGTTTTTTACACAAACCCGACCTAAATACAAGTATTTCCCTCATTATCTTATATGTGGCAAAGTGACATGCCACAGTGCTATGTAACGTAACAGGTCCCTAGCTTTAATACGTAATAATGAAAGGTCCCCAGTTTTAGTTCTCAAGAAGAACGCTGGTGGCGCTGCAATCGTTGTAACAAAATGTCAAATGTTTGAAAGGTGATGTATGTGACCCATTTTCTACATCTTTATTACACCCATTTGCCTCAACATATTGTAAGATTTATGACAAAGTATCTTATCAAGGCTAAGGTATTGTTTTATTACTGGAGGAAACTATATTTCTGTGCGAATTCATGTTCAAATGATCTATTTCCGGTGCGGAGTCTGCATTTTCGTTCGCACATATCACTTTTATTTTTGAAAAATGTGAATATCTTTACATAACTAGCATAGGATGACATTTTTGTGTCTATTTCTCGCATGTTATTATATCCACTATATATTTGTGTACTTTTTATATGCTATTTCGAATGAGTTTATCTCAAGCTCATTTCTCATATGTCCTTGGACATGTTGAATGATGAATAAGTTCACATTACATAACCCCTATCATTTTATATCGATTTTCAAGTGTAATATACTATTTCAATGCAATCTGGGTGATTCAGGTCATACGTTATGATGTTTGTATGGATTTTATGTGGATTAATGTATAGTTTCCATACTGGTGAGAATATTTGTAATTGATGTTTTAGGGATCTGTACTAGAGTTAAGGCTACATCCAGTCTAGGGATCCATACTAGAGTAAGATTTCGTCCAGAGTTATGAGTGTTATGATGTTCTGAGGGTCCATACTTGTGAACATAGCACATTTGGTCAGAAACTTACACCATTGGTAACTGTATAGTGTACCCCGGGGGTTCACTATATATAAACCTTGATGGGGATCCTCGGCGCATGTGGGGTACCTTTTTCAACGTTTGGTATGGCAATGGAACCATATTTTAGGATTTGGTATGGGAATGCCCGGAAATTTCTGACTTCTGAGGTATGGCAATGGTCGGACTTTTGCTCTTCTGGTATGAGAATGGTCGTTGTAGATACGTTACCTAACATTCGTGGTATGGCATTGGTCCAGTAGTTCCAAATTTGTATGACATTGATCCTATATTTCATATACTTTGAATTAAGGTATGGCATTGGTCCCATATTTGGACATTTGGTATGGCATTGGTCCTACATTTTGACATTTGGTATGGCATTGGTCCCATAATTGGGCATTTGGTATGGCATTGGTCCTATATTTGGACATTTGGTATGGCATTGGTTCTATATTTGGACATTTGGTATGGCCTTTGGGCGTCATTTTGGTTGGTATGGGAACATATTGAAATTTGACAGATTGGTATGGGAACATATTGATATTTGAGGCTTCAGCCTAGGACCCCCGTCGAGTTTTATATACAGTGAACCCCCGGGATAGTGTAAGTATAGTATAGCACTTACTTGGTATGTACATGTAGATGGTCATTTATATACTCTTTCCATTTCATAGAATATCACATTTAGTAGGTATTCTATATGTCATTTTATAACAAGGTAAAGTGTACAAGATTTATGTTTTTATTTCATAATTGTGTCAGTTTTAGTACAAATCAATCTATGAAGTGTATGACCTAGGTTTGTTAACTTTTGTTATCCATGCTAGGTGTACAGGTTAATTGATTGCCATTAAGGTATGGGCATTTGTACATACTTACCATTATTCCATGTATGTTTTAGGGAAGACAAACAGTGCACGGAGTGGACAGGTGTCTACTATGGTCAACTAGGTTGGATTACTGCATTTGTTTGATCTTCTATGGGTAAATTATACATTTGTATATTTTCCTTTATACATGGCGTTTTAGTAGATTTTATGGACATTTTAATACGGTAATGTTCTAATCAGAGCATAGTGCACAATTGTTTGAGTAAGCATGGTAAGTAAGACAAGCATTAATGATTCGTACTATTACTTGGATTTACTGGGTTTTCATATAATACTTTGTTTCTGTATTTGCAGGATCAATCCTGTTGCCCTTGTTTTGTAACACGTTAGTATCCATGTACATGTCACAGTTGTAATAAAATACGTCATCAACAACAATTACTTACAGTATGTTATCTGTGTATATACGACCTACTACAAACAGCACTTGGCCACAGTGGTGTCAGATGTTAACTACAGCCTATTGGAACTAGTGACAAGGGTAACAGGGGACATCTGATGTAATATTCAACATTCTTCAACAGACGCTTACGTTCCATGATAGCAGGGAGGGAATTCACAACGTAATTTATGTGGAAATCTCAAGTAATAGAGTGTGAAATTGACATTTTGGAAGGAGAAGGAAAATCACCAAATAAAATGTGTCATATTGAGGCAGTGTGTTGCCACTAGAGATGATTATACTGTATTCTTAATACAATATTATTCATACTACACAGTGTGTTGTGTATAAAAATGTTGCAGATAGCAGGTGATGCTAAATATTAACTGTTGCTGCCAGAGAATCATTCTTTCCTGAATGCAGTGTTAGTAATACTACACAGTGTGTTGTGTATACAAAATGTTGCAGAGAGCAGTTGGGGCTGAATATTAAAGAGGGTTTTGTAAAATAAGCAATATATTTTGTAATAGCAATATGTTTTTAATGTAAAAAAGTTATATAGGACATTGATTAAGCTAGAAATGTAAATACAGAAGAAATCCATCTTGAAAAATGGCCGCCTTTGCACATCATTTTACGATTTTTGCTTTAACTTGAAAAGTAGTGGAGCGATTTTGTTCATATTTGGTATGTGAATACTTTAAGCATGGCACAATGTCTAATGACATTTTTGGTAGTAGGTGGCCATTTTGAAAAATGGCCGCCATTTTTATGTGTGTTATTTAACATTTTTTACTGTAAGTCAAAAAGTAGTGGAGCAATTTTGTTCATATTTCAGTGATCTCCCCAGGATTTTTTCAAAGCAGGGGTGGATTTTTTAACAAGTTTCGCCGCTCGTTTCGCTCGCATGATTTTTGGGCCAACTTTTGTTTTTGTCCTTGGTCATTGTCAAATGTACTACGCCAGCTCCCATAGGGGTACTATTCACTTACAAAATGTATATAAACACCAAATCTCATTTAGAAAAACTTTTATTTAACAATGCTTGTAGTGTCATGAGTGTTCATTGTTCATTGTGTTTCCTTAAAGTCTTCTGTCCCTACATCTTCTGGGGTGCATGTCAAACCACCTCCCCCATGCTGCCTCTTCCCTTGGTCCATTTATGATAATGTTGAGGACCCTGTCCACTGTTTCTACTTTCATTCTATTCTTTAGATAAGTCTTGGTCAATTTCAGCTGCTTGGTTGGTAAAAGGATTTACAAGGCCAAGTGTGAATGATCTTTCCTCTATTATAGATTGATTTTGAGGTGTTGGAATTTGCTCTGTTGGGGTATCAATGGCAGTGACGGCGTCTGGGGTACCAACATGATCATCATCTGGTTTCCTTCTTGAAGGAACTGTGAAAGCGTTAATTCATTCCCTTTACGCTTGGGCTTTTTAATTTTACCCATTTTTTTTTTTTTTTTTTGAGTTTCCGCATAAAGAACCGGAAGTCAAACTTCTTTATCATGACAACCATCAAAAGCAAGATTTGAACATTAATTCGTTCGCAATTATAATAACTATTTATAAAAAATAATACTTCATTGTCAAATTGTAGTTTTAGTCGTTTTTTATGTTTGTTTTATTCAAAATTGGTGCTTTTGATGATCGGTGATCATATCACTTCGCGTTGCAGTATAGGGGTAATCTGCGCCAGGTTCAACTGTTAATTTCTAATTTTCTGAACACATGCATCAAATGAACGATTTTGATAGGTTAGAATGTTTTGGGCGCATGCGCATACGTAATCAAGTGATTGAACCAAACCTGGGGCAGATTAAGTCGATGACGCACGATTAGTAATAGATAATTTGATTGGATATTTCGTAACTAATCATGAGTTTTGAGCCAATCAGAAGACATTTAAGATTCGGCCTTCGGAATGGCAAATAGGAAAAACTTTTTGAAAACTTTTTGAATTTTATGTGATTTCGTCGAATATCCAGGAGAATAAAATAATGTACGTAAGTTTTGAAGTAGCGGGGCGCTAAGCAGGGCGGGCGAAGCAAGCTGGGGGAACAGGGCGGGGAAAACGAGTGAGCAGGGGGGAGCGCCATGCAATTAGATTCTGGGGAGAACCCAGTATTTGGTATGTGAATACTTTAAGCATGGCCCAAAGTCTAATGACATTTTGGGTAGTAGGCGGCTATTTTCAAAATGGCCACCATTTTTACGTGTGTTATTTTACAATTTTTACTATAACTCAAAAAGTAGTAGAGCGATTTTGTTCATATTTGAGATGTGAATACTATAAGCATGGCACACTGTCTAATGACACTTTGGGTAGTAGGCGGCCATTTTGAAAAATGGCCATCATTTTTTACGTTTTTTACTATAACTTGAAAAGTAGTGGAGCGATTTAGAATGGTGGCCTTTCTTATGGGTGTTATTTTATGATATTTGCTATATATTTTGTTTGTAAAAATGCCAGCCATTTCTGTTTGATGGGATTCGCTACGCTTTGGCGTTGCCGTTGTTCTGGTTTTATAAAGCACAATTGATTTTTCTTCAATATGATATGCATTATTATCAGATATCTTTGGGGGCTAAAAAGGGCCCTTAATGACACCCGTCGTTTCTGCTGTTGCCTCAGCCCTCACCTCTCTTCAGTTTAATACCCAAAGACTACAACAAGCGGAAGAGATATGATGTTGTATGGACTGCTGAATGTGAAACAGCTTTTCTGAAACTCAAAGAATTGCTAACGACTGCACCCATATTAGGATTCCCTGACTTCAACATGGAATTTATACTGGATATAGACACTAGCTTGCGAGGAATAGGAGGCTTTCTTCTACAACAACAGGACCTCATTCCAGCTAAACCTAGAGTAATAACATATATTCACAGGAAACTCAGGCCCAGTGAGCGGAATATGCAGAACTATAGTTCACGGAAGTTGGAGCTACATGTATTAGGCCTCAAGTGAGCAGTGAAGCTTAAAAGAGCAGAAAAGCTTAAAGATTACCTCATTGGACAAAAAGTGATTGTATTCACCGATAATAACCCACTAACTCACCTGGAAAAAGCTAATTTAAGTGCAACAGAACACAGATGGCTTGCTGACCTAGCACTTTATGACCTCACAATAAAATACAAAGCAGGAAGGATGAATGATATTGCTGACATGCTTTCTCGTAAGGAAGCTGAGGAGACAGGAGCTACACTTCACAAGCCATTCACAGAGATGAGAATTGAAATATCCTCTTCAAGCCATACTGATCTGGTCACTAAGGAGAATCAGTCCATCCAAGTCTTGCCCAGTAGGCCTTTGCTGGATTGGAAGAAACTACAAAGAGAGGACCCTATGTTAAAAACAGTGAGGCAATATATCAGTATGGATCCCTCCAGTGCGGTCAAGGATAAACTACCCAAGAATGTTAAACTGATGTTGAAACAAAGACATAAATTGGTGATCAAGGATGATGATGTAATGTATAGAGTTGTCACAGATCCAAAGACCAAGATGACAGTTCAGCAATTTGTGATACCCACCAGTTATACCAAAGAAGTCATCAAGGCGGTACATGATAATGAACATCAGGGTATTGACAGAACCGCTACTGTGATCTGGCATCGATGCTATTGGACATGCATGTTCAGGGACATCAAAAAGTATGTAAGAGAATGCCAGAGATGCTGTGTTGCCAAGATACCTCAACCCAAAATACAAACTCGCATGAATACCATTGTGGCAACTCGTCATTTGGAGATAGTGGCTATGGACTACACTTTGCTGGAACCAGGTGTAAGAGGACTTGAGAATGTGTTGGTCCTAACAGATGTATTCACAAAATATGCCCTGGCAGTTCCCACTAACAACCAGCGTGCAGATACTGTGGCTCGGTGTCTGGTTAGGTACTTCAATACGCTGGGGGTGGCGGAACGTCTCCATTCTGATCAGGGGCGTAATTTTGAGAGCAAGGTTGTTGCCCAACTATGTAAACTGTATGGGGTGGAAAAGACTCGCACTACAAGTTATTTTCCCCAGGGGAATGGCCAAACTGAACGATTCAATCGGACTCTGCACATTCTTCTGAAGTCCAAACCCAGTGATCAGAAGCGTCAATGGCCTAATTTGATTCAAGACCTGGTTGCAGTGTATAATAGTACCCCGCACGGAAGCACAGGATTTACCCCTCATTTACTCATGTTTGGGAGGGAGGCAAGGCTTCCCATTGACTTTCTGCTGGAAAGTAAAGAGAGAACTGAGCCAACAGGTGCTGTGGATTGGGTTGAAAACCATCAGAAGGAATAGAAAAAGCTCGTGAAGTTGCTCAGAAGAATTTGGACACAGCAGCCAAACACAGAAAAGAGACCCATGATAGGAAACTTACTCTAGCTGTGGGAGATGTAGTTGTTCTGAGGAATAGAGGTTTAGGATGGAATAAAATTCAGGATTCATGGTTACCTCAGAAATACAGAGTACTAGAGAAATATCCTAATAATGTATGTAAAGTAGTACCAGTAGAAGGAGGTACATACAGACATGTAAACAGAGTAAATGTCAGAAAAGTGGAAGGGAAATTAACACCAAATGAAACACATGACCCTGTTGAAACAGTTCACAATACTGATGAATCAGGGGATGAAGATGATGACAATGATCTGATTAACGAGGATGACCCAACTAGCGATGAAGAGGTTATCCAAAATGAGGCTGGAGAACCCATATCTGATTCAGATTCTGATTATGAGTTATTGATCATTGAAGAGACTTTTGAATTTCCTAAAGACAGTGAAACCAAAACCATTGAAGAGACAAATGAATATGATAATAACAGTGACTCCAAAAAAAGTGAAGAGAATAGTGGATCTGAAGAGATTAAAGTCCCAGATACAATAGACGAAACCAAAAGGACCCGAAAAGTAAGGAGGTCAAAGAGAGTGAACAAAGGCTATAATCGCAATCCACATAGACTACCAAGACTGTACTATTATATTAGGTTCTCATTAAATACTCTAAGGTCACTGGTAATAGTTGCTTTGAAAATCATACCTTGTTCCACATGGATTGCTTGGTTTTCTTTTCTGGGATGGTCACTGGTGAATCTTTTCATACCACTCTGTATCATACAGTTGTTTCCTGTATATACAGATATATGTTGATTGTTCACGTTTTATTCATGTATGTGTTAAAATAAGGGGGGAGGGGGGAGTTCATAAAACTCACTTACAGTTCAATATCATCCAGTTAGTAGTGTGTACCACAGGCTTTTGTATTTTTTACTCTGGCTATTCTGGTCTCATATTTAGGAGTACATACCGGAAATAAATAGGAAAACTTAATGTATACTCGTATACCTAAGGGGTGATGTACAATGGTGTAGTTAGCTATATCCTACACATACTGGAAAATGGGAACTATCATAAACGTGCATATTGTATTTCAGTCTTTGTTTTAACATGCACCATGGTTATGGTAGATGAGTGGTAACATGGTTATCTAGGAAAAATTAAAGGGATAGGTAAATGGTGTCTAAGGTAACTATCTCATTTAATGTTAAGGCTTACCATAGGGTACATCATACCGGAATATAATGTACTGGTAGCTACATACTGAAAAAGCAATACCTTTAGAGACTTTATGCTACTAGTTTAACACTTCGTCGCGTGAGAATAACTTTGTACTAACTGCCATTTTCAAAAAAATTGAGATAGACATGGAATTTTACTATTTGAAACACAGGCTTTCATCTCAGATACATGCCCCATCTCAATTCCCTCTCATTAAGCTAGAATTCAGTGTGAAATTGTACCATCTCCAGACAAACAGCTTATTTCTAATTTCAAATTGTCATATCTGATATCAACTGTTTCAACCAATCAACTCTCTAAGAATTGGTCATGTGACTTGCAAAACTTGGAGTTATAACAATCTTATATTGAAACGAAGTATGCCAATATGCATGTTATTGTATCTAGAATGAAATAATGTTTTGTAACACAATACCATGCCAGTTTGCATGCCTGGCCTTTCATGTTTTAGTTTTAGAACTGTTACAAGTAGATCAAAAAAATAAAATGATACAGTATGTGTAATCCCATGCATATTCAAATTATATGCCCTCAATTACTCTTTGTATTATGGAAGCTCATTGGATTATTCATGGCCACATGATATGAAATAGAATTACTAATTTCCTCGAAAACCTAAATCCTTGCTACCAGGGAAGATGAAAAGTACAAATGACCAGTTAATTAGATCATGTGAGCAGTCAAAAGTACCCTTTATCTTCCCTGCTACCAGGTCTTATAGGGGTTTGAATGGCCAAATGCAATAGAAATGCATATACGAAGCTGTCATCATTAAATGTTGAAAATGAAAGACTACTTATTTGTTTCTTCAAATAGAGTACATAATAATAGGTTATATACTAGATATAGTAATCAAAACAAATAGTAACTGTCATATTTTGCACTACATTGCTCAAAGGCAATCACTGTCTGTATACTATTGAAATCTCTTTCAAAATGATGTTTTATAGTTTGTGGAAAAAGCTAAATCTATTTAAACTAGCTTTAACTTTTACTGACCATACACTATATCAATAAGGAGTTATCTTTATGTTAGTATAGTCCCTTAAAACACTTATTTTATTTTCTCTTCATCTATGATTTACTTTGCGCTTTTCACTGAACATCTGGGATCTTTTTAGCTATTTTATTACTAGTATGTTTTTCAGATTTGTCCTTTCTTTTGCATTTTTGGGATCATTGTTTTTAGATCATCTACATTTTATTTTGGAAAAGTAACAAATTGGTTCAATTTCTTTACAAAGAGCCACTCTTAGTCTCCACTTCTACAATTGCTTCACTTCCCAATTGTACTCCACAGAGTAGCAAACAACAGAAAATGAATGGATAATGATAGCTGCATCCCAATGAACAAAATGTGATTACCTAAATCGAGGTTTCATCACTTTCATTAATCTAAAATGAATTAGAAATTATTTTTCTATTTTCAAATTTCTTCCATGTGCATGTAATAAAAATTGGTTATGTCTTAGGCCCTAAGGATCTGAAACCTGCTGGTCAAAATGGAATTACGGACCAGTTGCAATGTTATTCTCCTATACCCAGTGAAAAAATCAACTGGTCTGTATCAAAAATAACCTGATAATGACCAGCGGACCGGCCCTTAGAGGCTACATTGTAATGTGCTGGGAGGTTTAGGCTACAGGGTTTATACCGAGGGAAATATGTGGGGGACCGTATTGGCATCATTGGTTTCAATGCATTGTACTTCTGCCTTAGTTTCAAAGGCATTAAATTCTTTTTGAAGGGTGTCCAGAGATTCCAAAATTAAGAAATAATTGTACTTATTTGAGAAATTGATTTTAAAGTTTTATAAATTGAATTTTCTTTATTTTATTAAATAATATTCTTTGGTTTTTGAAGATTTTTTTACAAAGCAAAACATTATTTTTCATTCTAGATACAATAACATGCATATTGGCATACTTTGTTTTAATATGAGATTGTTATAACTCCAAGTTTTGCAAGTCACATGACCAATTCTTAGAGAGTTGATTGGTTGAAACAGTTGATATCAGATATGACAATTTGAAATTAGAAATAAGCTGTTATTCCGGTGGGAAATTGTATCAACTCCATTTCCATAGTTTTAAAAAAGGATCTTGTAAATTGTTTCAAGGTATGATATTTCATATAAGATATCTCTAGGGTGAGACCAGGTGACATACAAAAAATCAAGTTTCACATAGCAATACTAAGTAAGATACAGACCTCTAAACTTTCAAACCTTGATTTCTCAGTTCCGTAAAAATGTGAGATAGTACAAAGTTATTCTCATGCGACGACTTGTGAAATTGCAATGATACTGCTATTCAAGATAAAAATATAATTTAGAGCATGTCTGATAATGCAAAGCAAGCATAAGGTGTATTTGGTCAAATGTTCCAAAATCACTTGCATTTTGTAAATTTTGTATAGCTTTGGTTTCGTTCACATAAGCGTTTGCATAGTTCATTATTTTATACTTTTATATATAGTAGTATCTTTAGGGTTAGATTGATATTCATCTTTAAAGCAAATGTCATTACATCCATAAGTGTAATCTAAAACTACAGCATTATATTTTCTAGTCTCACTTATATACTAATCTAGCAGGTTAGAATACTTTATGTTACATTCAGAGTACATTCCAAAGCAACAGGTCACCATTTAGGTTGCCATGTTAGTTTGCTTGATAGTGTATTGGCTTACTTGGTGGAGCTGCCAGGATTTGTATAAAGTTAAGTTTATGTTAGCTCAGAGTTTACAATTTTTAATAAGTAGACATTTCATGTAAAGGAGGGGTATGTGTGGCAAAGTGACATGCCACAGTGCTATGTAACGTAACAGGTCCCTAGCTTTAATACGTAATAATGACAGGTCCCCAGTTTTAGTTCTCAAGAAGAACGCTGGTGGCGCTGCAATCATTGGAACAAAATGTCAAATGTTTGAAAGGTGATGTATGTGACCCATTTTCTTCATCTTTATTACACCCATTTGCTTCGATATATTGTAAGATTTATGACAAAGTATCTTATCAAGGCTAAAGTATTGTTTTATTACTGGAGGAAACTAGTATATTTCTGTGCGAATTCATGTTCTAATGATCTATTTCCGGTGCGGAGTCTGCATTTTCGTTCGCACATGGCTTTTATTTTGGAAAAATGTGAATATCTCTACATAACTAGCATAGGATGACATTTTTGTGTCTATTTCTCACATGTTTATATATCCACTATATATTTGTGTACTTTTATGCTATTTCGAATGGATTTATCTCAAGCTCATTTCTCATGTATGTCCTTGGACATGTTGAATAAGTTCACATTACATTACCCCTACCATTTTATATCTATTTGGAAGTGTAATATACTATTTCAATGCAATCTGGATTATTCAGGTCATACGTTATGATGTTTGCATGGATTTTATATGGATTAATGTAGAGTTTCCATACTGGTGAGAATACTTGTAATGATGTTTAAGGGATCTGCACTAGAGTTAAGGCTACATCCAGTATAGGGATCCATACTAGAGTAATACTTCATCCAGAGTTATGAGTGTTAGGATGTTATGAGGGTCCATACTTGTGAACATAGCACATTTGGTCAGGGACTTACACCATTGGTATACTGTATATTGTAAGTATAGTATAGCACTTACTTGGTATGTACATGTAGATGGTCATTTATATACTCTTTCCATTCCATAGAATATCACATTTAGTAGATATTCTATAGGTCATTTTATAACAAGGTACATGTACAGTGTACAAGATTTATGTTTTTATTTCATAATTGTGTCAGTTTTAGTACAAATCAACCTCCGACATATGAGCTAGGTTTGTTAACATTTGTTATCCATGCTAGGTGTACAGGTTAATGGATTGCCATTAAGGTATGGACATTTGTACATACTTACTAGTATTCCATACCTGATGAGGTTTCAGGGACATGTCAACCGGGAATATATTCCATATCCGGGCAAATATTTTTCGTATGTCCCGCTCCAACGGAGCTCCGGGACATATAAATCGTATGTCCCGCTCAAAAATTGTAAAAAAAAATTTTAAATAAATTTTGAAAAAAAAATTGAAAATAAAAATTTGAAAAAAAATTGTGGAAAAAAATTTTGAAAAAAATTCTGAAAAAAAATTATGCAAAAAAATGTGAAAAAAATTTTGAAAAATTTTTGTTTTTCATTTTTGAAATACATGCTTTGGGAAACATGCTTATTATTTCAAACCTCATCAGGTATGGAATACAACAGTCATGCACGGTCGGTTTGGATACAGGAAATATCCCTTGGGATATACAATATACTGTATCTTCCCTTAGTCCCTTCGGTCCCTCGGTAAGATATATTGTATATCCCTCGGGATATTCCCTGTATCCAAAACCTCCCAGTGCATAACCCCTATTTATTCCATGCATGTTTTAGGGAAGACAAGCAGGTTGGATTACTGCATTTGTTTGATCTTCTATGGGTAAATTATACATTTGTATATTTTCCTTTATACATGGCGTTTTAGTAGATTTTATGGACATTTTGATACATAATGTTATAATCAGAGCATAGTGCACCATAGTTTGAGTAAGCATGGCAAGTAAGATCAAGCATTAATGATTCGTACTATTACTGGGATGTACTGGGTTTTCATATAATACTTTGTTTCTGTATTTGTAGCATCAATCCTGTTGCCCTTGTTTTGTCACACGCTAGTATCTACATACATGTCACAGTTGTAATAAAATACGTCATCAACTACAATTACTCATGTTATCTGTGTATATACCCCTTCTACGAGCCGCACTTGACCACATATACGCAATCAGGGCCAGTGAGGGCCGTTAAGAAAGGGGACCATAATCCCTGTGGGACCATCGTTCACACCGGACTTTTTAAGCATCAAACAAAAACAAAAGTTTGTTTCAGCTGTTATCAATATTTTGACAGTAGGTCAGAAACATGGACCTTTCCCTATAAGTAAGACACAAAGATCGATTTGTCTGAAATAAGTGATGGTAAATATCTTTATGAAGCTACTCGTATATGACCTTATCATTTCAATTAAATAAGTATAATCTGATCACAACGCCACTCAGGGGTACTTAATGGGATTGTTTTGTTATCGTCCTGGTAAGTACATAAAGGAGTTAAAAATTAGGGAATTAAGCTAGCTACACGTTTTTAATCAAGATAATCTGTACGTGGAATGAGGAAGGGGGGAAGTAATCCCTAAAGGACCATAATTCTGCAAAGTCACGTCTAGCTGATTACCTTCCCAATGCTTAGAGATCTCGTACGTGAACGTGAAGAATTGCTGGTCCCTTGTGATAAGTTTTCCCATTATAACATGTACACTGTACTTTCCCGAATGAGACGTAAGGTACTTGAGGAAAAGGTCCTAGCTATGTCCCTGGGAATAAAACAAATGAAATTGGGTGGTAAACCTTGGGCGTCATAATATTTGAAGTTCACGCACACGTTCTCCTAATGTGTGTAATATACGGTCCTCGGGCAGATATATTATATTTGCCTCGGGATAATCCCAATATCCTGAACCTCATATAGGATAATCACTATATACTCAATTGTGTAAATAATTTCTTCAAATGGGAGAACTGATCACCAATCAATAATGATTTTACACGTTCGCGTACAAGCTCTATTAAAAACGCGTAGCTAACCTCCCCAGAGTTACATATGGTCATGAGATAATCGGATATAAACAAACATGACTTTCCTTAGGCCTAAAACAAAAATTATAATCGAGTTAGAAATATTTACAAAATTACCTTCAAATCACATGGTTTTAAAGTTATTCGAAAGTCGCTCTGAAAGTGTTCATTTTTGGCAAAATTCAGAAGAAAATTGTAAGAAAACAAGGAGTGATTTATTAGTAAAAAACAATAATGATTGGACGAATGGTTCAGGCACTAGAAGTAGAATGGATGAAAAATGTTCTTTAAAAATAGTTTTAAATTGTTCATTTATATGAGTCTTTCAAAAATATATAGACAAATGAGTGGAATACATTATCGATCAATCATCATATGTTTTATGATACAGCACACTATTTTACACTGATACTTACCTGGCCACGAATGTGTATTGACAAATAAGGCAAATTGGTGATCATAAACACAGGGAATAAATACAAAGGCGACTTTCACTTTTTAATAATCCAGTTTTTATTGGCTACCTATTTCCCCTTACTTAAATTACACTATTGTAACACATGACTGACTGGGAATTAGGTATTTCACCAACATAAAACTACTTACCTGGTATAATAATCGGGCCTAATGGATCACTTCTGAGATGCACGGTGTGCGTAAATGACACTTATCACGATCAAAATAAATGGACTGGTTGTATGTTTGGATTTATCATCAGATATTTCAGATACTAAGGAATCCATATTACATATGTCGTATAACGTATGATGTTTGGATAGACGGGATTCACAATATAATGCAAATGAATTCGTGAAGTTGTGCCGCAAATTGGAGTAGCAAGATTGAGAATCTCAAGGATATTGGTGAAAAAACACAATAACGATCAATCCGACTGGTATTTCCATGGATCTGCCAATTTGGGTCCTCTTTCTCACAGGAATCGGAGTCCTGCTATTTTTGGTCCTCGTTGGCATAGGAATATACCATCTTGCGAAATATCTTCTAGAGAGACGTAAAAAACTAAAAGAACAACAGTCTTTTGAGAAAACGTATAGGATTAACCTAGGAGACTCTATATTTGAGGAAAATCCTATGCCATTTCTTCCGGAATATTGGAATAAACGTCGGAAAAAAGAAAAAAGTAAGCCGTGGGTTGATTCAGAGCAAAGTGATCCACAACATCAAAAATATGAGGATAATTTTGATGAAATATTTAGGTGCGGTAAATCTCTTGTTCCCGTCCGATCAGCTCATCGAGCTAAAAAATCAACCGATTCGGAATTGGATCACCTTACACCAACGACGAGCGCACTCGATTTGGACAGATCCAGCCGTACCCCTTTAAAACAAGCGGATCCTTTGTGGTATGACACTTCTTCTACATCAAGAAAAAATATATCAGAATTTGAGGAAACAGAATGTGATGCTTCAACTCCACGCCAACTCGATGACTTGAATTTTTATGGTCGTATGGACTATGGTAGTAGAAGTCTAAGTTCTGCTGACGTTCGGAACCTAAAGGAACAATTTGATGAAAGGCAATATCGGTCAACAGACCAATTGAGCTCATCCTTTGGCGAATTTGGCGGACCAAAGTCAAGAACTGCATCTGCAATTGATCTTAACAAATCCCCATCTCAAATGGATACATCAAAGCCATTTTTAAAATTCAGTGTTATTTTAGGGCCCGATGGAAACATTGGTGTGACACTTTTTGAAGTTATAGACATCCCAAGAAAATATCACAAAAGTACATTTTACATACGGGTGAATTTCTTCCCCAAGGTCAAGAAACCCCAAACTACACGCTTTATAAAGATCTATACAGAACCAATCGCAGTTTTTAATGAATGTTTCGAGTTTTGTGGAATTGATCAGGTGGACCTTGAGAAGAGCATTTTAAGATTCTGCCTCATGGCTCGAGATAGTGGCGTTGGCAAAGACAAAATGGTTGGTGATCTTGTTATAAACTGTTCTCGTCTAGAGTGGAGTGAGTCATCGACTATCTACTTTAGGCAGCTCAGCACAAAGAGGATTATGAAAAGGGTAAACAATGATTTAAATGTGGTTCACATTTCAGGTGACAACTTAAAGCACACAAGGCATTAACATGCAAAATGTCACAACCTGCCATTTGTTACAGATTCGACCGCTGAACGCCGAACACCAACCGCCTAACACTGTCAGAAACCAGTTGGGGACCATAACAGTAGTCCACCTCTTGTGGTGTTTACACTTTTGACAAGGGGAAAGTAGTATTAAGTTCAATCTAGAAAGACTTTCTATTTTGAGTTAATACTACTTTTCCATTGGTTTATGGTCCGTAGACATCAATAAGTCCAGTTTATTGACTGTATATATAGAGTGTCAAATAAGTTCCGCCCCCCTGCTACAGCTAAAACCCTAATAGATGGTACCTAGTGTACCTGGTACCTTTCCAATGATATAAATATCACACTTGGTAGCATATATCTTGGTTTTCGCTGTAGAGGGGGGACGGGACTTATTCGACACCATGTAGGTATCCTTAGCTTGACTTTTAATTATATTTTGCAAGACGTTATACCAAGTCCGCGAATATAACATTTAGGATCAACCGAATGAAGAGGTTCGAAGAAAATATAACATAAACTTTACATTAAGTGTATTTCGTATGCATCAGATTTACCATTGGTTTCTTCATCCTGACGCTATGTTTAAAATGTTATTAACCGCGATAATGCATTATGGGTCAACTGTCCTATAAATTAACTGCCATTTGACCATTCAGAATCTAGTATTTAAAATGAGGTACTGAGCATGTAATATACTGTTAGACAATGTATCCCTTTGATCACCTTCAATTATTCTCTATAGGATGATAGATCAAAAGGAAATTTTCAATCCCCACCCCCCCCCCATGTTGTGTAAAATGTATTCTCAATCAAAAACGTAACAGATACAAAAATCCAGCGTTAAAGAAATTTTTTTTTGCAATGACTTAACACAACAAAACTGTGTTTACATGACGTAGGTTGTTCGTTATCAGACTGACTTTCTATAAAGATTCATTGACCTTGTCAAAAAAGATGAATGGGTATTTTGGTTATCTCACGTTGGTTTAAATGAAAAACATCATCTTTTGAAAAAGTATACAAAAGTATTTTATCAACCGTCTCTATATTGAGACTTTAACTTAAAGGTGTATGGTAATGTAAAACTATATTTGATTTTGGTGTATTTGTTAAATGAATGGTTTTAGTTTTGAATAGAATCGTCGATATTTGTCTCACGAATGTCATTATCCATTTTAATAATTTAGATTAATGTTTTACTAGACTGACTCTGCCATCCAGAAAGAGTTTCAATTTCGGAAGATTTTGCTCATGTCATGTAATGTCTTGTCATGTCATGTCATGTCTTGTCGTGTTTATTTTCTTATCAACCCTAAGGTGCATACTTTATTCCAGTAAAACTAATGACTTTTACAATAATGCACTATCTATTGTTATCGTTACCATTTTTGTTATTTCGGAGAATTTAAACACTTTCCCCCCATTTTTCAATTTATAAAATATTGCGGATCTTTTTTGAGATGCTGTTTTTGAGACCATAGGGAATGAATTGGTAGGCCAATAGTTCGTGTTTCTTGCAATTTTCTCACGGCTTACTCACGTCGAGAGCTACCATGTTAGATTTTGAAAGTATAGCTCTCCATCGTGAGGATCTCCCAGCTGAAGAATTGTAACATCTTAATTTGATCAGCGCCAGTCAACGGCTTGCTGTTTGTCTCAAACTGTAGCCTACATATGGGCTCATATGTGTCTACTTTCCCCGTGCATGCAGGATCGCGGATGTGCTTCTATGGCGATCAGGAGTTCTAATCGTTTTCTGTTCGATACCCATTTCCAATATGGCGGTTAAACGGAAATACTATCGACGCATGCGCAACTTGGGAAACGTCAAGCCGCCATATTGAATATACCTGGCCAAAACTTTTGACACGACCAATGAAGTCCTGATCGATACATAGGGCAGTGAGACGTTCTATAGTTGAGCTGAATGAAAGATGGCGATGTAGGATACATTTTCAGGTATATAATGTGCAACATGAGTCAGCTGAATTCCCTGAAATTTTCTTTGAAGTCAGGATTCTTAAGCTGTTGATTCTAGCGATAGAGAGCTATACTTTCAAAATCTAAGTAGCTCTCGACGGGAGTAACTCACGGCCCTTTAGATCTGACTCTGCCTTTAACTACTTTAATTTTGATAAAGCTATGCCTAAATTGCTTGTCACTTGCCAGCATCAATGTAAATGAGAATGGATGTTCATCCGTTCGGAAATGTTTATATTGAAGTATTACAGGTTCATCTAACACGTACATATTTGAAAGGCGTAAAATATTTCGTCCTACATCCATAGGACTTCTTCAGTTACTGTGGCCGGAAGTTTGAAAATTTAGAGGGACGTTTCAAAAGTAGGTACACTCCTCTATCTCTGTTCATAGATGGCGCTAATTTGTTGATTTTAATAGCCTTGACTCCCTTGCTACTACTATAATATTCTAAACAAGCCATTAATATACAAAATGTCACCACCTGCCACTTGTCGAAGGCTTGCCGCCGAACTCCGACCGCCATCCACAAAAAAGGTTGGAGACTATCACAATGTGTCATCACTTGTCATTATGTCATTGTGTCATTATTTGCAAATATAATAAAATAGATGTCTTTGATTTTGCATTTGTTCTACAGGGAACGACGTCCAGGAATATGATGCATATGGATTTGGGCAAGCTATTCGTTGTGCTGCAGAATCAACCACAAGCCAACCGTATCAAAGTATTTATTAAGCGAGCAACTGATCTGCCTAACGTGAACCTTGTCTCTGCAGTTTTACCAGGTTTGTTAATACCTTCTTACTAATAAATTATTAGGTCTAAATGCACGTTATAAAATAGTTTTCGAAGTACTTTTGGTGTTGATGTTTGGTATTGTATAAATTATTTAAAGATTTAATCCCAGGACTCAATGAATTGTAGGACGGTTTAAAAACGTATGTGGTGTTCCAGGACTTTGAATGAGTGCGGCAGCTAAACTAAAGTAATTTCTTCATTCTATGGGCGATCATAAGTTAATCGATAGTTAAACAAATGACTGTCGAGTCATGACATTTGCTATTTAAAGGAGCATGGTAGATAATGCGACCAACTTAAGATTATACATTTTAAACCGTCCTACAATTCTTCGAGTCCTGGGCTATAATTTGTGTTATTTATTGCCTTTGACCGTTATTGATAAATTGGTTAAAGAAATCAAACCATCAACTTGTCAAATGAGTATTTTATTTTCAGAACACTATGTGATTGTTAATCTACTTAAAAACTGTAAACACGTCACCTATAAAGAAACCCGTGCACAGAAAGGACAAAACCCAGTATGGAATGAACCATTTCTTTTTGACATTTCAAACGATGAGCTTCATGATTACTCAATCGAATTTATCATTATGAGAGGACGTCTTTTCCACAAGGATGGCGTTCTTGGACATGTTGTTGTGGGTTCACGGAATACTAATAAGAGAGGTATTGATCACTGGAACGATTTCATCCATCCTGCTCACGGCCTTGAAACAGCCAAGTGGCACGATGTTTTACCAGTTGTCAGCTATATAGACGACGAGTCGAAACAGCCATTTTACTGAACATATTTAATCTCCTAGAATGTGTTGTTGTTGGTTCTCGAACTACAAATAAGAGAGGTATTGATCACTGGAACGATTTCATCCATCCTGCTCACGGCCTTGAAACAGCCAAGTGGCACGATGTCTTACCAGTTGTCAGCTATATAGACGACGAGTCGAAACAGCCATTTTACTGAACATATTTAATCTTTCTAGAATGTGTTGTTGTTGGTTCTCGAAATACATAAAAGATCAATGGAACGATTTCATCCATCCAACTCACCGCCTCGAAACGGCCAGGTGGCACCATTTTTTGCCAGCTGTTAGTTATATCGACGACGAGTCCAAACAACCATTTTACTGTACATATTAAATCTTGGACGTGATGCTGTTCTCAAAATACATATTCGAATGCGATTGATTACTTGAGCGATTTCATCCATCCTGCTAGCGGCCATGATACGACCAAGTGGGATGACGAGAAGTCGAAACAGCCATTTTACTTAAAGCATATTATACGAGTGTGGGCAACACCATAGGCTTTTAAGCCCATGGCAACACTTAGGCCGACAAATAAATGGTGATTCAAGTGGTCTTTCTATTCATATCCTCCAAGACCACTGTCTTCTTTTGAACATATTCAGTTTGTGTGGACTATATACAGACAGTCAATAGAAAGATAATGATGGTCTTTCTATTTATATCCTCCAATACCACTGTCATCTTTTAAACATATTCAATTTGTTTTGACTATATACCATATGTTTTGAAGGGATTGTGGCGAAAGTGCAATCTTCTAATTTAAAATAACTTTCATGCTTCGGGTGAACCTTATTATTAAAGCAATGGTCACATTTGCTCTACGGTGACCGTAGCTTCACAAAATCGATGTAGAAAATTTACATAGTACTGCTTATCACTATATTTTTATACTGCATATTTCTCTCGATTTTTGGGAAGATACAGTCGCCGTAGATCAAATGTGACTGAGGCATTAAAATGTTAAAATCACTATGCAGTTGAGTAATCTTTAAGGGGCAAAAATAAAAACCATTTCACCGCACTTGATTTAATTTCAAATGTTTTAGGAAAAAACTTAAAGGCAGAATCAGATATATGGGGGTGACAAAATTACAAGCAACATGTACAGTTGACGTACCAATCTATTCCTTAAAATCTCAAATACAATATCTCCCAAACGATTTACGATATGTTATAAATTGGTGAAGTTATAACAGATTAAAAGTGCAAAAATGCGTGATAAATGTTTAAATTCTCCCAAATAATAAGAATGGTAACCATTCTTATCACATGCTCTGTAAAATTCCAGTAATCTGATTGGTTGATTACCGTGTGAGTTTTCCCGTCTCACACGTCCGTCTCACACGTTACTAGAGGCAACCAGTGATGATCAATAGCAACGATGTGACGTCACTGATTATATCACTTCTAGCTAAGGAAAAAAATATGACGTCATACTATTTTACAAACAAGTACGAATACACAATATGACGTCATATTGTTTCAAAGTGAAATCAAAAATTATAATAGTTACCAGAAGTACACTGGGGTTCGTTTTTCGTACGATCGTAACTTACGATTCCGAGAAAACCATTTGTCTCTGTTTTGATGAACAATGACTTGCGACCAAATCGTAAGTTACGATGGTTTCAAAAACGGACCCCAGGGTACTGAACACAATCATAACTGACCAAATCAAAATGCTTCAAAATTCCTAGACATGTGATAAAATCGTCATCACACGTTTCAGCTTATGTGATACAGGAAATATTCCACTCGGGTAACAATGTATCACCACTCAAGCTTCGCTTTCGTGGATGATACAGTATTACCTTTCGTGGAATATTTCCTGTATCACATGCTGAAACGTGTGATAACTGATATTATAGAAAAATTATACATTGTTGTAAAAATCTTTAGTTCTCCTGAAATAAAGTGTGCATTTTGGGGATTTTTAGAAAATAGATATGAAAAGGAATAATATAAGCCAGAAATATTCTAAAATTGAAACAATTTTTTGCCAGACTGATTGCAAGATCTGATTCTCTCTTTAATGCAATGTGAATTTATGATGTTAGTACGATGTTTTATAAATAACTGTTGATCATGATTTATTTGTTTCACTTTGTATTTCACTTTGTATTTCACAACGTGGAAATAGACAAATCTCGTTTTCACGTCCATTGTGTTAAAAGTATGGATTGCATTTACATTTGAAGGTAATTATTTTTGCAAAATGTTGAACTTATTTACACAAAAGATCTTCTTTTTCTGATTTTCAGTGCATGGGAAGATTATTCTTTAAAACTAATACTTCTTCAAAATTATAGAATGATATTGAAAGTCTTAGTTTTGGAGATATCAATTTTTGAGGACCAAACTTTGCTGAAAAGAATGGATAGCATGAGAGTTTCCTATGGAAAAATAACAAGGGATGTGTAGTTTTTAACTTTATCACATTTCAATACCCATCCCCTTTTCACAAGTTGTTAATATATGGTAGAAAAAACTTTCGATATGTTTAATTTGAAGAAATAGATTTTCTTTTCAGAAAATAAGCTCGATCAACCTTTTTAAAAAGTGACAAGATTAGGTCCGAATCCAAAAATTTTCAGAGAGTTTGATTGCTATTTTTATTGTAATAAAACCCGGGCCCTCTCTCTTAACAACAAAACGTGGTAGCGTGGCTAGGGCTGGGAATATTATGAAACTAAACTTCGACTTGGTCTTGAATTGAGTGAATCAAATTATTTGCTGCTTGGTCAATATAATACTGGAAGGTGCTGACACCTTTAAATGACAAACTGGACTGAAATAATACTAACTGTGGGAGGGGGTGATTGTAATAGAAAATGATATGAATGGAATCTTCAACACAACTTGCACCTAAGTATTCTCAACAGATTGCAAATGTGAGCTTGATATGACCCCTTAAATATATGGGTTTTAAATGAAGATGAAACAATCTGTTGAAAATAAACTTAGATCAAATTGACCACTTTTACGCAAAACAACAGACAAAGAAATTAAGATTATATAATTTTAATAATGATATAAATTTGGATATACAGAATATACAGTACTGTATAAATAGAGATTATCCTATATGAGGTTCAGGATATTGGGATTATCGCAAGGCAAATATAATATATTTGCCCGAGGGCCGCAGGTCACGAGGGAAAATATATTATATTGGCCAAGGGATAATCCCAATATCCTGAACCAACTATAGGATAATATGTCTATCCCATACCAATCTTGGTCATCCGGTACTCATTGTTCAATCGTGGAAATATTTTAGAATATTCATGTCCAGTTTTGTTTTCTTGGCCGTGGCCGATTTTCCTGTTCTCTCAAATATTCCCACATTTATTTTCTCGAATTTCTGATTGATTAAGTGGATGTTCCTTCCCTTTTTTAAACCATCAAACAGATCCCTATTATCTGTGTTTTCTCCATTGTCGTTTACAGTCATTACGCGAACGTTACAAATTATGAACAAATATGCGAGCGGCGATTATGACGTAGCGGGCAGATATACTATATCTGCCCGCTCGGAGCGGGACGTAAAGCTATATCTGCCCGCTGATGAAAATATAAGTTTTTACAAACCGGCTTTATGTACCTATAACACGTCCAAGTATGGGATAAAATGGTATATTTACAAAGGAATATTTACATAATCAGAGTCACGAAGTTCGAACGAATAAGACACTGTCAACTCTCAACAGGAACGATCTTATTATTGAACTTACTCTTGATTAAGAATCTCACCAATCTCACTAACTACCTCATTCCCAACATTTAACTCCACTTACATGACAAAACTTCTCTACGTATATGCATGACCTGAACTAATCAACACTATAGTGACCATGAGCACCTTAAAATAATGGAACACTCACAAAGCAGAAATTCATGGAAATCCAGATTGATACACACTGATCTCTGAGCCAAATAACAGAGAATATTCCTTTCAGAACCCAACAGAAATACACTTGAATAAAGTTGGAAAGTATTGTAACAGCTCCGGTCATAATCCCGAAACTGCCACGTACGGGCTGCCCAATCAATCAATTAACCAATACTACAACCAAGCAACCCGTACAAACAAACTGGACCGAACGAGCAAACAAATGGTAGCGTGGTAAGCTGAACGGTCAAAGCACGTAGTGAATCGGATTTGAGCTGAAAGAGATTGATTGCTTGACTATCTGCAAGGTGCTGCCATCTATGAATAGACACAAAAGTTGGAAACACTAATTGAACAAATATGATTTGGAACAGAATGAAGAAATGAAGTTAGGAAGATATCAGAAGTTAATTATAGGGCCATTTTACTGTTATTCCATCTAAACCATCAATCAATGACTACAAACAATCAACACAACAAATCAAGTAAAGTTTTAAAGTTTAATTGTAAATAAATAATCACAGGCTGGTATCGAAAAATTTGTCCGCTGTGACGGAGCGTGCTATTTTGCATAGAAACACTAAGAAACCCAGACAATTTTTTTTTTTCTCATATGTTTCGCTATTCCAAAGAAAATTTCTTACTCCATGCAATGGGTATATCATTTGCGGGTAACTTTAACTTTTGTTTGAAGTCCAACAACGCTAAGAGTTGCAGCTCTCCCTTCATCCCTCTGGCTGCCATAACGAGCGATCAGGCCTGATCAAGTGCCAGAAGTAATCCAAATCACCAATTTAAATCAAAACTGCCTCGTGAGTGAAAAAGTATGGCGCCAACTCTCTTCTCGCCGTCTCTCGCGAGAGATCAACCCTTACAGAATAAAATGTTAAAATACCCTGGCAAAACAAATGTACTGAATACAAAAGCTATATAGCTCAAGCAGCTATTTCCCTGACCCTGCAGCGGAACTATTCGCGCTGTAGAGCGGAAGGAAAGTAGCGACACCGGGTGCCAGGTTGGCAATTTATGTAAGAGTAAAATATGACTAGCCAACCCAGGGTCGCTACATACCTCCCCTCTGAGAGAGGTCTTTAACCTCAAAATGTACAAAATGGGAAGAATGCTATAATGCAACATACTATCTTAAAGGGCATAAAAATCACTACAAAATTAAAGATCAATGACAAAAATATGGCTACGTAGCTTACAAAATGTACAGAAAATGATTACAAAGCATTACAAAAATTACATACAAAATCTTTAAAGTCAGTATGGTGCTCTATGGCAATCACTATTTTTTACCCTCAAAAATGGTCATCTGCTTGGCCTGGACGGCATAATCCTCAAAATTAAATACCAGCAAATGCCAAAATGGGAGGACCTCTCAGACCAATAACAAACCATTGTACAGAGTTAAATGCAAAAAAATATCAAATTAAAAATTTTAAAGTCTGTCTGAAGACAAAAGTATAGGCTACTAGTAAGTCTCTAAATCTCTGTCCATAATGTTCACATATCATCTGCAGACAGTGGTGGAAGTTCTATTCTAATCCTTGGAGGCGTGCACTCCTTCAAATCTCAGAAGTTAGAACAACTGAATAATCAGTCTAAAGTAACACAATTCTGTCATGATGTTGAAGCATAAATGTTATGATGATGGATGCCAAATCAGAGCTGTTCATATCCTATCTTTCATAATGCTGTCACAAAGCGCTATATGCTGCTATGATGTACAGGAAAATATAGGCAGTGCAAGTTACATTCACTGTCCTTCACAATATTTCACTTTGATGCAATCAGTATCCAATGGCACATAAAAGCACATTTTCGGGATCATATATATCAGCATCATCCATAATAATTAACTTTGTCAATATCTGGAACATGTAAATCAGCTACCACAGAATAATAATGGCCACCATGAAAATTCAATGGAAAGAAGCAATCCACATTTCGGAATTTTATGTTGTCAATTTATCCAACAGAGCACAGTCCATTTTCAGGATAATAAGGTCCATTATAAACCATATATACATGACAGTTAGGGCCCATACTGCCATTGACTGGTATAATCCTAGGATAGGTTTTCCAAATGTCCTTAAAAATTTTGTCACATTTCAGTAAAGATTCAAGTCTATTCCTCGGTATTCTTTTATAAGGACACAATTGGTAAGTATGGTTACAACAGCCGCACTGGTAACACAATCGTCTTTTCCGTTTATATGAGTGAGACTTAAAAGCATATTTCAAGTTCACACTACAATCAGAGTCAGGTTCTGTACAAGTATTCAGGGAACCAGATTGTTCATCCTGATTACAAGGGGTCTTATCCAGGAGTTTGTCTGCAGCCGGAGATATTTCATCCTTTGTAATAGGTGGCGCTTCACATGTTGACAAGATTTCAACCTTACTTGGGAAATCATCGCCATCAACGGTTGGTCTTGGCTCCTTCGCAAGCTGAAGTTTGAAATGATTTTCATATTTCAGTCCGATTGTAAGGGCTTCTTCAATGTCCAGTGGTTGTTTGGAGTGGATACTCCAGCACAAGTCATCATCAGGAATTGCATCAAGAAATGTGCGCACAGCAACATCCTTTCCATGTTGGCTGTCACCGAATGCTCCTCGGGATAAGCGCTTGATGTCATGTGCCAGTTCAGTGAGGGTTTCACCCGGCAAACGTACCCGAGACTGCAGCTTCTTTAAGTAAAACTCAAAGGTGCGCTGTAGAGCATTGTCACAATAAATGGAGATATTGTGCACAATTCTTGAAAAGTTTTGTCTATCAGTGGTGTCCATGGCACTCAATACAGAAAGCGCTCTGCCTCTCAAACAGGATACGAGATACACAGATTTCATATTATCGTCCCATTTGAAGAAAGACGCTATGATGTTAAACTGTATAATATAGTCCTCAAATGAAGAAGTGCCATCATACGTGTCAAGTCTAATCGGTGGTTGACATGATAGTCTCTCGCCATCAAAGGAATCATAGGCGGAGTCCATATGTCGCTTTGCGCCATTCCGGGCAGGCGCATCAAGATAAGAATCATCCTGAGGCCCGGCCTGGCCCTGGCAAGTAGGTGTCACAACATGGCAAGCTGGCGCAGTCTGGCTAACTGCAACGCGGGAACTCGGGGCTTGTGTAGTAATGCGAGCCGGTTCAACCACTCTAGAGTCTCCATGTTTACCTGGAAAACAAAATGTAGTATCAGTTGACATAGCAATGTGTGAAGTCAAATTCTGGTGTTTCTGCAAAATATCAGAAAAATGTGCCATGTCTTGAAAGGGAGCAAACATCACATGTGGCGCTCAATGACCAGTCGCCTGCTCCTCTAGCACAATCAGTAAAGCTCACTATCAGGAGTGTCACTCTATCACAGTCAATTACTACCAGGACTGGACTAGAGAAGGTCATCAAATCTCAACCGCGCACAACTAGAAACTTGCTGCAGAATTTCACAAATACTCAAACAACAATCAATCAATCAAACAAACAACTCAAAAATCCCGCCACGACTAACCAATGTAACAGCTCCGGTCTTAATCCCGAAACTGCCACGTACGGGCTGCCCAATCAATCAATTAACCAATACTACAACCAAGCAACCCGTACAAACAAACAAACAAACTGGACCGAACGAGCAAACAAATGGTAGCGTGGTAAGCTGAACGGTCAAAGCACATAGTGAATCGGATTTGAGCTGAAAGAGATTGATTGCTTGACTATCTGCAAGGTGCTGCCATCTATGAATAGACACAAAAGTTGGAAACACTAATTGAACAAATATGATTTGGAACAGAATGAAGAAATGAAGTTAGGAAGATATCAGAAGTTAATTATAGGGCCATTTTACTGTTATTCCATCTAAACCATCAATCAATGACTACAAACAATCAACACAACAAATCAAGTAAAGTTTTAAAGTTTAATTGTAAATAAATAATGAGATTTGGTTTTACATCAGTTTTATCTATCAAATGAAATCATAGGAAATCATGGCAGAAAGATTACAAATGACTTAAGGATGTTCCCTGGACGAAGTTGAAAACGATGAACACCAACCCCTAATTTTTCTTTTCAAAATGTGAAGTACATAGCATAACTAAGTGTTTCTGTGAGTTTAAGAAAAAGTTAAATATTCAAAAGTGTGTTTTGGGGTGAAAACCTGATTTTTAACATGGGTTTCAATGAGAAAGTGCCACGCCCACTTTTGTCAAATATTGACACTTTAGAGGCCTCTTGCTCAGAAAAAAGCACACTAACATATGGTTTTTAAAGTTTTAATATTCTTTGTTGCCCGTGAGAATCCCAGAAAACCATTTTTGAGAAAAAGTTAAATACTATTGAATATTTTCCTATCTGACCAGGGAACATCCTTAAGTAAGATGGCGGCTATATTCAAACAACATCGAGCTTTAAGTAAAGCGATAGTCAAAAGGTGGCGCTGTGAAAAATCTCACCTGCGCGCTGAGCATATCAAAACTAGGCCAGATCTTCCAGCCAAAAATTACATAATTCTCTCAAAGAAAATCAATCACAGACGATCAACTGTTCCAAATAACCAAATTTAACCCAATGTCAAACCCAATTGACTCTCAGAAGTCAAAGAAAGACAAAATAAAAATAAATTCAAAATTCACAATATGCTCAGCACAGCAGTTGAGTTAAAATAAGAAAATATAACCTCAGTTTTGCAGCCACTTGTCTCCCTTCATCCCTTTGGCTGCCATAACGGAAGGAAAGAAAGTAGCGACACCGGGTGCCAGGTTGGCAATTTATGTAAGAGTAAAATATGACTAGCCAACCCAGGGTCGCTACAGCCGGTATAAAAAATGAGTTTTAACTGAAACGACCTTATCCCTCGAAATGCATCAAGGTTCCGACATCTCAAAACCACGAGGTTGAGAACATAAGGAACTGAGACAATGAAATTTCAGTTATAAACTGGAAATAAAAAGTAACTCATATAATTGAGAAGTTTTAGCCTTGTGGTAACCGACTCAAAAGCGGCTCCACAGAATCCTGAACAATAGCCCAAGATTCCTTTAGAATAAAACTTACAACCAATTAAATGTAAATGAAAGAACTAAAATGTTCTAAAATATCTGCATTCGATTGAAATGTAATTAAGAATCCCAAGGGTGCTAAAGCTCAAACAACCAGGAATTCACTATACGTAAATCCCGTGTGGAACCTCGATTACACTCAACCCAAGGCAGATAATAGTTTTACAAGCGCAAAACTCTTGATGAAATAATAAAAAATGCTAAAAATGCCAAAGTAACTTCGCTAAATAATGCGAAGTATTAACAAGGAATTTTGATTTGCAAAGATAAAGTTAAGTAAAGAATTTCTTACGCCATGGTTGCCAGACTGAAATCTACATTATAGCCTAGTCTTGTTTATAATCCTAAAATGTCCATCCATAATTCTGGTTTTCCAAGTTCATTTCCCAACTCGAGCAATTCATTATGTTTCTCCTTTGTTTGTCTCATATTCACTTATCAGTCTCAAATTCAACTCTAGCAATTCAATTTCTCCTATGTTTCTCCCATGTTCACTATCTCAGCCTCATATCTACATTCTGTCCTTAACACTAAAAAATATTACTGACTTCAAAAATTATAACAATCAGCTAGAGCTAACACCATTGGTCAATACATTAAACACTTATCCCCCTAGCTTGACTCTCATTGGCTGAAGGGAGCATAGACCAGAACACGTGTCTGTGAATGACATCTGTCACAGATAAGGCCAGCCCCCCTGACAAATGCTTTGTAGGTTTAATGTTAGAGGCTGACCCTATCTGAGACGATCTGTTGCTGCATAATTTAAATCAAGTTTAATTAATTAAACTTACAATTAAATACTTATCCCCCTAGCTTGACTCTCATTGGCTAAGCTTCTTTCTCTGCTTTAAAACACTTTTAGGACTGATGGTCCTTGTAAAATCACATAATAAACAAAATAACATTTAATACAAGTGTCTAAAAGATAATGCACAGACTCAATATAAAATAAAATGAATGTACAAACAAAAGTACAAAGTAATGATGCCAGGATCATTCAATAAAAAGCACTGTATTTATGGCCAAAAACTACATGTACTCATGGTGGAAGATATGACTGTCCAAATTCACTTGTCATACTATACCTCGTCCTTTGTGGGTATCAGGTGTATCTCGAGTCTATGGCACGATAGTGTTGATAAAAATCATGAATTCAATTCTTAATGACAGTTTTTCTGGAAAGTTAAAATAAACAATAACGAGAGTGGGATATCTTTTAAAATTCAAAGCACGGAAGATGTATTAAAGTTAAAAACGACTAGAGTAGAAACAACATTTCCTTCATTTCGGCTGAATTATTTTTTGAATAATACTGTGAATCCGTCGAATATCCTAGATGCGAGTAGAAATAATCAGTCAAAATTCAGTCGAACTGATGTCATATTTGGAATATACATGTAAAATTACATCTAGAAATATGATTTTGAAAAGAATTTATCAACTTTGAAAATTTAATTTTCTTTGAAAATCTGACTTCTTGGTCGGGGAGATTCCCCATAGCCCCCATCATGTGTTGTAAAATCACAAAAATGGAAATATATTTTCTTGTTGGGCAGATAATATTTTCTTTTACTGGACATATTTTAATTTGTATAACTATCAGATACATAAGGGTAATATGAAAAGTGAACCACTATAACTAATGAATATTCAACTTTAAGGGAATTTTGTAATACCCTGCAATGTTATTTCCCCCGAATCAGCCACCTGGTGGCGAAACTGGTAACTACCTACTCGCATCTGAGTCATTTTAGCCGGAGTGCATTTCGTAGTTTTCTCATTTTATCTGAAATCGGTCGTACCTTCACGATATAAACGTAAATCAATCTTGTAGAGGGTTTTATGCACTTTACTGTCAAGCATTTGTTTACTACATTCCGATATTCGAAGACACTGAAAAATGTCTTCCAGAAATAAGGTAACAAACACAAATATAAGTCGCCATTGCATTTCCTGGCTGAGCCGATTAAACCGAAAGTGTGCTCTCTGACGTCCGCGCGCCATCAATAAATTGAGAAGAAATATGACACTGCTTACACACCCTATGCTTAGTGAGCGGACCTAATTTCAAGGGTGATGGTAAGACGAGGCATGGCGCCCAAAAACCAAAGAATATTAGTACCATAATCTTTTAAGTCGTATTATTGCAGCATTAGGTGATGATATTGTGATATTTTATACTGTTTTAGAAGTGAAAGATGTTAAACTATGCATACTGTTTGTTTTACATCCAATAAAACGAATAGTTAAGATGAAACAGTCGTTTAAAGATACAATTTTAATTTACCGCAAGAAATTACAACCTAATATTGTCAATATGTCAATAATTCCTGATCGATGTCACATATTAAGATATATGTACCTAGATATGTTTTATTTTTTCATATATGCGAAATAAGGCGGTCTCTAGTTATGTACATCCAATACAAAATGAATGTTTACTATTCGGCGATCAGAATTTCGATGACGAGCGATGGCGATGTAATTTGCGAAGAAAGCATCAGTGCACCTAGTTACAGGCCAGGTTTGGGCGCCATGCATCGTCTTTACCATCACCCTTGAAATTAGGTCCGCTCACTAAGCATAGGGTGTTACAGCGTTATTTAAATCACTGCGATAAACTTCGAAGCATCTTCAAAGTCGAAATATATACTAGTATTAGTATGATATGATCGCAAACAGCAGTTTCGGAAGCGAAGAAGGTCGTCAGTACTTGTGACAAAGAATTTCATCAGCTATTGCCCCGAACCGGTCCGTCTTCTCGCTGCAAGCAGATTGCCCCGAACCGGTCCGTCTTCTCGCTGCAAGCAGGATGAAATTCTTTGTCACAAAGTTTGGCATTTTTAATGAAATCAAACGCGCGTCATTGAAACTCACAAGATGTAAATAGCATGTCATATCATACCTTGATGGGGAAAAATAGATCTTATATGTTAGAAGTACTAAATAAAAGTTATCGTGAAAATGAGACAGTCGTTCTCGAGAGAAGAGCATAAATGCGCATTTAGAGAGTTTTGGTCCGTTTAAAAATCTGTAAAAAATTGGGGTACTTAAAAGCATCGGGAGGCATCATATATTTCAAATTAGACACGAGGAAGTCAATATTGAGCAAGTTATGGCTATTTTAAATTCAAATAAAACCGTTAACCCGTACCGGTCCAGCTTTTGACCCGTACCGGTCAATTTTCGTTAGCTGCGTATACCAAGGGTGTTATAATATTCATGAGCTGACTTTATGGAAAGGTGAATAGAGCAAACATCTCAAACGTTGAACTCATATTTTCTCCATTCTCCAGGGTGTATAAACTAACAGTTTGTACTTTCTCCAGTGTGGATTAAGCAAGTAGTTATCAGAAATTTACACAAAACAGGAAATGAAAAAACACGTTGATATTCGATTTTTTAAAAACTGAATAGAGTTCTATTTTGCCCATCAATCACATATCTCAATCTCACATATCATTTACATTACCAGGATCACAATGATCATGCTTAGAATAACTCTAAACATCATGTGAGACTTTTCAGCCCTCTGAAGTTGTGACTGAAAGATGCTTAAAAAGTTTACCTTTGGAAATGTCGCTAAACAGAATGTCCTTTGAAATTGTGAAAAGTTGTCTGAAACAAAATTTGTGAGCATGAAAAGAAAATGGATTGCTTTCTAAATCAGTTTCTCACTTTTTCTATTTCTAGGAATGACTTCAAATTTTCAAGGCTCCTATCATTTCACATAATACATTTGGCACACTTTCTGGAAAATGCAATAGATTCTGTCTGGACCTTTCCAAAACTCCAACTTTAAACTGTTTTTGAGTCACATTTTCTGAGTCACACTATTGTGTATATACTTTCTCCAGTATGTATGAATCGAAACTAGGTTCATTTCCCATGTGCCTAAACCAACATTTTATTTTTATATTCACCAATGTTTCAGAATCAATATATTGTACTTTCTTCTGTGTGTATGAACTACTATAACTGTGTGTATTGACAAATACCGTGGACTTTCTCCAGTGTTTATTAGCAAATATAATGTACTTTCACCAGTTATTTAAGAAATACTCTGTACGTTCTCCACTTTCTATGAACACATTTTATGTACTTTCTCCTGCATGTATGAACAAATATTTTGTGTCCATTCTCCAATATGTACATGTATAAGCAAATCATTTGTACTTTCTCCATTGTGCATGAACCAAAATTTTGTTCATTCTCTTCCGTGTCTCAACAAATATTTTGTTAATTAATCAATGTGTCAGAACGAATAAAATGTACATAAACCAGTGTGTATGAACAAATGTTATGTTCCACTATATCTATAATATTATTAGTGTGTATGAAGAGACTGTATCTCCAGTATGAACATGTATATGAACCAACACGCCTGTGTCTATACTTTCTCCAGTATGTATAAACAAATCATTTGTGAAATGAACCTAAAATGAACCTAAACCAGTGTGTACATGTATGAACGAATTTTATGTACTACTATAGTGTGTATGAAGAGACAATAAGTTCTATCTCCAGTATGAACATGTATATGAACCAACACGCCTGTGTCTATACTTTCTCCAGTATGTATAAACAATTCATTTGTGAAATAAACCTAAAATGAACCTAAACCAGTGTGTACATGTATGAACGAATTTTATGTACAACTATAGTGTGTATGAAGAGACAATACGTTCAATCTCCAGTATGAACATGTATATGAACCAACACGCCTGTGTCTATACTTTCTCCAGTATGTATAAACAATTCATTTGTGAAATAAACCTAAAATGAACCTAAACCAGTGTGTACATGTATGAACGAATTTTATGTACAACTATAGTGTGTATGAAGAGACAATACGTTCAATCTCCAGTATGAACATGTATATGAACCAACACGCCTGTGTCTATACTTTCTCCAGTATGTATAAACAAATCATTTGTGAAATAAACCTAAAATGAACCTAAACCAGTGTGTACATGTATGAACGAATTTTATGTACTACTATAGTGTGTATGAAGAGACAATACGTTCTATCTCCAGTATGAACATGTATATGAACCAACACGCCTGTGTCTATACTTTCTCCAGTATGTATAAACAAATCATTTGTGAAATAAACCTAAAATGAACCTAAACCAGTGTGTACATGTATGAACGAATTTTATGTACTACTATAGTGTGTATGAAGAGACAATACGTTCTATCTCCAGTATGAACATGTATATGAACCAACACGCCTGTGTCTATACTTTCTCCAGTATGTATAAACAATTCATTTGTGAAATAAACCTAAAATGAACCTAAACCAGTGTGTACATGTATGAACGAATTTTATGTACAACTATAGTGTGTATGAAGAGACAATACGTTCTATCTCCAGTATGAACATGTATATGAACCAACACGCCTGTGTCTATACTTTCTCCAGTATGTATAAACAAATCATTTGTGAAATGAACCTAAAATGAACCTAAACCAGTGTGTACATGTATGAACGAATTTTATGTACTACTATAGTGTGTATGAAGAGACAATACGTTCTATCTCCAGTATGAACATGTATATGAACCAACACGCCTGTGTCTATACTTTCTCCAGTATGTATAAACAAATCATTTGTGAAATGAACCTAAAATGAACCTAAACCAGTGTGTACACGTATGAACGAATTTTATGTACTACTATAGTGTGTATGAAGAGACAATACGTTCTATCTCCAGTATGAACATGTATATGAACCAACACGCCTGTGTCTATACTTTCTCCAGTATGTATAAACAAATCATTTGTGAAATGAACCTAAAATGAACCTAAACCAGTGTGTACATGTATGGACGAATTTTATGTACTACTATAGTGTGTATGAAGAGACAATACGTTCTATCTCCAGTATGAACATGTATATGAACCAACACGCCTGTATCTATACTTTCTCCAGTATGTATAAACAAATCATTTGTGAAATGAACCTAAAATGAACCTAAACCAGTGTGTACATGTATGAACGAATTTTATGTACTACTATAGTGTGTATGAAGAGACAATACGTTCTATCTCCAGTATGAACATGTATATGAACCAACACGCCTGTGTCTATACTTTCTCCAGTATGTATAAACAAATCATTTGTGAAATGAACCTAAAATGAACCTAAACCAGTGTGTACATGTATGAACGAATTTTATGTACTACTATAGTGTGTATGAAGAGACAATACGTTCTATCTCCAGTATGAACATGTATATGAACCAACACGCCTGTGTCTATACTTTCTCCAGTATGTATAAACAAATATTATGAACATGTACTCCATTGTTTATGAATACACATTTTGTATCAACAAATAATATGTACTTTCTACAGTGTGTATGAACGCAGATGTTGTACGTTCTCCAGTTTGCATGAACAAATATTTTGTTTATTCAAAGTGCGTGCATGAACCAACACATTTGGGTAAAGCTTTGGTTTGTAATGGGAAGACTGTCTTTATCACTAGAACTGTTCTGCATGGGGTCTTTTGCACATTGATAAGTTATATTCTATAGTACATTTACTCCAGAGATTTGCAATGTCTACGTACATTTGAAAATAATCCAAATTATGTCATTTTCCCCATTGAGCTCCATTATAAAAATGGAATTATCAAACTTAATATTTTAAAATTCTACGTGGTGAAAAGCTGCATATTGCTATGGTGTAAAAAATTCAAAACAAAAAGGATTAAAGGAATAAAGAAAAAAGAAGTCTCATTAGCATCTCTTTAAATGATCAATTTTATGCCCGTTCTCTATTAAGCTTAATTCATGCATGTTCTCTTGTATGAAATCATAAGTTATTAATTGTCAAAGTAATAAACAACCAATCTAAATTGGGAAGATTCATTAAGTTATTGGGCAAATATTAGCCATTTCTCGGAGTTTCTTGGGTTTCCTCATTGGACCATGAACTATACTACGAGTTATTGGTCACGTAGGCCAGCAGATGTTTACGATGTTAGTCCATTTGTCACCCCTATACATCCAATAGTGAACCTAGAAATTGTTAAAAGTACGATGTTTTATGGTCGATTTATGATAATAAGGGTTTTCTGAAGTGATTTAACTGGGTTGCCGAAAAAGTTTGTGTGGGGAAAAAACTATATAGGTTGATTAGGGAGGGGTGCATTCGCTTAACATGGCGTTGACTATTGACTTAGCGTTTGGATACCACCATATACCTGGTATGTTACCATGGTAATAGATACAAAAATTTTCCCCAAAGTTATTTTTTTGGCAACCCAGTTAAATCACTCCAATAATCCCTAATGATAGTATTTACACAGAAAAACATCATACTTTTAATACGTTCAGAAAATGACAAATGGGCGGAGCGAACATCAAAAGATCCTTATCAGCGCTGAGGAGCGTTGATTAACTTTCCCACCGGTCGTGAAGGAGGTTCAGGGGGGTTCAGGACCACAATGCACTTGGGCGAGTCTATTTTCACACCTATAAGGCAGTAATATACCGGCACTAAGTGAAGCAATAGGACCTGGGCAGTACATAGGAAGGTATGTTAGCGCAAATTTGTATCACAATGATTCTTTTTAGCGGGAAAGGCAAATCACGTTTGGTTCGTGTCGATTTTCAGTAAGTTTCTAATGCCGTTTGCAGTTTAATCTACCGCAAAAGAAGACTTCACAAATTGTGCGATTGTGGAGACAATGTTAAAGGTACATTGAATGCACGTGGTGTATCGTGAATCTAGAAATGCAGACTCGTGGCTTTTGTTGCAAATATTCATTCAAAGTACGAGGTTTTCGCGGGGTTTTTCGCCGGGTTTTCGGCATGTGAAAATAGTTTTAAAGCTCCCGGGGGCCGGGGCACGATCTGAGAAAGCTCCGGGCCTTCAGAAATTAGTTTGATTTGTAATAGGCAAAGGCATGTTTTGAATTTTTCTGCATTCTTCAATTGAGTCACAAGTTATTTTTCAAACAGGAATCACTCCTTCCCCACATTGACCACATCTTCCAGTTTTGCACAAAGAGTGCACTTTATGTGCCTAGAAAAGACTGGTAAGAAGATATGTTTTGTAAAATATATAAAAATGATAAAATTCAGTAAAAATGTTTCTTTTCACTGAATTTTCTTGTTTTTATTTATACATTTTATCAAAACATTCTTCTTTACATTCTTTTCTAGGATACTAGTGCACTCGTGCACAGGTGAGAGATGTAGACACTGTGGGGAAGGTGTGATTAAAATTTGAAAAATAACCTGTGCCCCTATCGAGGGTTGCAGCAAAATTCCGAACATTCACCCTGACCTTAACCAATATCATAACTTGTTATCTAACAACAAGATAAAGAAATATGTAAGAAATTCAATTTTATCGATTAAACATCACATCGACATGTCATAATTGTTTATTAGACATTGAAAATTACGAATATGGGGATGACGTCACTTCAAAACGAACTGCATAGCAACAGTGTTAATAAACAATTTTTGATTGGAAGTCCTTGCAAAATCCTAAGTATTCACTTATTTTTAAGTTTGTTACAAATTACTTAATATTCTTCTTACAAATGAATTCTTATACACTAGAAATAAACGTTTCACAAAATAAAGTGAATTAAATCAGTAGCAAACACGAATAAATAGAATCTAAAGAACTGCATGACGTAAGCACAGGAGGCACCGATTGCTTTAAACGAAGGCGAGGAGACTGGATTTTCAAGCGTGACAACAACAACAAGAATGAGGTAAATCTTTGTTATTTCATACACTAACTTGGATTCATTGTATTTGCATCATACATACATGTATATTCACATATGCATCTATCACTCTGCAATGTTGCCCTGTCAACCCTCACGCATTAGGCGTGATTGTCATGCATTTGCTTGAAAAATAGAAACCACGCATCAATTTAGCGTGTATGATCAAATATCACGCAAATCACACATTTTGTTGATATTTTTAGAAATTGTTTTTGTGAAATGTAGGTTTCCAAAATCTACCAGTGGTCACTGAAGCTGTCCAAAGTTTGAAGGAAGGTGTTCAACATTTGGAAGTCACTCATGTTAGATGGTCCCAAGTTGACAGCCCTGTAGTTATTACTACCTGATTTTAAAGAAAAGCTACCTATTAGTTTACCCAATTATTTTGGCCACCCACACTCTTAGATTGAGCCAAGTAGCGACCCAGGCTGGCTTTTCATACTTTTGAACTCCCAGTTAGTTTGAACTTCCTGCTAGAGACCTTGAAATTTCTGACACCAACTTTCCCCCGGTTTGCTACTTCCCTTCCATTCTGGAGCGCGATTTTGCCCACTGCTTTGTGCCATGGTAAGCCTTTAATTCTGTAATTTAAGGTTCCCTGTAAATCAGGTTTTCAAAATCCATTTAATACTGGGGAAACATACTTATAGCCACTTTATACTTTTCGCGGGGTAATTTTATGTAAGGGAGAGTTCATAGCCACGCTTAAGATACACAGACATCTTTCGTTTTGAAATTATTCCTTCCACAACAACAGAAAATGAACACTGCTGAGATAATCGAGGCCTAAGATTCCTGGGAACGAAGCAAGTGATAATAAATGAAGAAAGGTGGCTCTGGGTATGTTTCCTCCGTTAGTGGCGCTAAGAAATTGCTAGATTGAGTTTTGCCTGTTTTTCGCCCGACAAGGCGTGCTTTTGACCAAGGTCGCCATCTTGAATTGGAGGGGGCGCCTTGGATTTTCCATTACTTTTCATCTTGATTTGGCAATTTCCGAAGCGCCAGGTATCATTTTTCCTGGTCTTTGGCCGGAGGTGGCCAGTTTCTTTTTGACATTTTCAGGCAGAATTTAATTGACAGCTGATTTTAGTATTTGTGAAATCTGTGCCCACCCATACACTGGAGGGTTGCAGTCTGATTTATTTTTTAGTGCAAATTGGGCCAAGATCCCTAATCTTTCTAAATTTGAGTATATTTTGGCTATTTAATTGAGCTTTGAGAGTTTCTGCCAGTTTTCATTCTGATTTTGCTGCTAGGCGCTCATATGAGTTCAAGGATATTTTGCTACCTCAGAGCATAGTATTATTACTGCTCGCTGAGACTCAGGGTAATCTCGGAATAGTTAAGCGCCATTTAAAACAGAGATCTTATTTTGCTTCATATTTTCATAGAATCTCATAAAACTGAATGTAAAACATTTGATCAACTTATTTTTGGAACGAGATCTGAATTCATGACCATAAAAGGTAGTTTTCTGAACACAGCATTCATTATTACAGTATTATCATAGATTAAAACGCAATATTATATTCACTTGCATAACCATTACATTTTGTGCCTTTGAAACTTGATTTTCATTTCTGCCAGTTTTCATTCTGATTTTGCTGCTAAGCGCTCATTTGAGTTCAAGGATATTTTGCTACCTCAGAGCATAGTATTATTACTGCTCGCTGAGACTCAGGGTAATCTCGGAATAGTTAAGCGCCATTTTAAACAGAGATCTTATTTTGCTTCATATTTTCTTAGAATCTCATAAAACTGAATGTAAAACATTTGATCAACTTATTTTTGGAACGAGATCTGAATTCATGACCATAAAAGGTAGTTTTCTGAACACAGCATTCATTATTACAGTATTATCATAGATTAAAAGGCAATATTATATTCACTTGCATAACCATTACATTTTGTGCCTTTGAAACTTGATTTTCATTTCTGCCAGTTTTCATTCTGATTTTGCTGCTAAGCGCTCATTTGAGTTCAAGGATATTTTGCTACCTCAGAGTATAGTATTATTACTGCTCGCTGAGACTCAGGGTAATCTCGGAATAGTTAAGCGCCATTTTAAACAGAGATCTTATTTTGCTTCATATTTTCTTAGAAACTCATAAAACTGAATGTAAAACATTTGATCAACTTATTTTTGGAACGAGATCTGAATTCATGACCATAAAAGGTAGTTTTCTGAACACAGCATTCATTATTACAGTATTATCATAGATTAAAACGCAATATTATATTCACTTCAGTGTTCTCCCCAGGATTTTTTCCCAACTGGGTGCAAAATTTTGTCACCCTGAATATTCGCCGCGAGGGAATTCCAATTATAAACCTGCTGACTTAATCAATATAGCTCTTCATAACCCATTAAAATATAACCATTAATAAAATAGCAATACAGGGTGCTAAAAGTCTATTTTTCTCTGTTGCCATTTTTGTTGGGGCTTAAAATTGGTCCTGTCAAACTTTTTTCTGAGTAGCAACAGAGGCACTTTGCCCCTCTCACAAAATTTGTTGGAATTTTTCAACTTTCATGGATTCATTTTCAGGGATACTCTTATGCATTAGTTTTTAATTTTCTCAAATCTTGTTATTTGCAGTTATTCGGGAGAAACATTGAACTGAGAAACAGGTTGATGATATTATTGGGATCTTGAAAATCCTCTCTAATGTTTAAGTGCTGTCCAGTTGATTGACAGAATGATCTCTCTATTTTTGTGTTGAGCTTGTCTAATGGAGGACACTCACAGCCATATAATAGAATATTGGGATTGTCCTTCCCTAGTCAGATTAAACTTTATGTAAACAATTAGACAAAATATAAAGGGAGGATATTCCCATGCTATTCATTGTGGGATAGTTCTGCTTTCTGTCTTCTCTCAGTTTATGCATGTTTTACACTTGAAATGTGGTTTTCAGTTGAGATTATTAAGATTTTATTTGTTGTATTGTCTGCAGCACTTGAGATATCCTCGTAGAGGTTAGACAGCCCTTCATTTCATCGAATCAAGATTTTGTTAATGTTGATCGGCAGTAACTACCCGATCAACATTTATTAATTGTGAAGTCTCACCTATTATAAAAAAACACTTTTATTAAATCGAAGTGTAATAAGATAAGGTAGCGATCATTATATTTGTTGAGTTCCAAACCCAATCTTATTGAATAACAAGTTTTAGAGCTAAATATAGCGTCAATAACCTGTATTTTAGACTTGAAATCAGGTCCCAAAAGTGACAATTTTGGAGTATCCGATCAACATTAATAGTCAGTCTATTAAGGCTGGGGAAATTTTCCAACCAGGCGCCAACTAGGCGCAGGAAATGTTCAACCAGGCGAGCCGCCTGGTGAATCATATTGTGCGGAGATCACAGCACTTGCATAACCATTACATTTTGTGCCTTTGAAACTTGATTATCATATGAACTGGTGCTAATATTTTTCTACATTTTATACTGCTGATATTTTCATACAAACTTTGCATTAAGTAACCAGGTGCTCCTTTTGATAGTACATTTATTGGTTTCATTTCTCCTTACATCCTTTTATTATCCCATCAAACGAAGTTCGGAGGGATATAGGGAACGCCTCCGTCCGTCCGTCCGTCTGTACGTACATCCGTCCGTCCGTCCGTCCGGGCAATAACTCAAATACCGTTGGCCCGATTTTATTCATATTTTGTACACATATACCCTATGGGGGTAGAAGTTCTGCTCGAAAGCCGATTTTCAAAATGGCCGCTCATTTAAAAATGGCGGCCATTTCAGTGCCGATTTTACAGTAATTTAGGTGCAATATGTAAAACTGTAATAGCAATATGTTTTAAATGTAAAAAAATTATATAGGACATTAATAAAGCTAGAAATGTAGATATTAAAAAAGCACATGGCAGCTATCTTGAAAAATGGCGGCCTTTACTCATTATTTTATGATTTTGCTGTAACTCGAAAAGTATTGGAGCGATTTTGTTCATATTTGGTATGTGAATACTATAAGCATGGCACACTGTCTAATGACACTTTTGGTAGAAGGTGGCCATTTTGAAAAATGGCGGACATTTTGAAAAATGGCCGCCATTTTAACTTATTTTACTAAAACTCGAAAAGTAGTGGAGCGATTTTGTTCATATTTGGTATGTGAATAAGTATAAGCATGGCACACTGTCAAATGACACTTTTGGTAGAGGGCGGTCATTTTTCAAAATGGCCGCCATTTTAATGTATTTTACTATAACTCGAAAAGTAGTGGAGCTATTTTGTTCATATTTGGTATGTGAATACTGTAAGCATGGCACACTGTCTAATGACACTTTTGTTTGAAGGCGGCCATTTTGAAAAATGGCGGACATTTTGAAAAATGGCTGCCATTTTGAAAAATTGCTGCCATTTTAACTTATTTTACTATAACTCGAAAAGTAGTGGAGCGATTTTGTTCATATTTGGTACGTGAATACGTATAAGCATGGCACACTGTCTAATGACACTTTTGGTAGAAGGCGGCCATTTTGAAAAATGGCCACCATTTTAACGTATTTTACTATAACTGGAAAAGTAGTGGAGCGATTTTGTTCATATTTGGTATGTGAATACTATAAGCATGGCACACTGTCTAATGAGATTTTTGGTAGAAGGCGGCCATTTTGAAAAATGGCCGCCGTTTTAACGTATTTTACTATAACTCGAAAAGTAGTGGAGCGATTTTGTTCATATTTGGTATGTGAATACTGTAAGCATGGCACACTGTCTAATGACACTTTTGTTTGAAGGCGGCCATTTTGAAAAATGGCGGACATTTTGAAAAATGGCTGCAATTTTGAAAAATTGCTGCCATTTTAACATATTTTACTATAACTCGAAAAGTAGTGGAGCGATTTTGTTCATATTTGGTATGTGAATAGGTATAAGCATGGCACACTGTCTAATGACACTTTTGGTAGAAGGCGGCCATTTTTCAAAATGGCCGCCATTTTAAGGTATTTTACTATAACTGGAAAAGTAGTGGAGCGATTTTGTTCATATTTGGTATGTGAATACTATAAGCATGGCACTGTCTAATGAGACTTTTTGTAGAAGGCGGCCATTTTGAAAAATGGCCGTCATTTTAACGTATTTTAGTATAATTCGAAAAGTAGTAGAGCGATTTTGTTCATATTTGGTATATGAATATTATAAGCATGGCACACTGTCTAATGACACTTTTGGTAGAAGGTGCCCGTTTTGAAAAATGTTCGATGGGATTCGCTACGCTTTGGAGTTGCCGTTGTTCTGGTTTTAGTATTTGTATTTTGCTACAATTTGAAGCAATTTTTACCAATTTTGCAAAGGGTTTCTCAGTTACACTATACATGTATAAATCAATTTATCCTTCTTCACCAGAATTCATAGATGCACACTTCTCTGATGTAAACTAGATCATTGATTGGCCAAGGGGGGGGGGGGTTCATCTGGGGTCATGGAAAAGTACCTCTCTTCTTTGTCTAAGCTGAGAAAATCTGATCTGACCAATTCACTGGACAGCGTGTGGGAAAAGAATACCTAGCAGCACTGCCAAGGAGTTTGCTTACTCTAGTAAGAAACCTGTCAATCATTGTGTTGAGCAGTGTTAGTTAAAAAAATAGAATTGGGCTTTGTAATTTTATATAAATAATTCATTGTCTTCAGAAAATCATTGTGGGTGTACAGTTGTAAAAGGTAAACTCCCCTCTAAAAGTTTGGAAACAATATAAAGGTACACTCCCCTTAAAAGTTTGGTCACAGGTTTCACTTGAGTCATGAAAATAACGAAAACAACAGGCAAAATCAATGGAAATCATTAATTTAACATTGAAAATTAGAAACGTCCCTAAAAACACCAGGCGATTTTGTGAAAACAACATGAAAACTGCCTGTTGCCTGTTGCTAATTAAACCCTTGAAATGAAATAGTACACTCCCCTCCAAAAGTTTTTAAACAATTGCAATCTAGTTTGGAAACAATTGTAGTAGGTATACTACCCTCTAAAAGTATGGAAACAATTATAAAAGAACACTCCCCTAAAAAGCTTGGAAAGAAATGTAGTAGGTACACTCCCTCCAAAAGTTTGGAAACAATTGTAATAGTAGGTACACTCCCCTCCATAAGTTTTTAAACAATTGCAATCTAGTTTCAGTCCCCTCCAACATAACATACTGTATAATCGTTATATGCACACTCCCCTCCAAAAGTTTGGAAACAATTTTAATGGTAAATTCCCCTCCCAAAAGCTTGGAAACAATTATAGGAGGTATACTACAATTATAAAAGAACACTCCCCTAAAAAGTTTGGAAAGAAATGTAGTAGGTGCACTCCCTCCAAAAGTTTGGAAACAATTGTAAAAGAACACTCCCCTAAGAAGTTTGGAAAGAAATGTAGTAGGTACACTCCCTCAAAAAGTTTGGAAACAATTGTAATAGTAGGTGCGCTCCCTTCCAAAAATTTTAAACAATTGCAATAGTCTCATCCAACATAATACAATGTATGACTGCTATAGGTGCAATAGCCTCCAATAGCTTTTAAACTCTACAAAATTCAACAAAAAATGGAAATCATTATTCAACATGGAAAATTCGAAACGTCCCTAAAAACAACAGGCAATTTTGTGAAAACAACATGAAAATCGCCTTTTGCTAATTAAACTCTTGAAATGAAATAGGTACACTCCCCTCCAAAAGTTTTTAAACAATTGCAATCTAGTTTCAGTCCCCTCCAACATAATATACTGTATAATCGTTATATGCACACTCCCCTCCAAAAGTTTGGAAACAATTTTAATAGGTAAACTCCCCTCCAAAAGTTTGGAAACAATTGTAGTAGGTATACTACCCTCTAAAAGTATGGAAACTATTATAAAAGAACACTCCCCTAAAAAGTTTGGAAAGAAATGTAGTAGGTACACTCCCTCCAAAAGTTTGGAAACAATTGTAATAGTAGGTGCACTCCCTTCCAACATTTTTAAACAATTGCAATAGTCTCATACAACATAATACTATGTAAAACTGCTATAGGTGCACTACCCCCCAATAGCTTTTAAACTCTACAAAATTCTATAAAAAATGGAAATCATTAATTTAACATTGAAAATTCGAAACGTCCCTAAAAACAACATGAAAATCGCCTGTTGCCTGTTGCTAATTAAACCCTTGAAAAAATGAAATAGGTACACTCCCCTCCAAAAGTTTGGAAACAATTTTAATGGTAAATTCCCCTCACAAAAGTTTGGAAACAATTATAGGAGGTATACTTCCCTCTAAAAGTATGGAAACAATTATAAAAGAACACTCCCCTAAAAAGTTTGGAAAGAAATGTAGTAGGTACACTCCCTACAAAAGTTTGGAAACAATTGTAAAAGAACACTCCCCTAAAAAGTTTGGAAAGAAATGAAGTAGGTACACTCTCTCCAAAAGTTTGGAAACAATTAGTAATAGTAGGTGCACTCCCTTCTAACATTTTAATTAAACAATTGCAATAGTCTCATACAACATAATACAATGTAAAACTGCTATAGGCAATTTTGTGAAAACAACATGAAAATCGCCTGTTGCTAATTGAACCATTGAAATGAAATAGGTACACTCCCCTCCAAAAGTTTTTAAACAATTGCAATCTAGTTTCAGTCCCCTCCAACATAAAATACTGTATAATCGTTATATGCACACTCCCCTCCAAAAGTTTGGAAACAATTTTAATAGGTAAATTCCCCTCTCAAAAGTTTGGAAACAATTGTAGTAGCTATACTACCCTCTAAAAGTATGGAAACAATTATAAAAGAACACTCCCCTAAAAAGTTTGGAAAGAAATGTAGTAGGTACACTCCCTCCAAAAGTTTGGAAACAATTGTAATAGAAGGTGCACTCCCTTCCAACATTTTTAAACAATTGCAATAGTCTCATACAACATAATACAATGTAAAACTGCTATAGGTGCACTACCCCCCAATAGCTTTTAAACTCTACAAAATTCTACAAAAAATGGAAATCATTAATTTAACATGGAAAATTCGAAACGTCCTTAAAAACAACAGGCAATTTTGTGAAAACAACATGAAAATCGCCTGTTGCCTGTTGCTAATTAAACCATTGAAATGGAATAGGTACACTCTCCTCCAAAAGTTTTTAAACAATTGCAATCTAGTTTCAGTCCCCTCCAACATAACATACTGTATAATTGTTATATGCAAACTCCCCTCTAAAAGTTTGGAAACAATTTTAATAGGTAAATTCCCCTCCCAAAAGTTTGGAAACAATTATAGTAGGTATACTACCCTCTAAAAGTATGGAAACAATTATAAAAGAACACTTCCCTAAAAAGTTTGGAAAGAAATGTAGTAGGTACACTCCCTCCAAAAGTTTGGAAACAATTGTAATAGTAGGTGCACTCCCTTCCAACATTTTTAAACAATTGCAATAGTCTCATGCAACATAATACAATGTATAACTGCTATAGGTGCACTACCTTCCAATAGCTTTTAAACTCTACAAAATTTTGGATGTTGGGATTTTGGAAGTTATGCATTAATTTGAGAGAATTTCAATGCAGTAGGTCAATTTTTCCATAAATGTACGCATCAGCACGTTATTAGGCTTCACTGGCACAAGATACACATTAAATGCTGGGTATATGTTATTTTAAAAATTTTATAACATCATTTTATTTTATATACAACTACCTGACAGAAGCAAATAACTACCTGGCCAGGTAGTTATTTTGGCACCAGGTAAAAAATGTGAGTGTTGAGGCCTGTATTAACACTATAAAGTTTTGATAGAGAGTCGAATGCACCACTGGGAGTAATTCCTACTAATAGTTTGGCAGTTTTATGGCTTTTATATATACTGTATATACTACAGATTGTGCCTTTGTTTTTTTATTATTGATCTTGTATTCAGGAAAGTTATCCATGTAGTGAACACATTAGAAAAGACTGTCTTTCCTATTCCAAACATTGCATTCACGGCAAATAATGATAAGCCAAGCCTGAGTCTGATTAATGTTAGTAGAAACTCAGTAAATGGATCAAATGGATTCTCTTGTGTCCAGATTTGTTCAGTGGAGTTTCCTCGCCGTTCTTCTTTGTTGCACTCTCTCCGGCCCTTTCCAATACTTCATTGAAGTTTGTCCATAGGCTTAACATTAGTGGGCGTTGCCCAAAATCGTACTTTGTAGAAGCTTTTTTTCTAGTGATTTTTTATGTTGTTTGAAGAAAAACAACATTGTTTATGATATGATTAGATGTTTAAATCATTATATTATTCTGTTTCATCACGTGATCTTATATAAAAGGTTATATTTACAATATCCTATTTACAAAATATCAGGTACCTCCACCAGTATAATTATTTGAACAAGTACAGTTTTAGAGAATCATGTCTCATATATGATTTGGTAATGTCATTATAATGGTTTAAACTGTAAAAGGTATATTCATTCTTGACATTTAATGTTTTAAACATGGTTCAGATCAGCTTTTCTTATATGTGACACTCTTTATAGGCAACATCCCCTAATATGTGTTCTATAAACAATTCCCTCCTTAACTTGGGCTTCTCCTTAAAGCGGCACTGTTGAATAAAAGCACAATTTTTTATAGTGGCAGCATCCTTTAATATGTGTTCTATAAACAATTCCCTCCTAACATTGGGCTTGTCCTTAAAGTGGCACTGTTGAATAAAAGCACAATTTTTTATAGTGGCAGCATCCTCTAATATGTGTTCTATAAACAATTCCCTCCTAAGCTTGGGCTTGTCCTTAAAGCGGCACTGTTGAATAAAAGCACAATTTTTTATAGTGGCAGCATCCTCTAATATGTGTTATATAAACAATTCCCTCCTTAGCTTAGGCTTGTCCTTAAAGCGACACTGTTGAATAAAAGCACACTTTTTTTATAGTGACAGCATCTTCTTATATGTGTTATATAAACTATTCCCTCCTTAGCTTGGGCTTGTTCTTAAAGCGGCACTGTTGAATAAAAGCACAATTTTTTATAGTGGCAGCATCCTCTTATATGTGTTCTATAAACAATTCCCTCCTTAGCTTGGGCTTGTCCTTAAATTGGGACTGTTGAATAAAAGCACAATTTAAGGTTTTGACGCTAAACGATGAACAGCAAGTTTGTCTATCTCACCAGCTTACCAAGTCTGAGGACTTGACTTATTCGTTATGATATCATATCAATTTTGACGATTGTTCACAGACATTACTTCTTTCTTGGCAAGAAAGAAGTTGAAAAGAAATGAAAAGTCCCGGTCCAACAATACGCCCCACTCTGATTGGCTTGACAACCCTGTTGCCATGAGGGAAGTTCAACTTGTAAATATACACCGTTAATTTCAAAAGTAAACAAAAATACTTACTCAAACTTACATAACAATATATTAGTAGTACAATTGATCATTTTCAAATAATATGAGTGTATTTTTTTTATTTACGTTATTCTGAAAAGGTTTGACCCAAAGTTCAGTAAAACAAAATATAGTTTATAAGTCTATAATCTTAAAATGTAGACAACCTATAACATGTTAATGGTTCCCAGTTAATTGTGCCATGTGGTATACCATCTATCAGATGTTCATGTATTCGATGTAGCCATTTTTTTTATAAATTGGTACCACCAATCAGGTCTCTCAATTATCCAAATTTCATATTAGGTCATTGTATTGTTCCCCAGTAAAGGTTAAGGCATCAAGTGGATACCTGATGATGTTGTCACTGTCTCCTTCATCCTTAGTCCTCTGTTGTTTTAAGGTATTTTTGTATGCCCCTAGTTCCTCCACAGAGAGGGCCTCGATTCAGCATCCCAGTCACAAGGCCTACCAGTTTTAAAATCGCGTATTATCTAATGTCATATACTTGTACTAAAGATGTATGGTTAAACTGATATCACACAGGCCCATAAATATGGTGAGGCAAAAATGCCAGATAACTAAAACTATTCCTAAGAGCACCAGCTATATGAACTGAGCTATTTAGGTAGAATTAGAACACTAGTATTTCATTATGACTGAATGACTAAAGATAAAAAACTAGGCTTCGTAAAATATAACTTCACTTTTCATCAATGATCAGATTTCCCAAAATGCTGTTTTGGCTGTTTTACCTGAATATAAGATTGATACTTTCTCAAATGACCTAAGGCTGTCAATATCGCTGATTTTACCATTTAAAGTCAACTTATCATACCTACCCACTGTATTGAAGTGTGTGCTGTTGGACAATTAATTTCTAAAATTGGCCACAATGCCTTTAGTATTCCAGAATATAATTTTTTGGTTAGTACAGGCATGTCCCTGACGCTTAAGCCCTCTATTCACTATCCATGGCAATATTGCACATCATTGTGTTTCTAACAGTTTTTATGTACCTCTTAGATTTTGTATAGGTGTTACCCATCTACATGGGACACAACCATTTAGCCTTAAATGTTCCCTGGCTTCTGAATGAGAAGGGGGATGCTTTGAACTTTGATGTATGGGGTTACTTCCTTATTTCAGAAAATATCTTAAAACTAAAACATATATTACCATCAGTTTTAAGACTGCATGGATTGTCCACTTATGAGTCTCTTCTGAACTTATTTAGCTTTTTTTTTATAATATACAGTGCAGAAACCCCTTGATATTTGAAATGTTCACTCAGATATTTCTGCTTTGCCTCACAATTGTCCAAAAGTCCTAAAAAAGTTCCAACTATGGCATCTTTAAACCTTATCCCCCACACTCCGCCCAGATCTGTTATTGTTACATCATAAAGATCAACATTTCCTATGATGATATTAAGACCATTTGAATAAAGTGCAGCCTTAACTTGTAAGTATATCCCTGTAAGAGTCATGTGGTTCACAGCTTAATTGAATGTAATTTTTCTCACCTAAAGGGGATTTGTCTAATGTGAGTTTTCTGATTCATTTGTGGCTACATGCCAAATTATTTTATAGCCCAAATTATACTGTTTTTGATCTCTTCGGTTGCCTTCCCATTTTTCCATTTTTGATATCTGGAAAGTGTTACGTTAATAACTCTCACATAAAATAACATCATTTAAAAGGCTATAATCGTAATTATATATTCCGCTGATCTTTCCACATGCACAAGATGGCTAACATAACCGGAAGACCCCGAAAGGGTACCGGAGATTACCGAACACAATATATGAGCACAATCGTTATATGAATAACACAACATCCCCCTTTCGAGCCACCTTGTGCTAGGGGTTCATCTTATGAAATATATCTCTTGTTAACATGATTTTATGGAACAACATATTACTTAACTTTACTTATATCAACCTCTGTTATCTTTGTCAAATGTCACTTATTTAACACCCAGTGTAAAGAAACGTGAAATGGTGCCTTATTAATCAAATATAGAGTCATGTAATAAAAGTCTTATTTGGCTATTAGCTCTCCTCTTGTGAATGTTCATATGATTCATATATATATATCACTAAAATAAGCACCAACTGAATAGTCTTTGCTAGGCCTACATGAGTCTATAGTACATGCAATATGATAAAACAAAATGCACATATAAAATACCAAAAGTTTATAAGTCTAATCTGTCTACTGGCTTGACAAGTCTACCTGATTTTGTCCTAATTGGACCATCCTCTGCTGAGGAGTTTAATTTGTCTGGGGTTTTGGAGGTACAACCTTGACAGGACTATTCTCCACTACACTTTGACTCCCTGTTTGCCCTGATGGGTCTAGTATTTGCACTTCTTCATGGCCACACAGGACCAATGCCCTTCTATTTCTGCGAATAGCCCTGTTTGGAGTTTGGACCTCATATGACCTTGGCTTATCCACGACTTTAGTGACCTCACCATGAACATTCATATTGTTAACCAAAACATCTAGCCCTAGCATAATCATAGGTTAATCTTTTACCCTGTGTTTGTTGTCATAGTTAGTTTTTGTGTTATCCCAATACTGATTCTTAAAACTTCTTAGTTTCATTAAGTCTGGTACTTCGGGATTACGTTGAGAGGACGCAATCGGAACGGTGGTGCAAATTCCCCTTCCAAACAAAAGTTCAGTTGGACTGTATCCATTTGGCAAGGGAGTTGAATGATAAGCCATTATAGCCAAATATGGATCTTCAGATTTTTTAATCAATCTTCACAGTTCTGGCTGCTCTCTCAACCTCCCCATTAGACTGACTTAACAAGGGATAACTCGTAGTGTGAATAAATCCATATTTTTCATAGAATGTTTTGAATTCCCAACTAGAAACTGAGGTCCATTATCTTCCGGAATTCCATGAAGGGCAAATATGGATTGCAAGTGATTTATGGTATCTTCTAATTTGGTATTTGGCCACTTCCACATATCTTGAGTAATAGTCTACTGCAAGCAAATATGTGAAATCCCTTAAAAAATACAAATCTAAGCCCGACCTCTTTAATGGCCTGTCCGTAAAATTTGATGTTATCAAGGGTTCTACCTTATTCTCTGAATGGTGAATACAAACAGAACACTTGTGCACTAAATCTGCAATTTGATTACTCAACCCAGGTCACCAAACTGAGTACTTAGCTCTTTCCCTAGATTTGACTATTCCCTGGTGACCTTCATGAATGCAGTCAAGGACTTTCAATCTCAATGCACTAAGAATTATGACTCTAGGATCCCTCATGAGACTTCCTTCAGTTATATTTATTTCATCTCTGAATGGGAAATATGCTTTCAAAGCCCCATGTAGTTGACATTTTTCTGGCCATTCACTTGCACAATATTCAATCAATTTCAAGCAGATAGCATAATCGTGTTGTTCTTGCTGTATCTCTGTATTCCGGTAATCTCCGGTATTATCAATTTTTTCCCCGGAACATGCAAGATGGTGAAAATGTATTGCATTAGCCGAATACGGAACCTTTGAATTCTGGCTCGAAGTTCATTTAAATCTTTCTTTCCCAATAGAGTAACAAGCGGCTGGTGGTCTGTCTCAATTTCAAATTTAAGTCATATGAGGAAATTTGAGAACGAATCACAAGCATAAGTCATCCTCCATGCTTCTCTCTCTCTAGGAGCCTATTTTTCGGTTTTAGTCATAGATCGCGAGGCCGCAAAAACAAGTCTCCACTCACCTGAAGTATTACGTTGATTCAAACAAGCCCCCAGACCCACTCGAGACACATCTGATGATACCTTAGTTTCCAAACTTGGATTATATAATGCAAGGCATCTATCACTTGAGCACAAGGACTTGATTTTGTTGAAAGCATTTTCATGATTCTTGTTCAATACCTATTCCCAATTTTTTTCAAGAACTTCACGAATTGGTTTACTCAAATCAGACAATTCACGGGCAAACTTGCCAAATTGATTGACGACACCCAAAAACATATGACATCATGAAAATCTTTCGGTGTTGGCATCTTTTGTTAACCTTTTGTTCTCTCTTTGGATCTGCTGTAATTCCTTTGTCAAAGAAAAAATGACCCACAAATTTTACTGATTCTTGGGTGTACTCACACTTTTCTTTGTTCAATGTAATCCCAGCATTCTCAAGTCTACTCAAGACTTCCTCAACAAGCTTATCATGCAACTCATGATTTGGAGCATGAACCAGAATGTCATTCATGAAAACTTCAACCCCATCCAGATCATCAAGCACCTGACAGAGGCGTTTTTGAGCATATTCTGGGGCTGATGTTATACCAAAAGGCATTCTGTTATGCCCACCTTCCAAATGTATTAATGAAAGTTATGAGGAGTTGAGATGTCTGTGTGAGAGGGATTTGGTGAAACCAAGAATTTTTTTTTCTGGCTTTTATAGCCCATTTATTTCATTTACATTATACACAATATACATACTATTATATTAAAGTAGAAAAACTTGTGCCGGAAAAAAAGGAAATAACGGTAGATGTCACATTGGTAAGGAGGCTTTTTCATTTTTAACATACATGTAGTTTATAAGTTGGGGAACCAGGAATTTGCATCAAGTTTCTCGAAAATCTTGGCTTCTTCTATTCTCCCTAGTATCTCATTTACACTTGGAATAATATATTTCTCAGATTTCACCCACTTGTTGAGTTTTGTATAAATTACAAATATTCTGTCATCTTTCACAGTGTCATCTTTATTGTATTTGGGCACGGGAACCATTGGTGCACACCATTCACTTGGTTCATTCACCCTAAAGATCACATCGTCCTTTTCTAATCTCTAATTTGTTTTTAATCACTTTAAACAGTAAAACTGATGTAACTCTTCTAGGAGAATTTACCGCATATGGCTCAGCATTGACATCAAGTTTAATATCATACTTCCCTTGCATAAAACCTAGACCCCAGAACAACTTTGGTTGCTTCATTTACCTGGACATTGTTAACAATTTTTACCACATCAGGGGCCTTTATGGCCAGCCTACCAAGCAAAGCAGATTCACAATTTTTACAACATACACTTTCTGCTCAGTTTTTGCCTGCTGAGAGCAAAAAAATGGGGTCATCACATACATCTTTAGCTAAAGTAGAAACACCAGCCCCTGTAGCTATAGTAAATTCTACAGGCTTCTTATTAACACTCACAATTATGTTCCAGGTAGAATCTGACTTTGACTCAGCTGAACTCACTTTACCTATAAATGTGTAATTGATATTTGTTAACTCAGATTCTTGATCAGATTCTGAATGTGTGTCTGAGTCAGAGTCAGGACTTCCACTTGAAACATATTTTACATGAGATGACCCCTTCTGTGTTCCTTTGGAGTTGCAGAATTTGGCCCAGTGGCCAAGTACTCCACATGAATTACACTTGCCGTTCCTTGCTGGACAATATTTCTTGTGATATGTGCCATTTCCACACCATTTAGATGTGGATGTTGTTTTCTTTTGGTCTTGGCGTGAAGAAAGAAGGTCGATTCCAACTGGCTCCTTCCTATCCTCAGTATTTAGTTGTTGTCGCTTTACTTGCTCGTTCAATCGAGCAGTGTTTATAGCTTTTTCAAGTGTCAATTCACTATCTAATTGTAGCTTATCTTGGACTTTTTTGTCCCTTATTCCTGCCACTATACGATCTCAGATAAATTCCTCTTCGAATTATCCATAATTACAATGCTCTGCCAGTTCGTAGAGGGAAGTGATTAATTGTTCGACAGTTTCCCCCTCTAATTGTTTCCTACCGTTAAATTGTGATCATTCATAGACAATATTACGGCGAGCAATGAAATGATTTGTCAAATTTGGCCCGAACATCAATGAAAACTGGCCCTACTAGAAGCTGCGCTGCTGCTTCATCTCCGACTGGGACTGGAGGAGGCGGAAAATCAAAATCTGTCTGATTTGTCAATAAGTCCACTCACTGAGCTAAATCAATCAAATCATTTGATCCATGAATCCCAGTCCTCACTTCTTAAAGTGAACTGACACAGAGGGGTACTCTGAAATGGAGTTGCCATAGTATTATCCAGGCAGCAGTATTTCCAGTGACTATTGCTTATTTAAAGCCGTCAATGTATTAGCGGTTGCACAGTTATTGCACTTGTATTGACAATTAGAGATTAGAATCCTTATATGGAAGTGTCATAATCACTGTGGCTGTGTATGTCCCTTGATGGTTTATGAGGAAGTAGTTCACATGGATAATAGTTGGAGCACAGTTTATTTATAATAATGTTCCACACATACCCTTCCCTTCATAAATATCCATATATATCTCAGATAATATCACATAAAAGCACACTTGTGACGATAACTCACTATAATAGTTGACGAATTGAAATCAGTTCCAAAATTGACCCACAACTGGGCATTTGAATTTATCCGGATATTCAAAATGTTCTCATAAATATCCGTTTTCCAGCAACATCTGGCTTACACAAAGTCACTTTTTCGGTCCCGGGGATTCTCTAATCTGACAACCTGTTGCGTTAATAACTCTCACATAACATAACATCATTTAAAAGGGTATAATCTTAATTATTATTTATATATTTCACTGATCTTTCCACATGCACAAGATGGCTAACATAACCGGAAGACCCGGAAAGGGTACCGGAGATTACCGAACACAATATATGAGCACAATCGTTATATGAATAACACAACAGAAAGTAGGATACATTTTTAACTCTCATCTCAAAGTTTAAGAAATATTGAATGACCAAATATTATTATGCATATATTAACAAGACTTATGTATATTTTCATTTTATCCTAGTTTGGGTACTTGGTTGCATGCACATGCACAACATGCCCGATGTCTGAGGTAGTGAGTTTCATATCTAATATTGGCGTGCCTCCTCTCAACCAATAATATAACCTAAGATCAAGTAAGATTGACCAGGAGATTAGTTCCTTAAAAACTTGCTATGCCCCTATTAAATGTCTCAAAGGGTGACGGGTGACCATTATGTGTTGATTTAAATTCGACTATCCATTACATTTGGGGCAATAACCTCAATTGCTGTCATCGCAGTCCCTTATTGGGAATAGGATTTTTTCTCATACATTCATCATCATGACTTAGCCAGTAGAAAATCCCTTTACCATTAATTCCTGTAATCATTGATCCCTGAATTTGGCACTTGCATTTTATGGAGCAATAAAGGCTTTAATATATGGTTTTGATATGGTTTACAACCATCTCCCGAAACAAATTGTTCCTCACAAATGTACACAAGTCAAAAGGATATCTGAATCTTGGTTGTGCTTGGTTTCATAATGATGAACAAGATCATAAAGTTTCACAAGTTCCTTTGATGTAGTAATCCATTTTCATAAGGTCAATCCAAGGTTTGTTTCTTTGGACCATTTTTTGTGTTTTTTTCTAGTGTTGAATTTGATTTGAACTATACACTGGGCGAAGTGACCAAATATAAACAATTTTAATCACAAATAATCAGTGAATAAATGATTATTATCTGGTTAAAACCTATTATCGAGACTATTATTGGTGGTTATCGCTGATTATCGAGACTTATTAATCAACAATAACCAGTGTTTTCACTGGTTATTACGATAATCAATTCTTATTAATGTGTAGCCAATGGCAAAAATTCCAACTGATTATTATGTCAAGTGATTATTCACCCAACTGGTTATCGCTTTGTTTTCATTAGCAATTAAGAACCGTCTGCCATTTATGCATCTAGCGCTTCCAATTATTATCCGTTGAATAAACAAACTATAGCCTTTGTCTAGCTAAAGAATATGAATTTTTGCGAAATTGATAACAATAGGCTTTATACATGTATAATTAATCAAATTTCATATTGTATCATGTTGGCTAAATCGTTTCAAGTGAAGAATTAAGAACTGTAATCGGGGTTTGCTTAGTTTGAGTCAGGGAACAAAATGTAATCAGACGGACGGATTAATTAATATTTGTTTTGATAAATGAGTATTATAGGTTATAGGCAGTATCATGGGAACAAAGTCATCGTGTATAGGATTATTTTTAATCAAGATCAAATATTAGAAATCTATTTTTGACTGGACAAATTCTTGTTCTCGAATGTCAAACAGAACCTTCATTATCTTTTTTCATTTGGAACTTTGATTTGAATTATTTCAATCAAACGTGTGTTGATGCTCCGAGCTAATACTTTTAATTGACAAAATGTTGCAATAGGGGGGGGGGGGGGCATTATTGTCTATATTACATTACTTTTGTGCATTATAACATACACAGTAAACGCGACCCGATCGGGGAGGGGATTCGGGCTGTGCACAGTGCACAATTTGTTATCTCAAGGTGCATTTGAAGTTCAGAAAATGTAAGAAGACTTGGCTAGACATTATGTACTTATATATTTATGTTACGTATTTATTTATTATGTATTCAATTCGAATTCTGTTCACTCGCACTCCTTGAACCACCCCACCCCTTGGCTACGGGTATAAATACTTTGGCACACGGAGAGAATAACATTAGACTTCTGCAATGCAACTACATGTAATAAGAGAGACCTAAAATGAAAATAATGTAATGTAAAAATATACAATTGTAGTCTATCACAAAGTTCATTTATTTCATAAAAGCGTCAAGGGACAATGCCTCTAAAGACTAAAAGAAACAAATTAACTTCCATAGAAACATCCTGTAGTTGAAAAAAACAAATGACTTTTCATAACGGATTAGAATAGCCAGTCTGTCTAATTGTATAATATATTAGATACATTTTAAATTCCTTTATACTTCTTATCACAGACAGGTTGATCATTTTATTTAGACAAGAGATTGTATTCCAGTAGTGCCATTTGTAATTAGCCTTTTGAAGTTTAATCAGTCACGATAATCAGTTGGTCAGTTATTCAGTAAAGACAAAAGTGATTATCGCAAGGCCATGCCTGTTGCCATTGTATCTAGCCTTTAAAAGTTATAATTAGGTCAGGATCAGACTGTGTCTGGTTATTAATGATTATTCTAAAAAAGTAATCGCTGATTATTATGTGTTAATTCCAACCTGTTTGTCTCGTGATAATAAAGGAGGAATTGTCTCATAGGAGTTTTTTCCTTGGTGTGATAATCACTTTTTACAAGGCCACTCAAATATGTTTGCTCCTTTGGAACAATTTCTTTAGTTGAATTTTGACTATAATAAATAGAAAATGTTTCATTTACTGTTTAAGGAGTGCCTTTTCTTCTTTCAGCAATATCAAATAATCCAAATGAGAAAATTCACAATAGCAACATAGAATTATCACTAGCCATACATTGCTCTGTCTCTGTAAAATCAGATTCACAATCAGACTCTGATTCATCATCTGGAATATCAATGCTATTCCTGAAATGGTGCAACCTTTTTTCATTTGCTCTTTAAAGAAATAGTTTTTTTGCTTGGTGTGATAATCACTTTCTACAAGTCCACTCAAATATGTTTGTTGTTCTGGAACAATTTTTTTGGTTGAATTTTGACTATAATAAAGAAATGTTTAAGGTGTGTCTTTTCTGGCAACTGATTACTTTTCATTTACCAGTTCTCTTTAATGTCCTTACATAAGCTCTGATTCACAAAGGAAATCCTGCCATATCCTCAGTTTTTATTGGATCACACTCTTGATTGTTGTTGATCTCTTCTGCTGCCATGTTTTAATTTTTGATATCTCCCAGCTCTATTCTTGAAAAAGTTGAATATGGTCAGAGTGTTGTCTTTGAAATACATAATGGCCTGAACCCCTTCCCTAGCATGTGAAACCACCAGGGCAAGTTTGTGCGCCATGCAGTGAATGTGAACTAAACTCCGCCGTGGGATCGCTTGGCATAGCTGTACCCCAACACCATTCCTTATTCCTAAAACACAAAACTGCAAATCATACCAACTAATTACTATTTATCTCTAAAATAAAAAACAATACTATAAGTGTTAAAAATCACAATAATCCCCTCTCCAACCTTGATTTTTTTTAATGTACCAAGCATCACTGGTGCTCCATCAGATCCAATTGCTATGAGATGGAGATGATCAATATTTTTGTTCACCATTTAATCCATGATAGCAGTTGTTATGGCCAGTGCAGTTCTGTTGGGAACCTCTACCTCCATAAGAAATTTCACGACAATTTCACCATCAGAGTAATATTTCATGACTTTGTATAAGATCTTTTTTTTTTAATTGGTATGTCAATACTTTTGTCCACTATGAGTGGAAAATATCAACGCTGATGTACAGCGATTAGAATCTCTTCGTCTAAGATTTCAGATAAACATTCCATCATTTGATTGTGGCTGTCTGGGGAGGTATAGGTTTTTTTCTATATAGGCCCCACAGTCATTATCAAGCTTGATTTGATCATTCAAGAGTGAAATTGGTAACATTTTCAGAGCTAGAAATTGTGCTATTCTCAGTTGATCGATGAGAGAATTGTTTGCAATGTTAGCATTGTTTGCACCTCGTTGCAAGGCCTGGCCCATGCACCAAAAACAACGATGTCTTGGTAAAATTTTTGCCAGCATGTTGGGTTAACAACGAATACTGAAAGTCTTGTGAACCCCTTGTGAAAGTGCACCTCCTGCTGCTCCTAACACAAACTCAACATTTCATTCCATCGTCATAATACAGCCAGTCAAAGTCTGCTTGCCAATCGGGAATGTAACGTCGACCTTTTGGAGGCATCTTGACGGAATGCATAGACTTTTGAATGAAATAAATTTAAAGAAAAACGTGACACTCATTGGGCTGCTATGATAGATCTCGCAAACGAGATTTCAAAGTTTTGAAAATTGCAATGACTACGTAAGATACACACATCCTAGCATCACACTATCATTTCATTTCATATATTTAAGCAATAATAAATATTATTCCATAATAACATGTTTTCCCTGGGAAAATAACAGGGAATAAAAGTGTTATTTGAAAAATCCCGTATCAGATCCCGTATCAGCCAAAATCCCGTATCAGATCCCGTATTGGATCCCGTATCAGCAAAAATCCCGTATCAGATCCCGTATCAGAAAAATTGAAAAAAAAATATTATGAAATAAATAGGTTATTGATGGTCGTGATGGAATATGGATTTATTCCTTGAGAAAATATGATATTGGCCTCAGAAAATATCATATTGACACTCGGGCTATCGCCCTCGGTCAATATGATATTTTCCTTGGCCAATATCATATTTTCCCTCGGAATAAAATCCATATTCCATCCCTCCCATTAAATAACCTCTATGTATTGATGGTTGAATGTTGTTATTCACACAATGATAGGGTTTGAACCCTGAAATGGCCTTCAAATGTAAACAATGTAGGTTGGTGATAAAACTGGAAATGCATCAAAATTGGTCTCAATTTTCATTGATATGAAGCAGGAATAATTTACAAAACCAGGTTAGTTGTAACATTTTTTGAATTTTGAGGTTTCATCATCTAGAAACGAACTTTACAGCTTTGCATCCCAGGGATGGATCATTTATTTTTTTGGGGTCCCTTCATTTAAATCTGGGTTCTCTTGATGTTAAGGACACATTACTGAAAACCCTGCTGAAACTTGGTCCAGAGCCAACTTTGGCCCACTGTGCAAAAGGAATGATTTTCCCTCAATCATGACCACATGTGAATGAATGGCATACAATTGCAAAGATGAGATATGTGGCTTTATTGTTCATTGAATGAAATTGATGTAGTGTTCACTGGTTTTGTGGTTTTACGAGATAACTGTTGGTTTTTTTAGACATCCGACATCCGGATATTTTTTCTTGTAGCCCTCGTTATGTAACACCATATATTTTCATTTAAGTTTACCAAGTTTATCATAACTTATATCAATAGTTCTCTATTCTTCAAGCTTATCTTATTTATACCTCCCACGGTGTCACTGGGGGAATAATTAAAATTTGATATGGTTATTTGCATAAAGGACGATTCTCGGTTTGGAGAACAGCCTCCTGGGCTAAAAAAAATTTCATGAAAAATATAGTAATATTACCCAAATTAAACTATGAATATTCAAAAGAGGACATTTTTAAAAATCTACAAGATGTAAAAATAACAAATTGGTCTGAAGCAGGGATAATGCTCAAAAAGACCGATTCAATAAAATACAAGTCTCGATTTGGGGAAAGAAGTTCATCAGTGTACTGCGCTAATATTTTTTTGCGAAAAATCTAGAAATATTACCCAAATTAAATTATGACTATTCAAAAGAAGACATTCAAATCTATATTATTAGTCCACCCGTGTAGCTCAGCGGTAGCGCAGGTACCTCTTACGCACTAGGTCCCGGATTCGATCCCCGGTTCAGGCAAGACTAAATTTGCTTGTTTGCGTGAAGTACTTCAGGGTGTTTGACTGAGTGGTCCGCAACTCGTACAAAAGGCTGTGGTGTGTACTTGTATGTCTATGTATAAGTGCACATAAAAGAACACAGGGCTCCTTCAAGAAGGGGTTTCTGGGTCTATCTTCCATGTGATAAATTACGACCGTATATATACAGGACATACCCAAGAGGTATTGCTCACCTTCATTGGTGGTAAACAAAATACAATACAATATATTATGTAAAAAATCAAATTTGTCCGAAGCAGGGATAATGCTCATTTAGATTGATGAACTTCGTTCTCCAAACCGAGAATCGTCCTTTCATCAAATAAATACTAATTTTATGGTTCATTGCATGAATTTCATCAAATACATAATAATTCGTTGGTTTATTAATTTCATTTTCTTGAGCAAAGGGTGCAATTTTTACATTGATTGAATTAGAAATCCTTCTATTTTTTACATACATGATAAATAATTTACTAATTTTTACTAATTTAATTTACTAATAACACAAGGTAAACAATCTACAAAAACAAAAATCACATCCATTAAATTTTTCCTAAACTTTCCCAAAAGAATTTTGCCAGAATTTTGACAACAACAAACAAAACTATTTTGGCAGTGGACATAGCATTTTTGCCATAGCATTTATTTCTGTACAAGATATACATTTTAAAAACTTAGAACTTTTCTCCATACATGCTCATCATGTTTGTATAGTGATGTTATATGTTTGAATGTTCTGTTGCATATTTTGCAGCAGAATCTCTAGTTAATTTTTAAATAGTCCAAAGGGACTTTTTTGTATGACAAACTGGTTGGCGTTGCGTAAGATTGTTCATCCTCATCATGTTTCCGCACTTATTACAAAGTGCTTCTGGCTTTTTCTGATACAGAATAAACAAGAGGACAACGATTATATAAGATTAATAAGTGGACAGTTTTATTCTCTTTAACGACCTCATGTTCTCCCCTTGATTTCAAGAGTATGATATTTTGTGCACAAAGGTGCACAAAGTTGAGTCATTTGAAACTTCTTGTAGAGTTGTTCCATGAAGCCAAGTTTTGATGTGCTAAAGAACAATTCAGATACCTTACAGACAAAAAAGTTCTGCAACATTCTGTGGATGTTAAAGTTAAGGGGGGAGAACATATTTATTTGACATCCTGTATACAGTACTATTACATAATTATTGAAATGTTTCTTTATTTTACTTACTTTTCTTGTGGTGTGGATTTTGTTTAATTTCTGTTTTTTGTGATACCTTGTCAGGTTTAAAGCCTTTGTAATATTTTCCAAACTGTAGTATCCGCTTTACTCTAGTTGTTCTCTTTAGCTTTTCAATTCACAACATTTGATATTTTATCATGATTGATCACTAAATCTTGCATGTTCCCTTTACCTTAAGGGGGAGTATATCCTAGGATTACCCAAGATGCCTTGGGGTATACATACCCTAATTAGATCATGGAATTTTCCAGACTTCTCCAGGATGCCTCGGGGTATACACTTCTTGCTTTATTTAATCCTGAATTTCGTCTATTAGATAGACAAACTCTCACCTTAATATCCTCATTTCCCAGGGGAATTATTCAGAAAGTACATCACAACTGATTATGCCACATAAAATTATATTCTATTTACACAAGTTTCTATTCTTTTACACAAGTTTCATAAAATGTATTTCTGTTTTAAAGTGCTCAGTATACCTGAAATTACACCCTTGTTCACCTATTTTTCATCATATAATGCTTATGGTGGGTACCATCCGCTAGCTATATCTAAATGTTCTCTTCAAAACCCTTTGTCTTCCAAAAGAAAACCATTTTATTGTCTGCTTCCAGTTTTATAATGTTGTTTAGCATTCTGACTTACTTGAGTCTTTAGACAATTACTTGGCTTGATATCATTGCATCTTGATTACCGTGAACTTTGGGGCATATACTTCCTGTTTTATTTAATTCTGAATTTCGTCCATTAGAATGCCAGACTTGTCTCCCTAAAATATTCTCATTTCCCAGGGGAACTATATCAGAAAGTGCATCACAACTCATTATGCCACATTAATGTTCTATTACACAAGTTCTATAGAATGCATTTCTGTTTTTAAAGTGGTCAGTATACCTGAAATTACACCCTTGAACACCCCATTTTTATCACGTAATGCTTATGGTGGGTACCATCAGCTAGCTACATCTAAAAGTTCTCTTCAAAACCCTTTGTCTTCCAAAAGAAAACCGTTTAATTGTCTGCTTCCAGTTTTATAATGTTGTTTAGCATTCTGACTTACTCGAGTCTTTAGACAATTACTTGGCGAGATATCATTGCATCTGGAACACAGATTTGTCTCCCTTTAATACCCTCATTTCCCAGGGGAACTATTGAGAAAGTAAATCACAACTGATTATGCCACATAAAATTATATTCTATTTACACAAGTTTCTATTCTTTTACACAAGTTTCATAAAATGTATTTCTGTTTTAAAGTGCTCAGTATACCTGAAATTACACCCTTGTTCACCTATTTTTCATCATATATATAATGCTTATGGTGGGTACCATCCGCTAGCTATATCTAAATGTTCTGTTCAAAACCCTTTGTCTTCCAAAAGAAAACCGTTTTATTGTCTGCTTCCAGTTTTATAATGTTGTTTAGCATTCTGACTTACTCGAGTCTTTAGACAATTACTTGGCGAGATATCATTGCATCTGGAACACAGTGAACTTTGGGGCACACACTGTTTTCTTTAATCCTGAATTTCGTCCATTAGAATGCCAGACTTGTCTCCCTAAAATAGCCTCATTTCCCAGGGGAACTATTGAGAAAGTAAATCACAACTGATTATGCCACATAAAATTATATTCTATTTACACAAGTTTCTATTCTTTTACACAAGTTTCATAAAATGTATTTCTGTTTTAAAGTGCTCAGTATACCTGAAATTACACCCTTGTTCACCTATTTTTCATCATGTAATGCTTATGGTGGGTACCATCCGCTAGCTATATCTAAATGTTCTCTTCAAAACCCTTTGTCTTCCAAAAGAAAACCATTTTATTGTCTGCTTCCAGTTTTATAATGTTGTTTAGCATTCTGACTTACTCGAGTCTTTAGACAATTACTTGGCTTGATATCATTGCATCTTGATTACCGTGAACTTTGGGGCATATACTTCCTGTTTTATTTAATTCTGAATTTCATACATTAGAATGCCAGACTTGTCTTCTAAAAGAAAACCGTTTTATTGTCTGCTTCCAGTTTTTTAATATGTTGTTAAGCATTCTGACTTACTCGAGTCTTTAGACAATTACTTGGCTTGATATCATTGCATCTTGATTACCGTGAACTTTGGGGCATATACTTCCTGTTTTATTTAATTCTGAATTTCATACATTAGAATGCCAGACTTGTCTTCCAAAAGAAAACTGTTTGATTGTCTGCTTCCAGTTTTTTAATATGTTGTTAAGCATTCTGACTTACTCGAGTCTTTAGACAATTACTTGGCTAGAAATCATTGCATCTGGAACAAAGTGAACTTTGGGGCACACACTGTTTTCTTTAATCCTGAATTTCGTCCATTAGAAAGCCAGACTTGTCTCCCTTTAATACCCTCATTTCCCAGGGAAACTATTGAGAAAGTAAATCACAACTCATTATGCCACATAAAATATTCTATTACACAAGTTCAATTGAATGCATTTTTGTTCCTTAAGTTGTAAGTATACCTGAAATTACACCCTTGTACACCTATTTTTCATCATGAAATGCTTATGGTGGGTACCATCAGCTAGCTATAACAAAATGTTCTCTTTAAAACATTTTGTCTTCCAAAAGAAAACCGTTTTTTGTCTGCTTCCAGTTTTATAATGTTGTTTAGCATTCTGACTTACTCGAGTCTTTAGACAATTACTTGGCTTGATATCATGGCATCTTGATTACCGTGAACCAGTGTTTTTTTTATTTTTTGATGTTGGACCTTTTGGATCTTTGAGCCTGCTGCTCCCTGAAAAATGCTTGCAACCAGCAGAGGCATTTGGCAAGAGTGTGTTGTTGTTGGACTGACATGGTCAAAATTATTAGGATCTACCTTAAACTATTTCTTCTTTGAATATTCAATAGTGCTGCTATATCATCTCAAGGTTTTATTTTACCAGATTATTTAGCTCATGGTATGAATTTGGCTTCTTGTACCAGAAACTTAAAATTGAAATAGAGTCCTGGTTCCAAGTTTGTCCTTTTGGATATTTGAGCATTTGTTGTTACTGGTGATGAGAAAAGTTTGCATCAAAGCAGATGCATTTTGTTGTTTTCTCATTTACATCATCAGAAATATTAGGAGTTTGAAATTTTTCATCATTGAATATTTATTATTACTTTTTGATCGGCCCTTGTACACACCTTGCAAGATTGATTATCATTGAATGTGTTAAGTCAGAATCGTGTTGCAATTCAAGCTGTGGATTATTGACTTTCCACTGGAGTTAGGTTCTACTAAATGTGTTTGTTTAATATTCCTATCTGAGTTTCTAAGTCATTTGTTAAATACATATCATATATTTGCCTGTAAAATAAAGAATTCATCGTTCAATATATTATGCATAGCATCAATCCGCATTATTGTCTCAGCTTAATATAAAAAGGTCCACATCTTTACTTTTTCTCACTCGATGCATTTCTATTCACTTCACAAAATGCTTTAACAGCAAGTGAAGCATGTTTGTTGTTCCTTGTTTAAAGGTGTAACAATGAGTACAGAGTACATTCAACGATCATGGACAAGTGTCAAAATGTATTGAAGTTTGGTTATTTATTCAAGACTGATATATATTTTTATTATTTCCAAAGAAACCCCCTGGATGAACCTTATTTCAGCTGATATTCCTCTTGAATTATGGTGAATCTTAAAAATCTATAAGTGGGACTCCCTCTATAGAAGCTTAGAACTGAATTTACATTTCTTAATGCTGAAATTGATAGTTTATCAACACATTTTAAGAAAATAGCTATGTCAAATAAGATGTTAAGCCAAATGTTGCCCTGATAGCTCAGAAAAAGTAAAAATATTTCGAATTTTCTCTCTACAGGCTTTGTTGCCCCTTTAATCCTTTGTTCAGTTATTACCCTCTTTATCACTTGTGAAGCAGACTCTTGCACACCCCAGTAGGGTGTTCGGAAATTTCACTTTTTTACCCGAGAGCTAAGCACATTTGGGTTCCCATTCCTTTTGCCATAAAAAATAATCCTGCAAAGTTTCAGATTGCTAGGATAATGTATTGGTTCTTGGAATTGCACCTCAAATATCAGCCATTTCGGACCAAAACCAAAATGGCATTTTTTAATGTAAGATTTTACCTTATATATTCATAATATAACAGAATAATGTACTATGATCAAGAATTTTAATACACAGAAAAACATCAATTGGCCATAGGGCTACATGTATAGATGCAATACTGGAGTATTAGGGGTTATCATTTCTCATGGTGCCATGATAGAAGTCCATATTTAAATGAAATCATCGATATTGTCAATCTGTTGTTTAGTTAAATTCTTGAAATCTAAAAGCCATCTATGAGGATTTGCCACCATTTGAACACGGTCTCTTCGGCCAGCATCCTTTGCATAATTCACAAATTCTGTGAAGTCCTTTATCGCTCTCTCTGCGCAGTCATTAACACTTTGTAGAGAGTCAACTAGATTCTTGTATATCATATACAGGCCTGTCAACTGTCCCGCAATTTGCGTATTTGTCACGCATTTGCTGAAGAATTTGAAGTCACGCCAGTTTTTGTTGCGTGACAGAAAATGTCACGCAAATATGCATTTTACCTGGTAATTGGACAAAAGTGTTCAGATTTGGACTAAGGTGTCCAACATTTGTAAGTCACTCATATTAGGTGGTCCCAAGTTGACAGCCCTGCATATAAGCTGCAGATTGGTGCCATTCCTGAGCTGGTAGCTGGATCCAATCGATATCCACATCAAAGCGGTCGAACAGGAGCCAAGACTGTTCACCAGCAAAGTGATGGAGGTGCACTTCCCCCGGTCTACCATCCAACAGGTGATCTTTCATGTCTGGCTTCATTGGAGGGAAATCATCACTTTGAATTGTTGCAATGTCAGCCGATTCATTACACGTATTTTCAAAAATATCCACATCAAAGCGGTCGAACAGGAGCCAAGTCCGTTCACCAGCAAAGTGATGGAGGTGCACTTCCCCCGGTCTACCATCCAACAGGTGATCTTTCATGTCTGGCTTCATTGGAGGGAAATCATCACTTTGAATTGTTGCAATGTCAGCCGATTCATTACACGTATTTTCAAAAATGTCTGCAGTATTTCTTGCAGTAGATGCAGTGATTTGAGAGGCCTGTGCCTCATGCTTTTTCTTCATTATCTCAGTCTTTTCATTCCTTTCAGTAACACGGTTTAAACGCTTTAATAAATGTATCCACTCCTTCCATCACCTCCTTTCTATCACCAAACTTTTGATTGATATAGATCTTGTAGTCACGTTCCCAAGTTGGAAGCTTAGTTATATGCATCTTTTCTTTAAGGTGTACCTCATCACCATCTGCCATATCACATAATTCACCTAACATTTTTCTATACTTTTCATATTTGCTGGATCCTGCTTGACACTTGTGCGCATTTGATGAGAATATTGTCCATGATTGAAGTAGCCTTGTAATATGTTGCACAGCGGCCTTTGTTGATTCCATCTCCCACACAGTCCCCATTTCATGGTGGATCCTTGTGGCAAATTCACGGACAGGGGTTGACTGTGGGAAAAGAGATTTCATTGTGCGATAGCGCTGCATTAATACACTGTTTGTTGGTAGCCAGTTGGCAGGAATGCAATCTCTCTCTTTTGACCCTACAAGTTCATTCCATAGCAATTGCGATGTGCTAAGTCGTTTGGAGTTACTTCCTGCGAAAGCTATTTGGATTTTGATATAATAGCTTTCCCACGGAGCATTTAGACAGCTGAATGATTGTGACCTTTGAAATCGAATTAAGTCGATCAGCGGCTTACTTTTGGTCTCTAACTGTGTCTTACATCAGTATCATCAATCCGTGTAAGTATTAGAGCGCTGAAATACTTCTTTTTTGATCAAGACTTGTAAATTGTTCATCGAGTGAATGTTTTTTAGACCTATTTCCAATATGGCGGTTTGCTAGGAGCGAGATACGCAACGAACGAAATAAATTTTGAGAATTAGTTAGGTTCGGACAACCTCCGGAAATGTACGAAAATGTCCGAAAATGTCCGAGCAGAAAACGCCATATTGGAATTGGCAGTAAAACATTCACTCGACTAACAATTACAAGTCTTGATCGAAAAGGAAGTACTTCAGTGCTCCAATACTTGCACAGAAGGATGATAATGATGTATAACATAGTTAGAGAACAAAAGTAGGCCGCTGATCGACTTAATTCGATTTCAAAGGTCACTATTAATCAGCTGTCCACTTCCCCGTTTGAGAGCCATAAATTTCAAAATCTAACATGGCTCTCGAAGTGAGTAAGTTTGGAGGCCTTGGTCTTTTGTGAAGGTGAATCATGTAAATCCATTTTGTTTTAGGGCATTAATCCAACCCTATACATGTACTAATGATCTTCCTTCAGTAAGATACTGATCACTACTAAACTGAATACATGTATGTAAACATTGAAGCATGGGATGAAATATTAACTCTAGTTAACTCTATGGGCTTTCAACTATTGGTGGCATGTAATTAAATTCATCATAACTGCAGCATTACAATCAAGAAGCTTGGTCCTAAAATCATTATATCTTAATTATTTACCATGTACTAGTTTAAGCAAACGGATGTGTTTTGTTCCTTTTTGTTTGTTATTTGTGTATTAAAACCTCTTGATCATAGTATATTACTCTGTTATACAATGAATATATAAGGTAATATCTTACATTAAATCCAATATTTAGTGGAATAGCAAAAAGTAAAGTATGTCTTAATTTCCTTTGAAAAAATCACTAAAATTCTACATAGTATGTGATAAAATCGTCATTACATGTTTCAGCGTATGTGATACGGGAAATATTCCCCTCAGTAATAAAGTATCACCACTCAAGCTGCGCTTTCGTGGTGATACAATTTTTACTTTCGTGGAATATTTCCCTTATCACATGCTGAAACGTGTAATAACTGATAATATCCAGAGAGTGGGCCTCTGTCAGATAATGTTGTAAGATAACAATAATATTACAATCAATATTGCGTTCTGATGGCTCTCTGTTGGTGACATTCTTGACATCATCTGGAGTGATATGAGTTGTCTATGGTCAAAAAGATATCAACTATTTCTTGCCTGGGATCTCTTTGAAGAGGAAACTGGGCAATGAACTTCAGGCAAAAGCAGGAACAGGTAATGATACACATCTTGGTCAGCTACACCATCAATATGTCTTTGGCCATTGTAATGAAACTAATATCTATTTGCTTTATCATTAGCCAGCTTGCGGGTCCTACTTTTGGAAACTACATGTTGTTCATCCTTTTCAAATTGTTTTGCTTTGTAATTTGGTTGCAGCTCTGCAGGCATGAGCCATATTTCAATCAATTGCATTAATGGGGTAGAAAAACTTGTATTCTGTCAAAATGTCAAATAAATGAGGACAGTAATTTCAAACTTGGCATTAAAATCACTTTGTGCACTTCTTGATGTACAGTGTTTTAAAAATGAGGCGTGCATCGATCTGATTCAAGTAATACTTATAAGATTAATAAAACAAATTATGGATAATCAAATAATTTTATTTGAATTACACAAATTGTTCATTTATTTACATAAATGTAAATGTTCAATCTTTCTACTGGTCCAAGTCCATTTTAACATTTACCCATTGTATTGTTTACATCCATGCTTCTGTTCAGATATTGTGTCCATAAACTGGACCTACATTCCTGGCACTAGCCTCCTGGTGATTAGCATCATTACTGGCTGTATTTGATGATAAAGTTAAACATTTGCCTTGGTTATAAGATGGACTTGTCCAATATTATGTATGACAATTTTTGACTTTGTTCAGCCTAGTCTTTTGGTCTTGACATAAAGCGAACTTTATATCCCTCAGATTGAATTCCTTTAAATCATGTAACCATCTAAAGTCTCTAATATACAGTTTCTCCCTTCTAATCTATATTATAATAATTCTTACTTGATAATTGGTAATCTGTTTTCAAAAGACCAATCTAAGTTTTGTTCCTTTAATGAAATATAATCTGAGTCTGTACAGAGACAGAATGTTAAGTTAAATTTCAAAAGTTCATCTGAATGTGTTTATATCAGGACTACAGCAGAAAGTCTTAAGTCGGAGTCTTGGATACCCTCCTGATGTTCTTTTATAAAATGCTCCAGTGTTCATCTGGGGATGTTCTAAGTTTGTGGGGAGTTCCACCTGTATAGGGGGCGGCATCGCTCCCTTGGAAGTGTCCTCTTTGGTTGCGCTATCGCGAGCTGTCTGGTGGTGGTATCAAAAGCTGTCAGGTTGACGCTATTGCGAGCTGATTGGCACGATTGAAATATATGTATGCTAGGCTATCATCTGAGGGATTCTGAGTGAACAAGGCCATGTTCTCTTTCATCAAAATGTTTTACCTTCTAGTGTGTTCGGGGAAGAGTTGTTTTAGCTCATGGAAAAGATTGGTGAATTTGTGTTTTAGGTGTCTAGTCCACCTGTATTACGCTGTTTCTTGTTATTAGTAAAACATTCAGGTTTATTTTTGAAGATTTTTCAGACTTATCCTTTATTGGACTAAGGGATTGACCATCCATTTCCCAGGACTTGAAAATGCTTGATGTCCAGGTGTGGAGGTTATGACTAGTTCTCATTTAATGCACATGGAATTTCATCAGTTTTATTTTATTTTACTATTCTCATCTTGTGTTTCCATGCTTATCCCTCCAACTTTTATTCACGCGCCTGTTTCAGCCTATAATTTCAGCTAATATAATTCATGATGTTTTTTTTTCATATTCTCTAATGTTGTTTTTGGTAATTTACCCCTGACAGACAGTGGTATCCCTAAATCTCTAGATGATATCTCACACCACAGGCAGTAATGGCAGCCATTAGTCCCCATAATGCCAATAAATGTTGCTAGGATAGCAAAATCACCAAACTGAAATGCATGAATTGTTTTATCCTCCCATTTCTGTCCATTGAGACATGAAATTTGGCTGCTGTATCTAAGTGCAATCTAAGGTTCGGCCGAGAGTCCTTTGCATTGAAACGGGTAAACCCAACTGTGTTGGGAATTTGGCATGACATCTTAAAAGAAGATCCTCCATGATCACCCCCAACTTTGACATTGATGTGATCTTTTTTAATGCTTTTGTTAATCCAATTGAGCAAATTCTGAGCTGACATTTTATTTATACTTAATATGAATTTATTGTTCAAGTTTTGAACAAATACCATTGGCTTGCTTGATTGAATCAATCCCTTTTTGGCATTTGGAACTGTTTTGATTGAAATTCACCTAGTCTGCTTTTAAGCTTTACTTATGAATTTGTTGCGTAATTTTCGCTCACTTGTCTCACTTGAATATTTATTAATTGCAATCTCGCGCAGGTATCTTTTTATTATACTTAATTGGAATCAAGAGAATTTTGCTGCTGTAGATTTCATCGATAAGCAGTATTTTTAGGTAACTTTGAAGCAGCAGACCCCAAGTTTTTCCATTTCTTCGCTTTTTTGAATGAAGGTTAAATTCCCTTGCCACCTGTGTGTTTAAAGAATTATTATCATTTCCCGATGAAACATCACAAATTTTATTGATAATTTCATATCTTCCGCTTGGTTTGAGTTCTGGCTTTTGGAACTGGGTGTTTGCATCTTAATTTAAATCTTAATTTTTGTGAACAGTTGGGGCTAAAAATATTAAATGCCGAGTTGTATTTCCTTGTCAGGGAAAGATAACTTCTATTCTCTGTTAATGATAAATGGAATAATTGGAGTGCTTTGAGATTAAGGTTTTATTTTCGATGTATTATTAGCCTGGGTAGCCATCGATGGGAATGATAAATTTAATGTTAAATTGAATATTTGGGGATAGACATAGAATTCACTCCGGAGCTCACAGTGTCATGAATCAAGCGAATATCTGCACTGTTCTGTTAAGACACTGAACCCAAGCTACTCACTATCTTTGGCATTTTAGTGGTAATGACATAATGTGATTCTAGAATTTCTTCCTTTATTTAGCTGTTTTTCTACCTTTGGTTTGATAGGGTTTGTGGCTGAACAATAATTATCACTAACACTTTATGTATATTATGTGCATTAAATTCCTTGTCTGATAGGTGAAAAACACATTCAATATCATTTAAAATATATTCCTTATCACTCTCACCCTGTAATTCTTGTCCCTTTATTGTGAGTGCTGCATGAAGATATTATGGGTAGGCTTCTCCACAATTATTTTCTGCTCATTTTCCATGTGTGTATTTGCATGAACTGCCACACTTGCAGCCTAATGCACTATTTCACAATATCTGGATATTTGTGTTCTTACTCTGAGATTGCACATTTTGCAAGTGTTGGGTTCCCATAAGATGAACGGTCACGCTAAATATGGGGGGGGGACCCACGTGGTGTTGTCTGCTTTTTGAAAATTCATCACATGTATGTTTGTTTTTTGGAAAAGATGATTTAATGCCTCATAGCAGGGAAGGACAGACTTTACGCAGTATGCAACTATGGACTCATGATTTGCCACAAAAATAGATGTATGTGAGGCTACCATCCGAGGGATTCTGAGTGAACAAGGGCTAGGTCATGTTCTCTGTCATCAAAAGGTTTTAACCTTATGGTGGGTTCTGGGAAGAGTTGTTTCGACTCATGGAAAAGTTTGGTGAATTTCTGTTTTTGGTGTCTAGCCCAAACATAATATGCTGTTTCTTGTTAATAAAACAGTCAGGTTTATTTTTGAAGATTTTGCAAACTTTTATCCTTTATTGGACTAAGGGATTGACCATCCATTTACCAGGATTTCAAAATGCTTGATGTCAAATTCTTATAGGTGTAGAGTTTATGACCAGTTCTAATTTTTTGCACATGGAATTTCACAAGTTTTTTTTACTATTCTCACTCTGTGTTTCCATGCTTATCCCATTATTTGATTTAATAATTTCAGATTAACTTGAATAGTGACTTTTATTCATGCGCCTGTTTCACCCTATAATTGATTTCTTACTTTTACCATATTTTTGAGATATATACAATTCACATGTTTTGCAGTCATTGTCACTGCCTTTCATATTTGAAGACAAAAGGTTTCACAGGTTTCTGTATGACCACTGTTGAGATTAGGGATACTCATATAGCAGCACATACATATTTTGTCGGTGTGTATTTCAGATTCATTTAGGTCTATGTTTATTTTACACTTATCCATTATTTTTAACAAAAATCAATTCTTTTTTAATGTTAGGCATAGAAATGGTTTAAGTTATTCACGGTATCTGATGCCTTTTCTGCTCTGCTCTGCTCCCGCATATCCTACACAAGTTGTTATATCGGTTTATTGAATCCTACTAAAATTTGTTTTGTATTTTATACTGATTGTATATTTAGAGACCTTCTAGTACACTATAACACATGGAATACTTCTTGAAAAGATACTCGTACATGACACTGGAACAAACTTGTACTTGATGTTGTGCTTTGTTAGCAAACTCAAGAATGCCCCTGTCCTGTGGATCGCAAACACATCAAATATAGCCCAGGCTGGTTGTCTTAGCAGCAAATCTAGTTTGTCCTGATGTCATCTACTTGCAGAATGATGATTATTTCTGCAAACCTGATAAAAACAACACATTATTGCTTTCAAAATGTTTCAGTTGTTAAAAAATCAATTCTATTTAATGTTATTAGGTATAGAAATGGTTTAAGTTATTCACGGTATCTGACGCTTTTTCTGCTCTGCTCTGCTCCGGCATATTCTACACAAGCTGTTATATTTTTTTCGGTTTATTGAATCCTACTAAAATTTGTTTTGTATTTTATACTGATTGTATATTTAGAGACCTTCTAGTACACTATAACACATGGAATACTTCTTTAAAAGATACTCGTACACTAATCCATTATTTTTAACAAAAATCAATTCTTTTTTAATGTTAGGCATAGAAATGGTTTAAGTTATTCACGGTATCTGACGCCTTTTCTGCCCTGCTCTGCTCCCACATATTCTACACACGTTGTTATATTTTTTTGTATTTTATACTGATTGTATATTTAGAGACCTTCTAGTACACTATAACACATGGAATACTTCTTGAAAAGATACTCGTACATGACACTGGAACAAACTTGTACTTGATGTTGTGCTTTGTTAGCAAACTCAAGAATGCCTCTGTCCTGTGGACCGCAAACACATCAAATATAGCCCAGGCTGGTTGTCTTAGCAGCAAATCTAGTTTGTCCCGATGTCATCTACTTGCAGAATGATGATTCTTTCTGCAAACCTGATAAAAACGACGCTTTTTCTGCTCTGCTCCCGCATATTCTACACAAGCTGTTATATTTTTTTCGGTTTATCGAATCCTACTAAAATTTGTTTTGTATTTTATACTGATTGTATATTTAGAGACCTTCTAGTACACTATAACACATGGAATACTTCTTGAAAAGATACTCGTACATGGCACTGGAACAAACTTGTACTTGATGTTGTGCTTTGTTAGCAAACTCAAGAATTCCTCTGTCCTGTGGATCGCAAACACATCAAATATAGCCCAGGCTGGTTGTCTTAGCAGCAAATCTAGTTTGTCCTGATGTCATCTACTTGCAGAATGATGATTCTTTCTGCAAACCTGATAAAAACGACGCTTTTTCTGCTCTGCTCCCGCATATTCTACACAAGCTGTTATATTTTTTTCGGTTTATCGAATCCTACTAAAATTTGTTTTGTATTTTATACTGATTGTATATTTAGAGACCTTCTAGTACACTATAACACATGGAATACTTCTTGAAAAGATACTCGTACATGACACTGGAACAAACTTGTACTTGATGTTGTGCTTAGCAAACTCAAGAATGCCTCTGTCCTGTGGATCGCAAACACATCAAATATAGCCCAGGCTAGTTGTCTTAGCAGCAAATCTAGTTTGTCCTGATGTCATCTACTTGCAGAATGATGATTCTTTCTGCAAACCTGATAAAAAGGACGCTTTTTCTGCTCTGCTCTGCTCTGCTCCGGCATATTCTACACAAGCTGTTATATTTTTTTCGGTTTATTGAATCCTACTAAAATTTGTTTTGTATTTTATACTGATTGTATATTTAGAGACCTTCTAGTACACTATAACACATGGAATACTTCTTGAAAAGATACTCGTACACTAATCCATTATTTTTAACAAAAATCAATTCTTTTTTAATGTTAGGCATAGAAATGGTTTAAGTTATTCACGGTATCTGACGCCTTTTCTGCACTGCTCTGCTCTGTTCCCGCATATCCTACACACGTTGTTATATTTTTTTTCGGTTTATTGAATCCTTCTTAAATTTGTTTTGTATTTCATACTGATTGTATATTTAGAGACTTTCTAGTACACTATAACACATGGAATACTTCTTGAAAAGATACTCGTACATGACACTGGAACAAACTTATACTTGATGTAATGCCTCTGTCCTGTGGATCGCAAACATATCAAATATAGCCCAGGCTGGTTGTCTTAGCAGCAAATCTAGTTTGTCCTGATGTCATCTACTTGCAGAATGATGATTCTTTCTGCAAACCTGATAAAAACAACACATTATTGCTTTCAAAATGTTTCAGTTTACAATTCACATGTTTTGCAGTCATTGTCACTGCTTTTTATTATATTTGAAGAGAAAAGGTTTCACAGGCTTCTGTATGGCCATTGTTGAGATTAGGGATACTCATATAGCAGCACATACATATTTTGTCATTGTGTATTTCAGATTCATCTAGGTCTATGTTTATTTTACACTAATCCATTTTTTTTAACAAAAATCAATTCTTTTTTAATGTTAGGCATAGAAATGGTTTAAGTTATTCACGGTATCTGACGCCTTTTCTGCTCTGCTCTGCTCTGCTCCCACATATCCTACACACGTTGTTATATTTTTTTCGGTTTATTGAATCCTTCTAAAATTTGTTTTGTATTTTATACTGATTGTATATTTAGAGACTTTCTAGTACACTATAACACATGGAATACTTCTTGAAAAGATACTCGTATATGACACTGGAACAAACTTGTACTTGATGTTGTGCTTTGTTAGCAAATTCAAGAATGCCTCTGTCCTGTGGATCGCAAACTCATCAAATATAGCCCAGGCTGGTTGTCTTAGCAGCAAATCTAGTTTGTCCTGATGTCATCTACATCTACTTGCAGAATGATGATTCTTTCTGCAAACCTGATAAAAACAACACATTATTGCTTTCAAAATGTTTCAGTTTTCAAAATTTCAATTGTAAGACGAAGCCATGTCATCTTGCATTTACAAGCAATGCTAGCCAATCACATTGCTCTGAGACATATGGCTTGTCAATCAAATCAGAAGTACACCTTGTTTTTCTTATATGGCACAATGACGTAAAGGACACAGTTCACATTCTACAGAATTTAACAAAACCCCAGAGGGGGCACTCAATATTACTTAACATACCTGATCATTGATCCACATTAAGACCAGTCATTTTCTGTATGCTGAATATCTCAGTCTTCTGTGTGTTTTAGATGACACTGCTCACTCCTACCTTCATATTTATTTTCATTACCTCCCTGTTTGCTGCATCAAAATGTGTGTAATAGTGGTGTTAATATTGATGATGTTTATATTGACTGACCTTCTGCATGATTCTAAAATATGCAAGTACTGTACCGTGTACGTGTCAGCTCTGATTTGCATGTTATTGTGGGAAACAAATACAAAAAAATACCATACCATGAACTTATTGGACGTTTAAAAGAAACACCAAACAACTTTTTTCATAACGCAGCTTTTATTTCTTTACTCATATTATAAATAGCCAATTAACACAACACTCATAGTGCAAGGCAGCTTTTATTTCTATACTCATATTATAGATAGCCAATTAATACCACATTTGTGATACTAAATCAGCGTTCATAGTGCAATTAAGTGCACCATTATTGTGTGGCATTGAACATTAGGTAATCCAGTGAATTAACCATAGTGTGACACACAAATTGAATGTGGCACAGAATACTCTGGAGGGAGGATGTGGACGAGGTATCAACCTGGTCTTCTCTGCTAACTGAAAGTTTATAATAAACACACGACATATAGAAAAACATTGTAAGCTGTGTGTTTATATTGATAAGATTTGAGCAGAAATGACAAAGTTCCTACCAAGAAGCGATGCTTGCATCGCTGCAACTGAGAGAGACGAGTCTCTCGAACGTCTGTAGGCTCCACTGTACTTGTCCAAGCCATGGACCTTCACAAGGTGAAGGTCAAGTCTGCATGTCGCCACCACAGAGTTGGTCTCCAGGCACATCACGCAAACGTAGCGCCCCTTGCCGTGCGCGGTGGTTGCGCTCTGGAAAATACAATGAAAGCGAAGTGCAGACTTGCACCTTTGAAACATTTAGCTCTTAGGAAACGGCTTCATAAGTGTACTCATAAGTTAAAACCATTAAATGTTAGACAGAAAGACAAATTATACATACCTCCTGGTGTATGCAGTCTGCGTACCACAGTTGCTGCTGGCTCACTGCCTCTGTAGGCTGATCTTCATCCTGCAATAGTTCAGTAACATAAGTAGGGCTGTTTGTAATGCACAAACAAGTTAACAGTTGAATTTCATTTGTAAATAGGGTGCACTCTTGTGGAAAATAGGTTCCTCAGATTTAAAGTGTTTTACAGTATTTTCATAAAACTTATAAGGTTTTGTTCCTTTTGATGTGATTATTGAGAGATATAATATGATCTCTATCAATGTATGAAGACAACCAACTCAAGAACAGGCCTCGAAAAAGGTTGACAATGCACCATTGGCATTCACAAAATATGACTCAGAAGCATTGTGCTCTACATATCAATTCTACACTATCAAGTAATATTTTAAGTTGCTGTAATAAGAGAAATCTGGAAGATTGAGGAGACCATAGGGCCTTCATTTAATGCTATGACAAAAACCTAACTTTTCTTATCTCGAATAATTCTTTTAAATCTCTTTAACCTAGCAATATCAAATTGTTTACTTTATCAGCATTTCATCTAGCATCTTATTTGGTAAATGTTGCATTTTCTCTCATGTATTAAATGTTTTCTATATGGACACTGCTATATTAAAAACCATTATGTTCCATTGAAGGCTCAACGCATTCCAAGACCAAATAATTTCTTTTTTGCTGGTAAATCTAATGGTAAACAGCTCCCCAAATGACCAATACTAGATCAGTATCAAAGGAGATTTCTGGACCCAATCAAAATGAGCTTTTGAGCCCCTTCCCGTGCCTTGTTGATATCAGATAGACTTTAAGTACCATATGAAGATAAATATTTGAACTCATTGATGATTGCTGCTCTTGTTACTACTTGTGTTTTTTTCTTGTATTGATTTTATTGATGAGAATTCCTCTGGAACATATGCACATATAACTTACGCTGAGAATTTTTTGCAGTTTTGAATTTCCCCATCTTAGTAAACAGAGTTAAATCAATCCTTTGTTGATCAGTGTTCAAAGCTATACCATGAAGGAATTTCTCAACCTTTTTTTGTGGATCCTTCTTCCGTCTCTTATATCATTTAAATAATATATTACCTCATTACAAAAGGTCTAAGCAATGAAATTAGACGTTTTTTAAGTATTATGGTATTTACAGTAGTTAAAGTCTCACTATAATATATTGACTATTGGCTTTTAAATATGTTTATGTCTCTTTATTTCCTGCCTTTTAAGGAGAGCATAGAACATTCCAAGATATTTTATGATTTTCTGTCTTTTATATGGACGCTGTCAGGTGCCACGATTGAAACCTTTGGCAATAAACTACGAATGTAATTCGTGAATATGTCTGCCTGAAGGCCGACTCATGCTCTGTCACTTAGCCCCTGAAAAATAAAATGGATGAATGTTTTAAGGCCACGTGTATCAAGTGAGGTTAACTTGATTTCTATAGCAAATATATGCCTCATCCACAACTATGTAGGAAGATATCTTCCTATACAAATCAGAGGTCAGAAGTTTCTGAAAAGATCATCTCAGATGATTGCCTTTGGGTTTCCATAAAGGAACTGAACTGCCTCTGTTTTATTACCCAGCTTGTCTCCCCTGCTGCATAACCTGTATTTTGTGAATAACCTACTCACTCTTGTATTATTGCCATTGGTGGCAAAAATATGAGTATTATTTCTTTTTCTTTGACAATTTCTCGAATAATTTGAAGGCAGAGACTTCTCCCATATTTGGTTTTGTTTCTGATATGTTCACAACTTGGAAATTGTCAACATTTACTTTAACTAGAGGGGTTTTTGTAGAGGGATGTGCCCCTATCTCTGTGTTTCCATTGAACTGGAAATAGTTGTAAGACGTTTCCTGATAGAACAACCTTTTAAATAGATAAATGGTTAATAATAGATAATAGAAATATTAAATAGATAAATCTTCAGTAAAAATGAATTTTGCCAAAGAGCTGTAATTAGCATAGAATATATTGTGGAAAAACCCTTCTTGTTTCAGAATTTTCATTTCTTTATCAATCTCTAAACTGTGGACCCTAATTTCAGATTTCTGATATTGAAATTATTATATAATTTACCACCGTTAGACTTGTGTCTAATGTTCCTGAGAGACTTCTCCCATATTTGGTTTTGTTTCTGATATGTTCACAAATAGATAAATGGTTAATAATAGATAATAGAAATATTAAATAGATAAATCTTCAGTAAAAATGAATTTTGCCAAAGAGCTGTAATTAGCATAGAATATATTGTGGAAAAACCCTTCTTGTTTCAGAATTTTCATTTCTTTATCAATCTCTAAACTGTGGACCCTAATTTCAGATTTCTGATATTGAAATTATTATATAATTTACCACCGTTAGACTTGTGTCTAATGTTCCTGAGAGACTTCTCCCATATTTGGTTTTGTTTCTGATATGTTCACAAATAGATAAATGGTTAATAATAGATAATAGAAATATTAAATAGATAAATCTTCAGTAAAAATTAATTTTGCCAAAGAGCTGTAATTAGCATAGAATATATTGTGGAAAAACCCTTCTTGTTTCAGAATTTTCATTTCTTTATCAATCTCTAAACTGTGGACCCTAATTTCAGATTTCTGATATTGAAATTATTATATAATTTACCACCGTTAGACTTGTGTCTAATGTTCCTGAGAGACTTCTCCCATATTTGGTTTTGTTTCTGATATGTTCACAACTTGGAAATTGTATTCTGTGGTTCTCAGTCAACACATAACAAACCAGAGGGGTTCTTGTGGAGGAAAGTGCCCCTATTTCTGTGTATCCATTGAACTGGAAAACATAGTAAGACGTTTCCTGATAGAACAACCTATTTAAATAGATAAATGATTAATAAAAATAGAAATATTAGATAGATAAATAAATGATTATCTTCAGTAAAAATGAATTGTGCCAAAGAGATGTAATTAGCATAGAATTTATTTCGGAAAAAAACTTTCTTGTTTCAGAATTTTCATTCCTTTATCAATCTCTAAAATGTGGACCCTAATTTCAGATTTCTCAGTTTCAAATATTTACCACCGTTAGACTTGTGTCTAATGTTTAATGATTGGTATTATGACTGCTTTTAATCACACTCATTCCATGATTGTATCATAACCCATCTACATTATAGGTGTCGCAAAATCATATTGCCTTCAAAAATATGTCTCAATCCGGCAGTTGTTCAAAATGTCACAGGAAGCTATTTGATGTATTCAAGTGCATCATAGGACGCTGCTTGATGCATTTTAAGTGCATCCCTAAGTCAAAGTTGTTTGCAGTCTGCGCTTTGCATTCCTCCAAAATGTCATTAGACGCTGCTTGATATATTTCAAGTGCATCCCAAAGTGAAGTGAAGAACACACAATTTGATAACTTCTGCCTAAAACCACATTCAAATCACATTCAGATTCTGTAAAAACCTGTCTAGTCCTGTCTATTGTAACCATTAATGACCATTTGTCGTGTAACAATATTTTAATTCAATGTGTCATGTGTACTAAGCTACTCATACATTTCTATTCTTCCCATTATGCAAACTACATTTTTTTAAAGAAATTTTGAAGCCTTTGAAAATACGCGTGGCTAGTAATGAAATAACCTTTTGAAAAGAACCTTATTTTTCTTGTATGATCTGAAATATGTGAAACTATTGTCTTGAGTTGATCCTTTTATTCGTTGATGTAGCAAATCATCTCCTCTTGAATTATAAGGTTGGTGAGACTGGAAAATGAAAGTCAGTATATCCCGAAAAGCTCATCTGAAACACATGCTGCGCCTACTTAATCTGGCCACTCTGCCTTTTCATAACAGAATAACAAAATGGTTCTCTGTCCCATTCTATGAACCCTATGAGTTTCATATAGCGTGGGCCAAAACCACCCCATTGCCATAATCCTGGTTGATTGCTTGATTGCACAATCAATTTTATGTTTTATAGAAGTACCATTCAACTCCTAATTGTTTGTTCTTTAAGCCTGAACATTGAGTTATGTTTGAATCTTTGATATTTTGCAATGTTTGTTAGAATATCTTCATCCCTCAATGCCTGAGCAGTACTCAACTGAATTGAAATGATTCTTCATTTGTGCTAGTGCTAGGAATATCACTTCTATTTGTTAATATCAGTTTGGCAGAAATAGAACTTGATTTTGTACATTTAAAATATTCATTATAACAAACAACTAAATTATTTTCTCAGTTGAACAATATATTTAACTACACTGGTTGGATATGTTGCCTGGTACATATTTCTCAAGGCATTCAAAGCATCTTCTTCTAAGTATATCATATTCAATTCGATTGTTAGCATTTAATTCTGACTAAAGTCTAATTCTCCATTTTGAAAATTATCTGTTGATTATTTAAGTAAACCTTACATTATATTCATAATATTACATTGTTGATTGTTTGCACCAGTCAGAATTTGTTAATATTCTTTACAACTATTTGGTCATTTAAATGCATCTAAACATTGTCCATGGGTAAAGTATTGTGTGATCTGTAACTCAATTGAGTGATTATTGTGATGTATTAAGCCGAGTATTGAGGATGCATATATATGGTGCTTTTTCTTCTTTTTTTTGTTGGCACATAATCTGGATGATTAAAATTACATGATTCTTTTATTGAGATTGGCATACATTCATGTATTGAGTAATTCATTTGAGTATAGTATAGTGAAATATTGATAGTTGATATGACTCCTAAGGCAGAAAGGATGAGATCTTTATAGTCTTTCAAGTTATTTTGAACTTGTTGAAAATACTGTTTCCTTCCGAAGTGCAGGTGGCATTCCCATGGGAAAGGCTGTTGAAGTTGAAGCCTGATCCTCAATTATACGGTTTAAATCACTACTTCATGTACCTTCACATTTGACAAATAAAAGATACACATTAACACACACAATGAGCTCAATTGTCTCTCAATTGTCTTACACAAATTGTCATATTTTTCTCAGAATTACTTACAGGGTTCAATGAATTAAACTTTACGATATTAAACAAGGCAGTCGTAATAATTTACTATATCTGCATTTCATCTATTTAATATATTTTTTTGTAAATGTTGTTTTTTTCTATATGGCCACTGGTGTTTTTTTTGCTGTATTAAAATCATATTCCATTCTAACACCCATGCCAGATGATTTGAAGACTATTGCATTTAGAACGTTCAAGATGAGCTTTGTGTCTCATGAAACCACATACTTTTCTTGTTTGCTGGTAAATTGAATAATACACATTTCCTCCCCAAATGACAAATACAAGATCTGTATCTATGCAGATATCTGGACCATTATCTAAATTGAGAAGCTTTAGAGCATTGGCTGCCATATTTCCACCTGAAAAAGAAAATGCTGAATAACTTAAGTTAGAAATAACACAAAAGAAAGTACAACTCCCAAAGCTTCCTTAAGCCCCCCCCCCCTCCTGTGTATTTTGTCACTTCATTGGAGCTTGTGGAAAACACTGTTTCCTTCCTAAGTGTAGATGGCATTCCTTAGGGTTTAAATCACTACTTCATATCCTTTAACAGATGGCAAATAAAATATACACATTTACTCACACAATGAGCTCAATTGTCTTACATAAATTTTCATATTTTTCTCAGAATTACTTACAGAGTTCAATGAATAGACTAGATGCGAGTAGAAATAATCTTGATTTACGTCATTAAAAATTCAAAATTGAGTCAAAGTGATGTCATATTTCAAATCTACATGTAAAGGTATATCTAGAAATATGGTTTCGAAAATTGTTTATCAACTTTGAAAATTAATTTTTTTTTGAAAATGTAACTTCTAGTTCGGGCTGATTCCCCATAGACCCCATGTTACAAAATCACAAAAAGTGAAATATCTTTTCTTGCATTGGACAGATAACATTTTCTTTTACTGGACATATTTTAATTGACATAACAATTAGTTACATAAGGGTTATATGAAAATTGAACCACTAAAACAGATGTAATTTAAGTTAAAGGGAACATTCTACTATACCCGCCATGCTATCTGACCCGAACGAGCCACCTGGTGGTGAAACTGGTAAATACTTACTCGCATCTGCATTATTAAATTTAATGATACTAAATGAGGCACTATATCTGCATTTCATCTAGCACATATTGTTTTGGTACATGTTGAATTTTTTTTCTATATGGCCACTGGTGTTTATTTTGCTGTATTAAAATCATTATGTTCCATTCTAAAACCCATGCCAGATGGTTTGAAGACTATTGCATCTAGAATGTTCAAGATGAGCTTTGTGTCTCATGAAACCACACACTTGTATGTAGTTTTTGTATTTATGAAGTGGTATTAATTCGCCCTGGCTGATTAGTTAGTTCGCCACGCTTGTATGTAGTCTTTGTATTTATGAAATAGTATTAATTCAACCTGGCTGATTAGTTAGTTGGCCACCTTTGTTCATAGTAGCTCCACTGCAACTCCAACATTCGTACTATCGCCCTCTGGCCCTCCTTATATCATCGTCACTTACAACAGTCTCTTCATCTATATCCTCTTCCTCCATACCCTCCATCACATCTTCCTCCATAGCCTCCATCATATCTTCCTCCTTCACCACTGTCTTAACTGTCCTTGATGTGGATCTGCTGCAGATCAGAAGGGAGTTTCACCTAGACAGGTGGTGGCATCCCTTTTTCCTTTGATTCCTCCTTTTTGGTGCTAGGAGCAGCCATTGTGGTGCTCCCTGCAGTGGCAGTTCAGGCAGATCAATCCTGCTATGCAGTTGGTCTGGTTGCCCGAAGTTTTCTTTTATATATGGCCCAACCTTGCTTATGGTTTCTGCAGGAACAAAAAGTTTTTAGATCTTATCTCATTGATAATTTCAGGTGTTATGAGAATGTTCCTTCCAGATCTGGGCAAATCTTCAATTCTTGAGCCTCCTTATTTAAAGTGTTTGTTCCACCTGTACACATTCTTTCTAGCATGTTTTATCCCCAACGCATTGTCCAGACTCTTAGGGTATCCAGTTGTGTCTTATCTTGATATGCATTGTTCTATCAGGCAGCTTTGTTTTATTTCGGTAAGCCTTCCATTTTGACCCAAAATGGCAAATTTTCTGGGCCAGGTGTGTAATATGGTGTCTGTTTGTTGCTGTGTTTTAACTTGATATGCATTGTTCTATCAGACAGTTTTTTTTTATTTTGATAAGCCTTTCATTTTGACTCATAATAGCACACAGTTACTTTAGAAACAATGTAAACACAACTAGAAATAACTGTTATATCTGAATATAAGAAATAAAGTTTTGTATATTTTTTTATAATCAACAAATGATACATGCGAATAATCTACATGTATGAAAAATACAATTTGACCTGTGGTACCTTAATTCTGGTTACCATAGCAACCATAATTTCACCGAATAACAACGTAGTTACAAAACCTCACAGAAATGTTGAAACTTCCATACATAATCATCTCCGAAAATTGAACATTGATTGAATGTATAGTTTTGAAATGAGATCAAAGTGCACCTTATTCTATGAACCACCCTTGTAGGAGGCATACTAGAGACAATGTATCAATTTGTAACTCTGTCCAATCAATGTCAAATGGAGATTTTCTGAATCAAAATTAAATGAGCTTTAATTTGATATATAGTTTGTGTAGGTTTTCCTGGCATTGGCTGTGAAGGGTGGTCACAGCGCAAATTAAATTGACACCCTGTATATGTCATGTGAGAGATTAAGTACTTTCTGCCCAGACTTCAATACCTCATCACCAGATTAATTAAAAGGATTCCTTGTGATTTGGTAAATGTCACCAAATTAATCTTTAAATAAAAGGTCAGTTTCCAGGTTGCTTATCATTCAGCCTATATATTTATCCATAAAGATGGAACTGAAGACTGAAGCAGGCCGTAGGTTTAGTATCAATTGCTCTTTTAACCATTAATATAATGGCAAATATACATATACAAGTTCCATTACAGTAGTCCACATTAAAAAACTTATTTCCAACCAGAAAACATATTTTTGTTTTCCAAATAAGATAATTAATAAGAATATGACCACATCTTACGATTTGTTAATAAGGAACTGTATGACATTGGAATATTTTTTTCCCCTTTTTTTACCTCTCAGAATTCATATTTTCATGATTGCCCAATGAATAAATTCATGCCAATTCTAAGTTTTTTAATAAAAAATAGAAGCTACATCCTAACAAGCTTGAATATAAAGAGATTTCTCTCTGTCCATACTGATTCTTAGAATGTACATGTTTGGGAAAAGATAATATGTTTACAGTACCTCTCTTAGAATACATGGGGCACTGCAGTAATGTGATGCTTCTCTAAATTATATAAAAGAATCTTGTTCCGTCCACGTTTCTTATTCTTGAAAGCATTGTTCCTAGAGTTTGAATACTGACACTACATACGCCATGCCTTCTTTGTCCCTGGAATTTATTTTTTCGCAAAATGTGAGTGAGGTTAAGTGAGTTGATAAAGAACTCAACTTTTTCTTTTTTCCTGACATTTACCTCAAAAATTATACTTTACTGTATATTCAAATTACTTCAGATTTTCACTTAAAATCAATGTGACCTGGTGATGTCATGTGACCACAGCCAATTATACCTCATGCCTTATGAACTGCTAGAGCAAATGCTAATTGCAGGGGAATTTTGCTCCTGCAACAAACCTCTGCAATTAAGTCATTCTTTTTGAAAATTACAATTATCGATTCTTTATAGCAGTTCAGAACTATGCCTTGAAGGCAATTTTTATCAGTCTTGAGTTTGCATTAACAATCGAGTTCTCTTTATGAAACGTCCTTATCAGTGATCAAACATAATACTTTTTTTGTACATATCACTTCTTGGGATAGGTATATTCATTGATGTGGATGAGTTGTCATTCAATCTTGAAATGTCGTTGAAATATTTTGATAATATGAGTCTTTTGAGTGAGTTTGTGATGTCAGAAATTTGTGGAGAATGGATAGTCGATTCTATTGCACTGTTGAATTACAATTTCTCAATGGTGTTTACAACCTAATACTTTTTTCAATGACAAAATAATTCTGTTGATTTTTTCATGGTCTTATTGCACGTTCTCATGGATAACATTAGCAGCATTATTTTCATGAATGCTCATACCATCATGGTAATGTTATTTTATTATTTGTTTAACTTGAAGTCCATTTATGATTCTTTTATCTTTTCGGGAGTTTGTGTGCACTCTTGCACTGACTTTTAAATGAAGTTCCTTTTGTGAAACATCCTTATCAGTAATTGTTGTTCCTTTGTCCTCGGCTGTATATTTGAAGTTCTGAAATACGAATTAACAACATTTAAGTCAGTTACAATCAATGGAAAGTACAATCAATATGATGGCCCAAAATCAATTAGATCAATCAATCCAATCAGAGGGAACAATCATCCATTGCTAGAAACACTCAATTTAATCATTCCCAAAATTAATATAATTACTTTTAAAAACAAATCATAACTAGATTTTTATCTTGAAATCTAATTCTCTTTTCACAAGTTGATAAAAATCCTCCTCCTAAGAAGGTGTGTAGAATCCGTACCTCCTTCTCTCCCTGCTGTAACCAATTTGGAAGTGCCCGATTAAACTGAATCATGTGATCTAATCATGCACTGATGACGTAAACATAATTGCTGCCGCGACACCGAATTAAATTGTGGGTTTTCAATCAGGGAAATGCTAACTGCTTATCCCAGGGGTAAAAAGAAAGAAGATATTCTGGATTTTGAAGCCCTGTGATCAGAGGATGATAAAAATACATTGTCTGTATACTGTTGTGAATGCTGTCTTACTTTATATTTTAGTTTAAATCTTATAAGCACCTTATGATCTGCAATCTTCAATGGGTTAGCATGAATGTTACACCAAGATAACTTAACTTTTCAAGATACAGATATATTCATATGCAAACTTTAATTTACAATCATTTATGACTTAGAATACATTGAAGGAGTTAAAGAAACTGTAAACTTAAAATAATTTACTGTACTCCGGGTAAATTTCGACGCTATAAAATTTCGCGATTTTTCAAAATTGCAATTTCGCGGCTATTTAATTTCGCGGATTTGAGTTGATGACATTTCGCAGATTGCACAAGTTGAATTTTTTCCGATTACCGTGAATCAAAGCGGGCTATTTTAGCCCGTTCAGAATCCGAATAATGTTTGTATTTCCCACGTTTAGGGCATTTATTTGAATGGCTTTTTCAACTTCATATTGTAGGATATCATTGTCGTCAACAGTTCTTGCCTTTGTTGGCCTAATAAGCCAATTCAAAATGTTTTTAGGCCTTCGCCCAACAACACTGGAAGAAACGTTTCACACCGAATGAAACATATCAAAAGGCCTGGGTTAAATCCCCGGGGATTTTAAGACAAATTTTGCGACGATAAATGTTCGCGATTTTACTACATTCGCGAACAAAGCAAAATTAAATCGCACGCGAACATTACCCGGAGTACAGTATGTAAATTTTTTACCTAGTTTGCTCAAAACAAAAAATGGAGATTCTTTTGACATTATTGTCGTTTTTTTTCACATATGTGAGGTACATGTAAGTTAAAAACATTTTGTTTTGAAGGTTATTTATATTAAACATATGCTTTCAAAATATGGTTACCCTGAAATTCAAATCTTCAGGATGGAGAAGTATGCTATACAATAGCAGGTACTATCTTTGAATGCAAGGTATTCACCTTATTTTCAAAATTTTGATTTTAGATTTAATTTAGTTTTATGAAAATAATTTAGTTTTCTTGTTTTTCCAAGTCATTTTTCCAGTCATTAGATTACACAATTGGTAACCTTTTGTTCCCATTATTTGCTCAAGGTTGCTCTGGTAATCCTTTGCTGAAGTTATAGAAATGACTCCAGTTTTAATCTTTGAATTTGGATTATCACTGAAATCAGTTTCCTTGAGGTGAACAACTGTGTATGGTTTCTTTTTCCTGGCCATATTTACAACTACTAAGAGCATAGACATAATATCAATATGGCAATATTGTACAATGTTCTCTTCTGAGCCATCTTGGAAAGTTATCTTTGTGACAAGCCTGTGTTTTGTCTTTGTTTCCGTTTTTTAGCTTGATTGCTGAATGCATTGCATTGTGTTCAATCTCTGTATGCCATTTCTAGAATTTGTTGTTTCACAAGTTAGAATGGGTCACTCTTGGTATTCCCATAAATAATTCTCTATATAAAATGTCAATGTCTAAATGCTCATAATTCTACGTTTTTATTTAATCTCACACTAGTTTCACACTTTTAACTTAAACCTATACCTCTCTCCAAAACGCAATATGTGAACATAAATTTTTTTTCCATTTTCAAACGACTGAAGAGATAATAAATGCTTAAATTTAGGTTTGGACATAGATATAAACGTTTTTTTAGCGTAAAATCAAAGCATAACCATTAACTTAAAAAATAAAAACAGTCAGTGCCGGGATTCGAACCCGGACCTTCGATGTGACAAGCGAGGACACTACCACTGAGCTACCCAGGCATTGGTCATGTATCAATGTTATTTTAAGGACTATAATTAAACTTCTTTTTAGTAAGTCACGTGACATTCTAAATTTAGAAATCTACGAAGAAATTTGGTTACCGGCGAACCTCTCAGCAATTTAATGAACAATCGTCAAAATAACATCTTTATCGTGAGTATTTCTACACAGTATTTGCTCCATTTCTTCATTATTGTATATTTTCTCATTAAAGCACAAAATATTACCAGGGACCCCGGGAACAACCTAAGATTGCGTTTCGGAGAGAGGCCTGACTTTAGTGTTTATAATATATTGTAATTGTTATCTCTTTATTGTCCATAGTATTCCAAAGGCTGTGTGATGCTTTGTATGGCAGGGGTGGACAATACTTCAGAACAGACGCTGAGAATATATCAAAACAACAATATACCATACATCCAATTAATTGAATTTTGCTTGAGGGTCACAAAATGCCAGATTCTTTTTGTTTCACAATTTAGAATGGGTCAATCTTGGTATTCCTATTAATAATTCTCTATATAAAATGTCAATGTCTAAATGCTCATAATTTTTTTATTTAGGCTCACACTAGTTTCACTCCTTTCACTTAATGTTTATATATATTAGTAGTCTATTATCATTGTAATTGTTATCTCTTTATTGTTGTAGTATTCCAAAGGCTGTGTGAAGCCTCTAAGCCCTCTCACCAAGTGCTAGACTCTGTCTTACTCACTCTTGGGATGGTGATTATGGCATGCCTCCCAGATGGATGGATGCCTTTTCAAAGGATGGCCTCTGGAATGTTTTGCCTCTCTTAGTGGTGGAGAGGCTGTATCCTTCCTACAGGATGGAGGGCTAAGATAATCCTTGCTAAATATCCATTTGCTATCTATCGTACAGTCCAGGTGGGTTTCACAGCCTGCAATGTTGTAGCTGTAATTGTTAATCATGGCTTACAAGACTGCAACAGTTTAAAGACATGAGGAGAACCTCGTTTCGTCTCTTTTTGTAATAGTGTTTGGTGGCACTGAATGTGATTCATCAGATAATGATGATGATTTTGATATGTCAAGATCTGAGAGGGCACTGAATGAATGAGCTACTGAGATATTAGATAGGACAGAGTCATCAAAGTAGCTTTTCTAGAAATTGGTAAGGGCACGACCAGGGCAGATCCATTTGAAGCTGCCTGCATGTAAAGATATGTTGTTATCTGCTTTTGATACATTTTCATATTTGATGTGCACCCACGTGTCTCATTGCACAATAGTTCTTTGCTAATTCAATTTTAAGTCAACATCATTGTGCCCAAGATCGTGCCTTTCGAACTCTAGTGCTTGCTTGAAAGCCTTAAAAAGGTTTTTATGAGTTACCGAAACCTTTCTGTATAAGAATTGGAATTGGTTGTAGAATATCATATTGTTTGTTTGTTTCAGTTCCTGCATTGTCTTGCATCTACAATATGTCGGATATGTTGAGACATGTGATTTCTAACCCTTGCTAGAAACTACTCTATGAAATACATACTCCAATACTTTGTGCAGAATAAACCCTAGGTAGAGAGATAAGCCAAAATCTGGCAGGATTGAGTTAGAAGACAATCATAACCCAACAATTTTTTTGTATTAAGAGATTTAAATAATAGATAATGTGCACTTAAAAAGTTTTAATGTGTATGTCATCCTTTTTATATTATCCCAATGCTCCTTGAATGAATTGGCAAGTATTTCTTTGTAGCAGTATTATCTTCCAGATTTTGATACCATTTTAAATTGACTGCATGCATGGAAGAAGTTAACCCTCTTGTGTATTGGGTGATACCCAATTTTATACATAGAAATACTTAATTCCCAATTGATAAAGCTTAATGGTAGAATGGTTGAGGATATTTGGCTATAGTTGGCATGGTATCTTGCGACTTATTAGTTAAGGTATCTACAGTGCCAGGGTTGAATTCAAAGTTTCTCATCCTCCAGTCTTAGATTGCAACTGAATTTCATCTCAAAGCAGTCCTGTATTTATGGTACTTATGAATAGTTTATTACAAATCCTACATTTGGAGATTGTATACTTGTCCTAGATCTATACTGTCTGATTGTAATTGTCTGGCTATGGTCAAGGGTGTATGATTTACAGTTTCTTCGGCCAGTTGAAAATGTACTTGTTATGGGCCGATCTTTTTCTTTTCGATAATACTGTCTCGGCGACTTTACTGCCATGTGTCCGCTTATAGAATTCTCTTCCAGTCGCTCTTTTAAAATAACAGGCTTCGTACATTGAAGGATCCTGCATCTCAGCTAATGCATCATTTAAGGCCATCACACACTCCTCAAAGTTGCATGGCCCAACTACCCCATGCCCTTACTCATCTCTTGGAGGTTTCCACCTACATACTCTTTGTTGAACACTATTGTTAAATACTTCACTTGGATTCATCAAATGGCCCTTTGGGGGTGGCATTACAACATTTATTCCAGTATTCAGTAACTTAGCCTTAATTTCAGGTTTATAGTGCTGCTTCACAGGGTTTTTTGATCGGTCTGATCGACCCAATTTATCCCAAACGAGGGTAGAGCCTCGAGGAAGGAACAATTCATAGAATGATTTTGTGACGTCAATTTGGTGAAAACTCATTAATGGCACCCTTGATTTGATTACTTGTAATTTTATTGTTATTGAAGTAAAATAAAAACAAAAAAATTCCAATGTTGGAAATTTCCTCTAGTTTATGTGTGCTAAATTTAATAACAAATAGTCAAGGATAGAGTGTTCAAATCAAGGGTTAAAGTTATTATCAAAAACTTGTGTGGGGTACTATATTTAAATGAAAAACTTCTCTAATGGAACAATACAAACGAAATAATGATAAATGTTGTTGGTATATATTGATTGAAGGTAATGAACACAAATCTAGTTTTCCCTGGGAGAAATCAGGGTACAGGCCAATCATTCACATTTCGATTATTAATTTTTTCAGGGGGCCTTTTTATTATTGATATATATCTAATTACAATAATATTTTTTAGTTATGAAATGCCTAAAGCATGTAGACCCGGAGCAACTATCAAAGAACTAAATTTTCAGTCAAAGGACTTTTCATAATATATTTCAAATCACAATTGAAATGGCATATCATATTTTTATTTGATACTACTCTACTTAATGTCCTTTGTTTTTAACATAAAGTTAATGTCTTCTACTCCAGTCAAGTCTTCCAATGAGAAACTCCCTCAACTCCCTCATTAGCTCACCATGAAGGTAATATCATAAGAACACATGACCCAACAGTGGGAATCCAAGTGCTTCAATGGTTTGTACCATGAGTATAGCATTGTAAGACGAAGCATTATCCCAGTGCAATGTGAAATGTTTTCCGGGGCTCCTAGCTTCTTCCTCTTTGCTCTCATCAAATCTCTATTGGTATTGTTTTTCATCATTGACCTGTGTCATAGACTTTCTATTATCACATCAGTTTTCATTATATATTTATTTATCATTTCCTTGACATTAAACATCAAATTTGCAAGAAAATATTTAACAATGGAAACAAAGTATTAAAACAATAAATGCTGGCACCCACATTTATTTATTTTCAGTTTGAAAAGATGTGCTTTTTATCATTTTTGTTCAAATTGGACGCAATGAAATTGCACTTGGTACCCTCTTCTCGGGTTGCCATGGCTTATTGTAAGTGTTCCAGAAGATGTTACCCTCCTTTCAAGTTCAGCAATTCTAGCTTTTTGTGTAGTTTCATATGGTTAATAAACATAAGTGCAGACCCATGTACACTTCGGTAGTTAACCCTTTCATGATGTAAAAAGTTCATGATTTACTTAACCCCATGACAACAAAAGTTCAAGCTTTTTTAAAAAAAACGCGTCATTTTCTTCAAAGTGTAATATCTCAAAAAGTATTTCATATCTTTTGATGAAATGTTCACATGATGTACAAATACATATACATGACTGGTCTACCCTAAATTCTATCTATATGCAATATGGCCCTCTATATATTCGAATATAGAAGGATGATCAAACGATCAAACACCTCTCAAATAATTCTTTTCCGAGTACTATATATTTAAATGAAAAACTGTTCTAATAGAACAATACAAATGAAATAATGATAAATGTTGTTGGTATATATTGATTGAAGGTAATGAGCACAAATCTAGATTCCCCTGGGTGGCAAGAAAAATCAGGGTACTGGCCAATCAATCTCATTTTGATTATCAAGTTTTTCAGAGAGCCTTTTTACTTTTTATTATTGATATATATCTAATTACAATAATATATTTTAGTTATAAAATGCCTAAAGCATGAAGACTCGGAGAAACTATCAAAAAACAGTTGAAGCACTTTTCATAATATATTTCAAATCACAATTCAAATGGCATATCATATTCTTATTTTATACTACTCTACTTAATGTCCTTTGTTTTTATTAAAATATAGCTCATGTCTTCCACTCCAGTGTTTGAACACCTTTTTAAGCCCATCTTCCCATAATAATAATAGTCTGCAAATTTTCAAGAAAGCTGACTTCAAGTCTTCCCATGAGAAACTCCCTCAACTCCCTCTTCAGCTCACCATGAAGGTAATATCATAAGAACAAGTCAGGAGAGGATACATGACCTAACAGTGGGAATCCCAGTGCTTCAATGGTTTGTACCATGAGTATAGCATTGTGAGACGAAGCATTATCCCAGTTCAATGTGAAACGTTTTGCGGTGCTCTTAGCTTCTTCCTCTTTTCTCTCATCAAATCGTTCTATTGGTATTGTTTGTACTTTCTATTATCACATCAGTTTTCATTATATATTTATTTATCTTTTCCTTGACATTAAACATCAAATTTGCAAGAAAATATGTAACTATAGAAACAAAGTATTAAAACAATAAATGCTGGCACCCATGTTTATTTCTTTTCAGTTTGAAAAAGATGTGCTTTTTTATCATTTTTTGTTCAAATTGGACGCAATGAAATTGCCCTTCTTACCCTCTTCTCCAGTTGCCATGGCTTATTGTAAGTGTTCCAGAAGATGTTCCCCTCCTTTCAAGTTCAGCAATTCTAGCTTTTTGTGTAGTTTCATATGGTTAATAAACATGTGTGTCTTAGAGGAAGTGCAGACCCATGTACACTTCGGTAGTTAACACTTTCATGACGTAAAAAGTTCAAGATTTACTTAACCCCATGACAACAAAAGTTCAAGCTTTTTTTTAAAAACGCGTCATATTCTTCAAAGTGTTATATCTCAAAAAGTATTTCATATTTTTCATGAAATTTTAACATGATGTTCAGAATTAAATTCCCTTTACAATAGTTATGATTATTAGGAATAAGGGGGTGGAATATTTTTTACTAAGTCACATCTCAAAGTTAGGCAAAATGATTTTTTTTAAATTTCTGCCATCATTGAGCCTTTTGTTAGAATATACCACATTCAATAAAATATGTTCACAGCAATACACCTATATATCATTAAATAAGAATACCAACATATAACATTTTACTTAGTACTTGTATTTCTTTTCCAAAAACTAGTCTTATCCTCTACACAATAGTCCCCTTTTCAACGAAAATACAATGCCCAGAATCACTTTGCATGATCCATGTCAATCTTGTAATGTATAATCCTGTTAATTAGCAAATGAATATGATTCACTTTGATAGAAGACCATCGAGAAATTTAATACTGTTTATTATTATATATTTGGGAAGACCGCTCAGAAATCCAGTGATGTTTCTTGGTGGTTTAATGTTCTCCAATGTTCCTGAATCTCATCACAGCTGAGAGGGTGTATTTTCTGGGATTTGTCTTTAAATTTGATCCTTTTCTCCTAGTTTCCTTTTTATTATTATTTTCATCTGCAAACTGAGTTATGATATTTTATTGTTAAATTCTGATTTGAGAAACAGAGTGATTTTCTCATTATTCTCATAAATGAAAATTTACATACAATGATATGTCTTATTTCAAAATTACTCTTAACGACATTTCTGAACTGCAAATCCAACCTTCAAAAGCATTTACAGTATTACATATTGCAACTAATGTGAATTAACTCTTTTGAGAGGAATGGCTAATTTTTACCAAATCTTTCCTGACAGAGAGGTATTCAGGACTGTGAAATTTTCACAGTGTACAGATAGAATCTGATACACTACACATTAAAGTTTATTTTGCATTTTATCTCAAAACTGCTTCAAGTGTGAAAAATTGAAATATTTTTTCAGTTGCCTATAGTCAAGGTGTTATTGGTGAAATAAAAGTTGTTATATGCACATAATTGTATACCCTACAAGTCCCAAAAGGATATATGTCACATAACCTCCAGAGGGACACATGCCCTGTAGTTGGTGTATCTGTGATACAGTTCAAAACATTTGCCTGGACACATTGGCATCTCACATTGATCCCAGAAGAACCTTGTCTAAACCCTTTTCCAACCAGCTAGGGTTCTTGAGAAACAGACAGTACAGTCAGGCCTATGTTTGGGATTGTCATATTGGGCGATGAAATGGCACTCAGTCAAACGTGCTGCCAACACCCCCTGCTCCTGGATATGGCGACGTCAAGGGTTTGGTGTTGTTCTGGTAATTCCTTTCAAGAGGCCATCAATAACATCCTGCTTAAATTTAATGGGAGTAGATCTTGAGTTTAGTTCTTCTTTTTATACAGGATATAGCCATTCACAAGGGCTGATTGGAGCAGTTTATGATATAATGGGAGGTATCATTTGAGACACTTGTGTGGATAATTGTAAGCAGCTAGTTGCTGGTCATACAAATCAGTTCCACCCATGTTGGAATTATAATCCTCAAAGAGCACTGGCGTTTGAACTGTTCTGAGGTCTCTTGGGATTTCCTTTGATCTGATATTCTTTGTCCATATATATGATGTGATTCTTGTTGTTGAATCCTTGTAATAATTGATGCACCACTTTTGCGGTAAATGGGGTAGCATTGTCCGTTGGAAATGTTGATTTTACTGTATAAATCATACCCCATTTTGTTGGTTTTGCTGGCATATATTGGCAAAAAGATACACAGCCCTTGAACTTTACCATGCTCTCGTCAAGGCTGAGCTTCTGGTCTGGGCAATAAACAGTACTATATGTTGGATTGCAAATGTCTATTAGACTCTGGATTTGATACAGAGGATTGTAATCATTATTGGCATCATTTTGGTGTCTCATTATTTGATCATCATTGTTTGAGAAGTGTAGAAATATTGTAGAAGCGGTCACGAGGCATAACGTTTGAGTACGCTGGCGTTTTAGTGAGCCTGTACATACTTCAATGGTCCCTGATAGTTGGCTTGTCACAAAGACCAAACAATGTTTGGAGAGCTGCCTACGCTCTCATTTCAGCGTGTGTAGTGGCTGTCATTTTTCTAAGGGTTGAGGTATTCACAGAGAGCTCCAATGCAGGGTTATCAAAGTACTGTTCAATATAGCGATTTGTCTCACGAGACAGTACATCAAAAATATATATCTGTGGCATAATCATCATAGGGGTCAGTGATGTCATATGACTCCCAAACGTAAGATTTTACTGCACCTGGAAAAAATACAATACGTAATAAATAAATATGAAGAACGAAGTAATGCTGAACACAAAATAAGCAACCTATAATAAAAATAGATCTATAATTATTTTTATTTTTGCCAGTATTATTCTTTATTATTATACCAAGCAACTTATTTACAAAATTATTTAAAATTTTCAAAAATGTATCATATAATAACAAAATTAAGTATGGCATGCAAGTCCAACTGCGATAAAATGCACCAAAATTCCCCTTATTTTACACCCTATTACACTGTCGCTTTGTGGCGCAACTTCCATCTTATGCCATGTATTCGCTGCTGTTTGTTAAATTTGTTGTTTTTGGTCAGTTTTTCACATTACTGGTATCTTTTGAACATATATCAATAATTTGATTTGATTACTGAAATGACAACACAATCTGTAATCTTCCAAACATCAGTATATCATCCTAACAAAGTTTAACTGGCTCAAGGGAGACATTCTAAAACTCTCAGGCAATTTATTGTCTTATTTGGCAATGGTGCTATTCACTTCGATTTTTGGCAAAAAATTAATTTATTTGGTTATTTTTCAAATCTGATTTTTCTTATCTTATTTACAGCAGTCACTGAATGAAGAACAAATACATATACATGTCTTGTTTACCCTAAATTCTATCTATATGCAATATGGCCCTCTATATATCTGAATATAGTAGGCTGATCAAACATCTCTCAATAATACTTGATTTTCCCAAGAGCCTAGCTTATGTCTCCAGTTGCTACCAATTATAATATAACAATTCTTAGTTTAATTTTAATTTGTTGTTATTTGCTGAGCATCTGCAACCTCTACTCCGTTCCATCTACTGTTTGTGCTCCATCTACAGCCACACCCAGCTGCCAAGGGTAATTCATATACCATCATATACTGGCAGTCTACTTCTACATCAAAAATTGACATGCTTGGGATTTGCTCACTGTGAAAGCATGGCCAGGTTTCACTGGGATTTGTTTTAAAATCCCATTTTATTTTTTCAAAAAAAATATCATCTATTAAATTATTCAATCATTTTATGTTTTATTTTGCTACCAATTATAATATAACAATTCTTAGTTTAACTTTAATTTGTTGTTATTTGCTGAACATCTGCAACCTCTACTCCGTTCCATCTACTGTTTGTGCTCCATCTACAGCCACACCCAGCTGCCAAGGGTAATCATCTATTAAATGATTCAATCATCTTATTTTTTATTTTGCTACCAATGATATCAAACAATTCTTATTTTAACTTTAATGTGTTGTTATTTGCTGAACATCTGCAACCTCTACTCTGTTCCATCAACAGTTTGTGCTCCATCTACAGCCACACCCAGCTGCCAAGGGGCCAAGGGTAATTCATATACTGTCATATACTGGCAGTCTACTACCATATGCTTTGGATTTGCTCACTGTGTCAACACACTCCCAATAGCATTTTTAGCATCCTATTGGAATGTTAGTATAGTACTTCTATTAACTTTTTATTAGCTATTTTTAGTTCACTATAATTATTTATTCTAAATGTATTTCTGTTATGTGCTCAACATTTGCGGCCTCTTCTTTGTTCCCTTCCCTCTATCACATATAAACTTTGACATTCTCTTGATAGATAGATATTCATTGCACTGTACCTGTAAAATAAGGTGCTGCATTGATAAACAGAATGCATGACCATTTTCAAGTGTTTTTTTTCAGCAAATGTTATTTGTCGCAGCTTGAAGTACTAAGACTTCACTTCTTGAGGCTAGTTTGGATCGTATGATATTTCACTAAGCCTTTGCCCTGGCAAAATATGGTGGTGACAGGGAAAAGTTTAGCCATGGAATCTCATATGAATGAAACATGATAATGGGTACAAATTTGGGTTGTGGGATATTTCACCAAGCCTTTGGCCTTGCAAAATAGAAGGTTACAACAAAAGGTGGTGACTGGGAATAGCTTAACCATGTAATCTCCTATAAATGAAACCCACAAATTTGGGTTGTGGGATATTTCACCAAGTCTTTGGCCTGGCAAAATAGAATGTCACCACAAAGGGTGGTAACAGGGAATAGTTTAACCATGGAATCTCCTATGAATGAAACATGATAATGGGCACAAATTTGGGTTGTTGGATATTCCACCAAGCCTTTCCCCTCGCAAAATAGAAGGTCACCACAAAAGGTGGTCACAGGGAAAAGTTTTACCATAGAATCCCCTTGAAATATTGAAATAGATCTTCTTGGCAATAGAAAGTATGTTGAAGAATGAATAAATAATTATTATTTCTTTAAATCACAAAATTCAAAATTTTGATGCAAACTTTTTGCTAAATCCTTAGTTTTTCAATAGCAAAGTCCACAATTTTATTTCCATAATTTTGAAAAATGCAGATTTAAAGGGACAGTTTGGAGTGAAAGATGTTTGTAGTCTAAAACATCAATGCAGAATGACAACATTGAGGTATATTGTATCTTATACCACTCTAAGTCCAATTACAGTTGTATAACATGGGTCTATAACAACGATATACAGTGGAGAGTGGTATATCGTCATCGTATACAACTCCTCCGTATACACTCCAGCGTATACCACTGTAGAAGTGCATTCTGGGAACTAATGAATAAAAAAATCATGAAAATTTTCATGATTACCTAGAATCAAGTGACGTCATAAATGGTTCCGGCATGATTTGCTTGAATCAAGCCATGTCATAAATGGTTCGAGATCAACATCAACATTATTTAGTTGGCTATTGGATATTTTTATGATTTTTAATTGTTATGATTGTGTTCGAATCAAAGGTAATTGAACTTAGAGTGGCATAATAAGATTATATAATGGTACTTTCTGTATATCGTGCATTTTATACTCTCGTGAGAATATAATATATTCACTCGTTCGCTACGCTCACTTGTGAATATATCATATACTCACTCGAGTATAAACGCGATATACAGAAAGAACCATTATATAACCTCATAATATCTCTGCTTTTTCGGTCAAGCGCTTGTGAAAATCTGATATTTTTCCGCCACATATGCATATTACGTCCACATTATCCAGTTTGGATTCGTCTACATCACGCAGGATAGATGAGCCAATGAGAAAGGATTTAGTCTTAGGCAGGTTGGCATTAGATTTGGCAGTAACCTGATTCCTGAGTGAGGCATTGTCTTTGTTAAGTTCCTCGTTGTCTGCTGATTTGCGTGCAAGCTGCTTCACTAGGTCAGAGTTTGTTTTGTTCAGGGCATGGAGTTTGTTCACACTTTCAGTTAAGTCTCTGATCATCATCAGTTGCTAAGTCGCAATTGGCTCCAGCATTGAAGGGTTTGAATCTGAGGTACTTTTGACCTGCTTTTTTGATGTTGCTTTGGGTGGTCGTCCTCGGCCTTTCTTGTTAGTCATACCGGAGGTATGCATAGGTACATTTACTCGACGTCTAGTACGGAGTGTTTGTGTTTTTTATGTATACACAAATTGGCTGCAACTGTAGTACAAGATGGTGTATGTCCTTCGCATTTAAAATCTCCTAATAATATCAAAAGTTAGTTGGTTCTCTACATTAATTTTCTAACGATCCCCAAAGTTAATGCATGTACTTTATTTCAAGAAAAACCTTTCAAATTTTGCAATGACTGCAGAAATTCAATGAAGAAAAATGTCCCCAGTTTTAATAACAGAGTTTAGTATGGTATTTTCAGGTAAATGAAGTTTAATAATCTTCATGATATTTCCTATTGCTTCTTGGGTAATGTTATATGAATGCATCAGGTTTACAAGTATAATGATGCTATCTAGTTCTGTGATTTCTGCCCCATCATAAATTGGGACATTATTGTCCTTTAACTTGACAAGATATCCTTCACCTTCATCAGTATTGCGTTTCGGCATTTGAATATACAGTATATACATTTGAATATTCCAAATATGAATCTTCAAATTTTCTCTGAAAACATGTATCACATCCTCCTCATCCAATGAATAATAAGCATTATTACGTGCAGATTTGAAGTTACATGTAATTGGTTGAAATTATTAGTGGCACAATTGAGTTAATGAGAGAGGGAAATCTCTTTTTTATATTTTAGTAATTTTTTTGTTAATTGGCATCTTCTCATATTTTGTTTCAATATCCAAGGTTTTTAAGGATTCATCATTACATAATAAGTAATGGACACTTTTTACACAGATACTTTTTATTGACAAATCCCTTTGATTTTCTCATTAAGGAATTTCACAGAATGACTGACACATGTCCTTATCCTTGACTCCAGGACCTACATGAGCAATCCTGGACAATATTGATATGAAAATAACATAATAAATAAAGTTGAATTATATGCAAAAAATAAAATAATTTAGTCACTTGATGTAATTTTTGCAGATTCCAATTTTTTGATCCAAAATTAAATAATAAAAATTTGATACAAAATCCTTAGTTTTTAAATCACAAAATCCAATCTCATTTGCAAAATTTTAAAGGATAAAAAGCACATTTCGTATTGATTATAAATTGTTGTATGGCAAACATGATCTTAAGGCATATGTTTATTTTCCAGGTCAAAGCACTGGTTAAAACCCTTGACGTACCTCTTTCCAGACACTTGATTTTCATGCTTCAACATAGCACCCATAGATGCACCCCAGTCCAGTCGTCCTCTTAAAGTACTATACTTCCATTATGTTCATGATTTTTTTTTGAAAAATTATTTCATACTTGAACTACAGTGTTTAAGAGGAGGTTGTCAAAAGTGTGGTAACAGCCTCATGCTGATCAATCTTAAGCTTTCAAGTTATAACATTTATTTCCTGAGTTTATCACCATCATCTAAAAGATCAACTGACCGGTAATATCTAACGTACATGTTCTTATTCAATGTTACAGGTTCGTCTGAGCTGTTAATAACACGTACCAGAACCTTCTCATGTACCGAAAGTACTAAAGTTCTCCCCACAATGACATATCCAAGGATTTTAAGGGATCATCATTACATAATAAGTAATGGACGCCTTTATACACAGATACTTTTTATTGAATAATCCCTTTGATTTTCTTACCGGTAATGTTTATTTACCAGGTCAAAGCACTGGTTAAAACCCTTGACGTACCTCTTTCCAGACACTAGATTTGTGTGCATTGAGATATTTCAATGAAATGAACATTTCACTGCACTCTACAACATAGCACCCATAGATGCACCCCAGTCCAGTCGTCCTCTTAAAGTACTATACTTCCATTATGTTCATGATTTTTTTTTTTTTAATTATTTTATACTTGAACTACAGTGTTTAAGAGGAGGTTGTCAAAAGTGTGGTAACAGCCTCATGCTGATCAATCTTAAGCTTTCAAGTTATAACATTTATTTCCTGAGTTTATCACCATCATCTAAAAGATCAACTGGCCGGTAATATCTAACGTACATGTTCTTATTCAATGTTACAGGTTCGTCTGAGCTGTTAATAACACGTACCAGAACCTTCTCATGTACCGAAAGTACTAAAGTTCTCCCCACAATGACATATCCAAGGATTTTAAGGGATCATCATTACATAATAAGTAATGGACGCCTTTTTACACAGATACTTTTTATTGAATAATCCCTTTGATTTTCTTACCAGGGAATAACAGTAAAACAGTAAATATGATGACGTCATAAAATATTGTTTAACACTTGCACATTTAACCTACTAGATATACTAATGGAAATCTTGACAGCATGATCTTGGCCTAATCCATACTATCAATGATTATCAACAAGTATCTACTACTGTCTTCCTATGCTTAAGCAATATGCTTGTAACATTTTCTACATTCAGTACTGCAATACATGTATATACATTATATACAAATGTACAGTGTAAATATTATATTGGTATCATATTACACTATTGATTAGCAAATATTATTTATTTATACTTAGCTAGTTACTTAAAATTAAACATGCATTTTTGAAATTAATTCTGATAACTTGTATTTTAGATATAAAATGCAGGTGACTTTTTTCTCTTATAAAACCTGTTTTGCTTAATCTTTGTCTCTGAAATTAATTAAAAGTTTGAAATTTATTAATAAAGTTGGCCAGGGACAGGTCATCCTGCTAACATAGTGTTTTTTCACGTAGTCTCACATTATAATCCTGAGATCATCAAAAAACCTACAGATTACAATAGTTTTTTTTAGCAAACCTAATCTTTTTTTGGTGTAACTGTTGATGCTGGTGAAGTTGCTAGTTTCAATGTTTTTGTCACTGCTGGAATCAATGTTGATGGAGCTGTCTTGTCATTACTAGTGTCAATGTTGCTATATCTTCTTGTGTCAATGTGTGTTTTCTCTGGATATTTTGGGAACAGCATACATTTATGACATCATAGGACAATGGAAGATTTTTGTAACAAAATACCTAAACCTAGTAACCAGAGTTGCAAATTCTCCTCAAAACAATAGTAGTATGAATGGCAACCTTTTATAGAAAAAGGTCGTACGAATTGTTACCACTATTTCTCACAAAATTGATGCACTACCACTAATCATCACTAAAAGGTCGTACAAATTAAAAACAATCAAGTTGATAAATTGAGTGTGTTTATTTGAGAAACTTGGTGAAATTTTATCAGCATCTCTGCACTGCTCTTAGATCATTATAGTTTGGCCATCATTTCGGAAACTTTGGCTTAATAACATGAACATTTAAGGTCATGACTCTCATTATCAATAATTTTTACAATGTTCCAATTCATATTATGATCATATTACATGGAATGTTGAATTACCGCAGAAGCAAGAGCTCCAGACGACAGTAATGTAGGTCTCCAATGTTCTTTTATTCTAGTAACTAGTTTTCGCTTGGATATTAGCTCAGCTATAAATATTAGCAATTTAATTGCAATTTGCTACGGTACTTGAAAAATTGTTTGTTTTGAAAATAAAAAAAACACTCAATGATTGCTTTTTATTAATTGCAAAAGTGCAAGCCATTGTGAATAAGTCCTCAGATTGCGTTTGGTGACCTTGTATTTCTTGGTAAGCAAATAACTTACCCTCAGCTTTGCCTCCACAACTTTTGCAGAACATACCAACAATTCATTCTCCACATTACGAAATGGTCACACTATATGTGTATTGTCAATGTTATGTTGATTTTTTTCGTTTGTTTTGAATTACTGTGTTCAACATATTATATGGATATTTATGTGCCATGATCAACCCTAAATATAAGGAAAACAACTTTGATTATGAGAATACTTCCAAGCTATGGTAAAGATCTTGATATTGATCAAAAACTCTGTCCCATGTCAAACCTTGTTATTTTGACTATGTAAGTACTTCTAATAGTTAAATGCTTCGTGTTATCTATTATGATTATAATTTGAATTGATTGAAACATTGTTTTATTGAAATTTATATTTTTATGAAGTTGAAAATTCTTTTATAGATTTACATAATAATTGTCATTTATTTTAAGACATAATAATTTGTATTTACTTTCATATATTTAGATTCAATGCATGGTTCATTGCATTTTCATGGTCTTTTAGTGTATATTGAGGCCTTTATTATTGAGATCCATTTGATTTGATTTATTAGTAATTCAATATAGTATTTTTACTTATCTTTCAACTGCATGTACATTTATCATTTGATTTTTTTTTCTTTTACTATGAATGTGATGCATCATTTCCTGCTAGTTGAATGAAAATTATTTTGGGTTGAATATACTTAACTTTATGTTAATGACTTAAGGTCAGAAATTTTTCCACCTTGTTTAAAATGCCATGTGATTACTACCTTTTCTGGGCTCAATTGCTGACCATAGATTTCTTTAATATATGAACTTCCTTCTATCGTAGTTTTCTTTTCCATTTCTGTAAACATAAACTTTATTATTGATGATGGAATAATATGTCACCCCTTGACCATCTACTAATATGACATTATGATAGGCCTAAGATAAGTTTTAGTAATGTTTATTGGCTTTGTGATTTTGAACCACTCTTTAATGCCCCACACAATACCCAACGTTGCGCTGTTGTATGCGGATCTGTACACTCTTTGAAATCACAAGGTGTGGGTCCATGTAGGCCTCAAAGTAAATGAGATCATCCATAGTTTTAGATGAATTCTTCTTTAGGTGCTTGGCAAATCTGCAATTACTTAATATAACATTTAGACTGAAATCATTGGTTTAAAACACAATTTTAATAAACTATTAAAATTTCCTTTGTTATTTGAATCTTACTCTGATATAGCCATTTGTGTAATAACATAGACATAACAAAAAGGCTCTGTATTTATGTTGATGTTTTGACTATTTTACATGACTTGTGGGAGAAAAATTATTTTTGAAATCTTCTTTACACATGCTGAAAAAAGATATGACATACCAGTTGAACAAAATTAAAAGATTTGAGACATATTGTACTTTGATTGATTACTATTTTAAGTTCTAATATAGATTTCTATATACTATTGTAAAGATCTCTTACTCTCAAACTTAATCTCAAACTAGTTCAGGTCATGTTTTAACTGAAAAGCTGATCTATATCTTTGTGTGTGTGTCCAACCATCAAGAAGCTCATGGTAGGTAACAAATAAGTACTAGCATCCCATGTTGGTATCAATGAATTTGTGAGCATGTACCTGTATAAAACACAAATTTAAATAATTGATAACTCTTTAACATTCTTTATAGAATTAACTATCCTGATAATGTACTTGGGCTCTGCTACTTTCCATAATGTGTGTTTGTACATTTGATTCAAATTTCCAATTAATAATGATGAGTTAAACTTATTTATTCATTATTTAACTAAAATAATCCAAGCCTACTATTTGAGTTCTACAAATTATAGCGTTGCTCTTGCGACAAGCAATATCCAATATAGTACAGATAACCAACATTGTTACTTCTATATTCATTTGTTTTAATTTCTATTTTTGAATATCTGTTAATCATTGATCTATTGAAGACATTTATATTATTTTAAGTTATAAACACTATCTTACACTCCTGTTCTTATGTTCCCTCAAGCAGATGTCAAGCTGTTGAAATAATGTTGGGATAGTGATGTCATCTGGTTGGAGATTTGGAGCAACACGGCTATTGTTGTATTGGAGCCATGATTATGGGACAAACAAATTGAGAAAACCAAATGAACCGATACCATGCACCTTTGCCCGAATGAGGCTGGTCACCAATTTCTGATGGCAGCTACAACAAAAGCGCATATATAACATGACAAATACAGGATGACCCAAAAATTGCAACTCTTCTTTGGGTATCATCTAACTTCCTTAATGTTAATTGAATCTTATAAGTACTAGCGTCCCAGGTTGGTATCATTGAATTAGTGAGCATCTACCTGTATAAAACACAAATTTAAATAATTGATAACTCTTTAACATTCTTTATAGAATAAACGATCCTGATAATGTACTTGGGCTCTGCTACTTTCCATAATGTGTGTTTGTTCCAATTAATAATGATGAGTTAAACTTATTTATTCATTATTTAACTAAAATAATCCAAGCCTACTATTTGAGTTCTATAAATTATAGAGTTGCACTTGCGACAAGCAATATCCAATATAGTACAGATAACCAACATTGTTACTTCTATATTCATTTGTTTTAATTTCCATTTTTGAATATCTGTCATTCATTGATCTATTGAAGACATTTATATTATTTTAAGTTATAAACACTATCTTACACACATGTTCTTGTGTTCCCTCGAGCAGATGTCAAGCTGTTGAAATAATGTTGGGATAGTGATGTCATCTGGTTGGAGATTTGGAGCAACACGGCTATTGTTGTTTTGGAGCCATGATTATGGGACAAACAAATTGAGAAAACCAAATGAACCGATACCATGCACCTTTGCCCGAATGAGGCTGGTCACCAATTTCTGAATGGCAGCTACAACAAAAGCGCATATATAACATGACAAATACAGGATGACCAAAAAATTGCAACCCTCTTCTTTGGGTATCATCTAACTTCCTTTATGTTAATTGAATCTTAATCTCTATATTTTTTTGCAATACAATGATAAAAATGTACACAAGACAGGATTGATATACCAAATGAAAGTTGGATAAATTGTGTTTTTTTATAATGATCTCTTACTCTCAAACTTAATCTCAAGCTAGTTCAGGTCATGTTTTTACTGAAAAAGCTGATCTATATCTTCGTGTGTGTGACCAACCATCAAGAAGCTCATGGTAGGTAACAAATAAGTACTAGCATCCCATGTTGGTATCAATGAATTTGTGAGCATGTACCTGTATAAAACACAAATTTAAATAATTGATAACTCTTTAACATTCTTTATAGAATTAACTATCCTGATAATGTACTTGGGCTCTGCTACTTTCCATAATGTGTGTTTGTACATTTGATTTAAATTTCCAATATAAATGATGAGTTATACTTATTTATTCATTATTTAACTAAAAGTCCAAGCCTACTATACGAGTTCCACAAATTATAGCGTTGCCCTTGCGACAAGCAATATCCAATATAGTGCAGACAACCAACATTGTTACTTCTATATTAATTTGTGTTAATTTCTATTTTTGAATATCTGTCATTCATTGATCTATTGAAGATGTTTATATTATTTTAAGTTATAAACACTATCTTACACACCCATTCTTATGTTCCCTCAAGCAGATGCCAAGCTGTTGAAATAATGTTGGGATAGTGATGTCATCTGGTTGGAGAATTGGAGCAATGTCCACCTGTGTAGCTCAGCGGTAGCGCAGGTACCTCTTACGCAATAGGTCCCGGATTCGATCCCCGGTTCAGGCAATACTAAATTTGCTTGTTTGCGTGAAGTACTTCAGGGTGTTTGACTGAGTGGTCCGCAACTCGTACAAAAGGCTGTGGTGTACTTGTATGTCTATGTATAAGTGCACATAAAAGAACACAGGGCTCCTTCAAGGAGGGGTTTCTGGGTCTATCTTCCAGGTTAATTTTCGTAAATTACGACCGTATATATACGGGATATACCTAAGAGGTATTGCTCACCTTCATTGGTGGTAAACAAAATACAATACAATACAAACATGGCTATTGTTGTATTGGAGCCATGATTATGGGACAAACAAATTGAGAAAACCAATGAACCGATACCATGCACCTTTGTCCGAATGAGGCGGGTCACCAATTTCTGAATGGCAGCTACAAGAAAAGCGCATATATAACATGACAAATACAGGATGACCCAAAAATTTCAACCCTCTTCTTTGGGTATCATCTAACTTCCTTAATGTTAATTGAATCTTATTTGCATGAGGACCTTGATTGATACTCTTAAACTCACAACAGTTATGTAACTTGTACAAGTGAATAAATAGACACAATGTTACATTTGGGCTACTCCCCAAAAATGCAGTCAGTATTTTTTTTATTATTTTGACACTAAATTATGTGTAGCAGTGGCACTCTCAATGGGTGTGTTTATAGTAAAAATGAAAACTCCTTATTTACATTGCTTTAAAAAACTTAGTTAAAATTATAATTAAAAACTAATTTACAGTATATACAGTATCTTTGTCTTGGCTTGGACTGTATCTAAACTGCCCTGTCCCTCATTCATTTGTGTGTAATAAAAACTATTAATTTAAAATTATTAATTTCTTGTTTCAAACTTTTCACTCAGCCTTTTCAACCATTTCAATAATTTCAATAAATACAGGATTAGTTATGGAAATTACAGTTTTACTGCTTACACCTGTTTTGCCATTTCAGACATTTCAATCAAGTTGCCTTGTCAAACACCTTCATTTTAATAAATTAAGTGATTCAGCCTTTTTGCCCTATTTCAAGCATTTCTCCTGCCAAGTATGTACAAGGCTTTAGAATAAAAATATAAAACTTCACTGAAATATTTTTGAAAAATAACAGATAAAAGAATTACAAGTTTTTTACTTGTCCAACTGATTTTTACTTTCTTGTTCTTCCTTCTGGTCATCATCTGGGGACCTCTCTGCAATGTCATCCACCTATCCATACATTAATACTTTTTAAATATTCACATAAAAACTATACGTATGGTTCTTAAATCCAACAGACTAGAGTTACTTGCTAACAATTGATAATTAAATCTTATCCTGATTGTTAAAGAAATGCTATTGCTTTATGGCAACGCATAATTGATCTTGAAACACATCACAAAAACAACTAGAGTTGTGTCCAAAGGACAGTTACCTCAAGGCTGAATCTGTTACCTCTCAGTTCAGTGTTTGAAATACTGTTTAGGATGATCTTGGTAATATGAGATGTCAAATTAAATGGAGCCCCATTTGAAACATGAAATGCTTGATTTAAAGAATAATTAATTGTTGCATTCTTCCATGGCTACATCATGAGAAAAAAAGTTTTCAACAGTTTTTAGGAGATGTTGGAGGTCAGATATAAAAAATAAGGGCAGGGCATCTCCCATGGCATATATGTTGTCAGTGCTGTGTATGACAGCATCATTTGATCCTCCATGTAATTTGAAGAATTTCCTTTTGTTGTGAAGCTCCATCACAGCATAAATACAACACAGTGAGGCCTAGTTTGATTTCCGATTCCGAAATGGCTCCCCATGTCAGAGGATAGAGCATGCAGTGATGCCTTTTGTGGCATAAAGGAAATTCAAGCTCAGTGGTTATCTCACAGACCATAAAAACAATGACATACTTTGCAAAATGATTTTGTTAAGGTGCATCTGACATATATTCCTAAATATATACAAATTCACTTAAGTTTACAAAACCTTTAAACTCTTCTGAATTTGGCCCATACACCAGATCCTTTTTTATTTTGACCTCATTCTGTAGGAGTATCTTTTGTTATATAAGATAGACTTGAATTCATCTGAATCTGTTTGATTGAGAAGAATTTCATCCAGAATTTCAATCTTTAACTTCATCCAGAATTTCAATCTTTAACTTCATCCAGAATTTCAATCCTTAACTTCATCTGCAAACTCTCCGGTCCTGCCATTCTTTCTGGTAATTTTGTTGTACTTGGTCCAGTTGTACTTTCTGGACTTGTTGTAACATAAATGGAGACACATTTGGAAACATTAAATAATTGATATCAATCACCTTCGTGATGCAGTGCTATTCATTAAAATGAATTTCATCTCTATTGAGTTTTGCGCATCAATTATATAATTGATGGCACTGTTGGTTATAAAGGGATATGATGTGTTGCCAAGAAATAATTAATTGTTGCACTCTGCCAAAAAACCAACCTCTGTGCTACACCATAAAAAAGCAGTTTTTAACAGTTTAAGGAGATTTTGTTGGTCAGATATGAAAAAAGGGTTGAGCACCTTCCATGGCATATGTGTTGTCAGCGCTGTGTATTTGGCAATTGAAGAACTGGAGTAATGTATTCAATGTTGAGAGTATTGTACGGAATTACTTTATCCTGACTTCGTACAATCACATTTGGTGAATGGCAGCTTTTAAATTTTGCAGTTACATTTCTTTTCTGAAACATTTTTCTCCGAATGAACACTCTCCATACTGGAATTTATTGCAAATTTCTTGTGTTTTGTCTGTTTTAGATTTCACTGATGCATACAATGTGGTGGTATACAGGAAACTATCAAGATTTCCAAATTTCCTTTATTTTTCTGCTCCTTATTTTAATCCTAAATTTGATATCTAATTTGGCATATAGCCAACCATTGATACTTCTTATCACACTCAAGAATGTGGCATCTGTAATTGTGTAGATCTTTGTAATATTGTTGATGCATTTCCATAATGAAACGTTCATAAGTGTGCCATGCTGATAACCAGCTATTCACGAATTGTATTTGTGTTTGTTTATATTTCTTGTTGATTTTTATTTCTCCGTTATCACAACATAATGTTCGTTCAGTATAATGAATATCCACATATTGGTTCTACATATTTGATGGTAGTAGTTCCACTAAGTTTACATACTGACCATTGTTAATTGCTTTGCAGATTTTATATGATACTCCCCAAGTTTCCTTCACTTTCCTTTCACCAGATCTTCTTCTTTTTTTACCTCAACCTGTAGAAGTTCCGTTTCTTATATGAGATGGACTTCAATTCATCTGAATCCGTTTGATTGAGAAGAACTTCATCCAGAATTTCAATCTTTAACTTCATCTGCAAACTCCCCGGTCCTGCCATTTTTTCTGGTTATTTTGTTGTACTTTGGTCCAGTTGTTCTTTCTGGACTTGTTGTAACATAAATGGAGACCAATTTGGAAACATTAAATGATTGATTTCAATCACCTTCGTGATGCAGTGCTATTCATTAAAATGAATTTCATCTCTATTGAGTTTTGCGCATCAATTATACAATTGATGGCAGTGTTGGTTATAAAGGGATATGATGTGTCGCCAAGAAATAATTAATTGTTGCACTCTGCCAAAAAACCAACCTCTGTGCTACACCATAAAAAAGCAGTTTTTAACAGTTTAAGGAGATTTTGTTGGTCAGATATGAAAAATAAGGGTCAAGCATCTTCCATGGCATACATGTTGTCAGCGCTGTGTATTTGGCGATTGAAGAACTTGAGTAATGTATTCAATGTTGAGAGGATTGTACGGAATTACTTTATCCTGACTCTTGTAACAACGGTTCTAACTTGTTGTAACATAAATGGAGACCCATTTGGAAACATTAAATGATTGATTTGAATTTGAATTATTATTATTATTAATTGTTGCATTCTTCCAAAAAGCCAACCTCTGTGCTTCTCCATAAGAAAAGCAGTTTTTAACAGTTTTAAGGAGATGTTAGGGGTCAGATATGAAAAATAAGGGCCAAGCATCTTCCATGGATTTTTTATGTAATAGCCCAGATTATATTTCATCGCTTTCAATTTTTCAAGAAAATAATTGAAATGTCTTCACTAGTCATGCCTGCGATAGTCAACTTTCTATTTTCGATGACCGTTATCGGCTTCCAAGAGCTTAAAAAGCTCGAAATCGTAATCCATTTCCTCCACATTTTCGTTGTGATCGTATTTGTCCACCATAAAGGTTAATTGTTGCATTCTTCCAAAAAGCCAACCTCTGTGCTTCACCATAAGAAAAGCAGTTTTTAACAGTTTTAAGGAGATATTAGGGGTCAGATATGAAAAATAAGGGTCAAGCATCTTCCATGGCATATATGTTGTCATTGCTGTCTATGGCAGCATCATTTGATCCCACATGCAATTTGAAGAATTTCCTTTTGTGGTGAAGCTCCTTCACAGCATACATACAACACAGTGAGGCCTAGTTCGATTTCCGATTCCCGAATGGCTCCCCATGTCAGAGGATAGAGTATATCTGCAGTGATGCCTTTTGTGGCATAAGGAAATTCAAGCTCAGTGGTTATGTCACAGACCATAAAACAATGACGAATTCACTTCAGTTCAAAAAATCGTTAAACTCTTCTGAATTTGGGTCATACACCAGATCTTCTTCTATTTTGACCTCATCCTGTAGAAGTCCTGTTTCTTATATTAGATGGACTTCAATTCATCTGAATCTATTTGATTGAGAATTACCATAGATAATTGTTTTCCAATTTCCATAATAGTATATAATAACTGCTTGCCATTGTGGGATTTCCTGTTTTGAGTCTGGTGCAGGTTGTTTACAGTTAGAACATCCTTTTTCTTTGGACCAATTCTGATCATATATTTAATATTTTTCATATAATGTTATAACATGTTATTAAAAAAAGAAGTTATTGAGATCTAGTTCTAGTTCTAAATTGGTACATAGATACTGTCCTGGAAATTAAACAAAAAATGGCATCAAAGAAAATGAAGTGAACAGTTGCAAGCAGGCCTCAAGAGAAGCCTAGCACTAAATGTAAATGCAGGACTGTAGAAGACTACTCTATGTCTTGTTGTACTGTCTTGTCCTGTTGCACTGTCATGTCCTGTTGTACTGTCTTACCCTGTTGTGTTTTCTGGATTGTACTCTCCGGTCCTGCCATTCTTTCTGGTTATTTTGTTGTAGTCTGGTCCAGTTGTAACAACGGTTCTAACTTGTTGTAACATAAATGGAGACCCATTTGGAAACATTAAATGATTGATTTGAATTTGAATTATTATTATTATTAATTGTTGCATTCTTCCAAAAAGCCAACCTCTGTGCTTCACCATAAGAAAAGCAGTTTTTAACAGTTTTAAGGAGATGTTAGGGGTCAGATATGAAAAATAAGGGCCAAGCATCTCCCATGGCATATATGTTGTCAGTGTTGTCTATGACAGCATCATTTGATCCTGCATGCAATTTGAAGAATTTCCTGTTGTGGGGAAACTCCTTCACAGCATAGATACAACACAGTGAGGCCTAGTTCGATTTCCGATTCCCAAATGGCTCCCCATGTCAGAGGATAGAGTATATCTGCAGTGATGCCTTTTGTGGCATAAGGAAATTCAAGCTCAGTGGTTATGTCACAGACCATAAAACAATGACGAATTCACTTCAGTTCAAAAAACCTTTAAACTTCTGAATTTGGGTCATACACCAGATCTTCTTCTATTTTGACCTCATCCTGTAGAAGTCCTGTTTCTTATATTAGATGGACTTCAATTCATCTGAATCTATTTGATTGAGAATTACCATAGATAATTGTTTTCCAATTTCCATAATAGTATATAATAACTGCTTGCCATTGTGGGATTTCCTGTTTTGAGTCTGGTGCAGGTTGTTTACAGTTAGAACATCCTTTTTCTTTGGACCAATTCTGATCATATATTTAATATTTTTCATATAATGTTATAACATGTTATTAAAAAAAGAAGTTATTGAGATCTAGTTCTAGTTCTAAATTGGTACATAGATACTGTCCTGGAAATTAAACAAAAAATGGCATCAAAGAAAATGAAGTGAACAGTTGCAAGCAGGCCTCAAGAGAAGCCTAGCACTAAATGTAAATGCAGGACTGTAGAAGACTACTCTATGTCTTGTTGAACTGTCTTGTCCTGTTGCACTGTCATGTCCTGTTGTACTGTCTTACCCTGTTGTGTTTTCTGGATTGTACTCTCCGGTCCTGCCATTCTTTCTGGTTATTTTGTTGTAGTCTGGTCCAGTTGTAACAACGGTTCTAACTTGTTGTAACATAAATGGAGACCCATTTGGAAACATTAAATGATTGATTTGAATTCGAATTATTATTATTATTAATTGTTGCATTCTTCCAAAAAGCCAACCTCTGTGCTTCACCATAAGAAAAGCAGTTTTTAACAGTTTTAAGGAGATGTTAGGGGTCAGATATGAAAAATAAGGGGCCAAGCATCTTCCATGGCATATATGTTGTCAGTTCTGTGTGTGACAGCATCATTTGATCCTGCATGCAATTTGAAGAATTTCCTGTTGTGGGGAATCTCCTTCACAGCATACATACAACACAGTGAGGCCTAGTTCGATTTCCGATTCCCAAATGGCTCCCCATGTCAGAGGATAGAGTATATCTGCAGTGATGCCTTTTGTGGCATAAAGGAAATTCAAGCTCAGTGGTTATCTCACAGACCATAAAACAATGATGAATTCACTTCAGTTCAAAAAATCGTTAAACTCTTCTGAATTTGGGTCATACACCAGATCTTATCTTATTTTGACCTCATCCTGTAGAAGTCCTGTTTCTTATATTAGATGGACTTCAATTCATCTGAATCTATTTGATTGAGAAGAACTTCATCCAGAATTTCACTTTCAATTTTTAACTTTATTTAACTTCATCTGCAAACCTTTTTGTAGAGATTAGACCTTTTTGTGGAGCATTTTATTTTTATTTATTATTCACATGTCAAGGTTTTACTTGCAGCTTTTAATTTTCAATTTTAATTTTTAAATTTGAAGATTTTTTGACTCGTTGAATGGGTAACATCTGACATTGTGGTATGTCTTTTAGTGAGCACCCCCTTCTCTTTAACCTCATCCTGGAAGATGCCAACACACAATTGGTTACCAGTATAAGACTGATCCATTTTTAAGAAGGCCAAAGTTTGACCTTTGATTCACCATAAGATTATCACATGCAAAGGCCTAGTTCCAATTAGCAAATATAAATGCCTAGTGATATTCACACTTCTTAGTTTAGGCTACCTTTTAAGATGAATGATAGAAATATGCTTTAATTTCAACCTTCAGAGATCAAATTATGTGAGAGATATGCAATGTTTTATAATTATATATTATATCACCTTTCTTGGTGGTAAACACATACAATATATCATAATAAATGGGCATGTCACTATTTCTGGTACCCTCCTTTCTTGTTTATCTTGCCATATGCAGTTCCCCTTATTGCCCAACTTGATTTGTTAACTCTATACATATTTGGATGTTTGTTTGCTCCTCCACATGGACCACATGGTCCAAAATACTGATCCTGGTTAATATGAGATGTCAAGAAGAATGTTAAGATGTATGTCAACTGAATTTTGGACATCAATATTATTATATAATTGATGGCAGTGTAGGTTATATGATTTGTTGGAAAGAGATAGTTGATTGTTGCATTGTTGTCTTTTTCTGTGTGGCTCACTATGTATACACAGCAGTTTATGACATGAGACAGATATGAGAAATAATGGTCCGCCACTTCAAAATGCATATTTGTTATTTTTGTGTACAATAGTATAATTTGGTTCTGTTTGCTATGTAAGAACTGAAAAATCTTGCCAAAATAGAATCAAATGGTCAAATTTCCTTTAGTAACTGAACTCTTAGACACTGTTGAAGCCCCCTAAATTGATTGATTATACCTTTAAAAATATAAAAAGTAAAATTACATTTTGCTCCCCTACTATCACTTGACTCCTGGCTTTTCAGTTCATGGAGTGTGTTTTGATACTTTTTCACAAGACTGGCTTTCTTTCACAGTTTGAGTGGTTGATTTTCTGCCTACATTGAAAAATAATATATGTAGGAGTAGAAAATGTAATAAAAAAATCGTTAACAATTTTTCTTTGATTATGTTAAACATTTTCTTAATCAAAATCATAAACAATTAATTTCAATATTTTATCCATATTACTCTACATAATTGCCACCATTAGCAAAGGATTTTTTATGTAATAGCCCAGATTATATTTCATCACTTTTAATTGTTCAAGAAAATAATTGAAAGGTCTTCACTAGTCATACCTGCGATAGTCAACTTTCTATATGACTATACAAAACTGCTTATTGATTAGTAAAACATGAGTACTTATTACCTTTAGGATATTACTCATTTTACTAACTCAATGTTGGTTAATAGGATAATATTATCTTTAACTAATGTAAAATTTCACTGATCATGTGACTCTCCTCTTTTCCTTCACATGAGAGGATCAGGTGTATGGCCACTGATTTCATAGAATTACACAATATCTCATTTAATGTTTAATGTTTTTTTTATTTATTCGGAGCAGAAAAGAGGTGGTGAATGTTTGTTTTTTTATTATATTTATTCAGAGCAGAAAAGAGGTAGTAATGTTGAAGGCTTTTCAGGAATGTTTTTATTGTATCCATCTGTTTTGTATTCCTTACTATCCCCTCCCTTTGATAAAGCTTGCAAAACAAATTAAACATCTCATTTGGTCCTATTGGCTATAAGCCAAGTATCGCACCCCTGGATGTGTTGTTTGCCACTGTTCAAATAAAGCCATATGTTGTAAAAAGGGCATCTTATTAAATTATGTTTTAAACTTCTTGATCATGCTTCTGTGCTTGCTCATTCTGCTTACCATTTTTATACATCCATAATATTGATTGATTAAGTTTGCTAAAAAAACTTTTACATGAATACATTTATGATTGGCATTGGACTTCCTGAAATAACAAGTTTACTTCAAGCTAAGAACTGTAATAAATATTAACTCCTTGTTGAGATCTCCAAGTCCAAAAGTTGCCTAGCCCAGGCCCCTACACATTAGTTTAATATTATCCCGATTGTTTCATGAGAACTGATCCACTCCTTCCTCAAAGCAAATAGTCTAAAGGAAGTTCCTCTAAAATTGTTATTAAATATACTATACTCGGTTCCAATTTATGGGTTGGTTAACTCAAAATCCCTCTGGTTTTGAATATTGCACTGTCCTCTTCTAACTCCCCTAGCAAGTCATTTGCTGCCACTAGCTCAAGTGGATTATCAAAACTTTTGTCGAGGTTCTTTTATAGCTGCTCTGTTAACTCCAATATATTAAAATGTCCGATACAAAAAAGACTGTTGGAGTGTTTGATACATCACTATTTCATGCTGGTTGCTAGATGTACATAAACATCTCGATTAACCATAAGTGGTCTTTTACTGCTTGGTCTTGTTGTACTTTTTGGTCCTGTTGTACTTTTTGGTCATCCTGTAAGCTGTTGTACTTTTTTGGTCCTGCTGTACGCTGTTGTACTTTTTGGTCTTGCTGTACGCTGTTGTACTTGGTCCTGTTGTACTCTTTGGTCTTGCTGTACGATGTGGTCATTTATTGTGACCAAATCTGATCATATGTTCAATATTTTTCAAAGAATCGTATAACATGTTATTTAAAAAAAGAAGTTATTGAGGTCTAGTTCTAAATTAGTACATACACTGTATATACTGTCATGGAAATTAAATTGTACTGCTTTGTCTCATTTTACTCATTTGTACCTGTTGGTCTTGTTATACTGTAAACTACAGCACCTCCTTGGGCATTAGACAATGAAGTCTGGTGAGGGGATAGTTAGTCCTTATGGTAAGATGCTTGAATAAGTGTCTTGCATGAATATTTTGCACACTGTAAGTGACTCATGATTTTATTTGCAAAAGCATACACTAGACAGTTTGATTAGAAAAAGATCGAAAGTCGAATGGTTAGTGCAATATACATAGAATTGGAGACAAAATTGGCTGATCTTAAGAAATGACTCATGAGGGTCAAATTAAAGTCTTGGTTGAAGATTGGGTTTACTCCAATCTCTACATCTTCACCATAATCTCAAGGTGTCATTCCTTCTTCAAAACTCTCCAAGGACCCCATCTCCCTTCTTCATTTATCAATACAATATTAAGAAGCTTAATAAGAGAATGTCCTGGTCCCATATTCTTTACATAAAGATTTAAACTTTTCTTTAAAAAATGTTGGAAGTGGAAAATACAAATATTTGAATATTTAAGGCCATATACAACTTTTTCAAAAATCACTTATTTCAAAATCTTAAAAATTTGGTCAATGAATGATGATAGAAAATACTGAATATCATTCTTTACATAGGGCCTTTAAGATTTGAACTGGAAATGTGCATATTCATCTAATTAATGTGGATCTCCACGGGAGAGTTTGCACACTATATATTGTTTTTTAACCTGGTTAAAGAGTTTTTTGTCTCTTTGTGAATTTGATTTGTCTGTAAATCAAGGTTGGGTCTTGGTTTTTACAGTAATTGTTTTGTTGGGGATAAATGTCGAATATATTATCTTACGGGCATTAATAGATTGTTCAATTATAGTGTTTGGGTCACTGTCAGAATCTATCATTTGTTTGTAGATTAAAAGCCACATCTGAGAATTTTGGATACTAACTACCCTCAACTTCTCTAGGTTATTCAATATATATCAAAAAGTATAGTCTATGGATATAGGCGTTCAAAGTAGCCTCCTTGGTGTTTGATAAATCTTTCTTGCCCAATCATCCACTTTTTAAACAGATTCCTGAATCTATTTCGAAAGATTTTCCTCCTTCCAATCATTGTACACATTCTTTAGCTATCTTTGAAGAACTGCCTTTCAATTTTCCTATAACTGCTGTACCATCTGTATAAATGGTAATGAGAGTTTTAAATTAAATAATAATTACAAAAAAAAACCATGAGTTGGTGGATGAGTTTTGGAAAATATAGTCATTAAAAATATTTGAAATTAAATGTTTAGAATAAACAAAGTTCTCATTTGCCAGAAAATTATACAAAATGCCTGAGAATGAATATAATAAATGCATTTTTGGGATCACCGATACAGCAAAAATCTGAGCACAGGAAAAAATGAACGCATTTCCTTTGGAATTTTCACACATTTTCCTCGGAATATTTCATACCTCCCCCCCCCCCATTGACAGAACATGAGCGTAGCGAGTGCGAACATTTTGAGATGTTCAAAAGTTGGTTATATGCAAAAAATTTGAACTAAAATGCTCAAAATGTGGGCCAGGGTGTTCAGATTTGGGCCAAGGTGTCCAAAATTTGAGGAAAGGTGTTCAATATTTGTAAGTCACTCATGTTAGGTTTTCCCAAGTTGACAGGCCTGCCTTCTGTACCCAAAGAGCATCCAAAATTAGATCTGTGTGCTGCTTTAGCAGCATCTCAAGAGGGTTTCTTACTTTGTCTTCAGTCATATTATCCACAATCTCCTGAAATAAATAACACTATAGTAGTAATTGTTAGAACAGTGACCAGTGGTTCATCAGGTTGTATGAGTCCATGATATATAATTTAGAACCCTTTTATAAAAGTGATTTGGAAATCATGAAAAAGATTGTAGGTCTTTATCTTTCAAGGATATGTTTGTATGTTCTTTGACTTGGGAGCAGCGGACAATGTCATCCTCAGACCGTATGTCCTCAATATAATCATCTGTGATTACAGACCCCTTTTGCAATGGAGACCACATCCCAGCAGGCAAAATATACTTCTTTATGTGTAGATAGACCTTTGCACAAAATGAAGGATAATATTTCTAAAAAAGTAGAATCAGAAGAAGTTTGATTGTCTAGAACCATAACTACCCTATGCGCATGTCAAGTTGTCCTGAGCCAAATGTCGCAACTTTTTCCAACTTTTCCCCACTTTTCCCTTTCCCCACTTTTCCCCGGGGATTCCAAATCATAACCACTGGTCCATTAGACCAGTAAATTATTTTACAGACCACCTGAAATTGAAATTCTGCTTGTCCTTTTGTCCAGCTTCAATATGGGTCCAAGGAAAACACTATGTTTGCTAACGGTATATTTTGTATGTTTAGGTTGTTGCTTTAAAAAGGGTTAAAACATATGTTTTGGACCTGAATTTCAGGTAGAGCTTTTTCTATATTATACCTTAACGATTTTTGAAATCACCAACATCAACAGGTTTTTGTTTGTCATCTCTTGTATGTGGGTAAGGCTCTCCTATGATATATTTACAGAAAGTGAGCCTTGTCCCCACCAAACCTTGTATCTCCCTCTGCCACTTGGTCTTTTTCTAGGGCCAACCCTCCCACCACCTTTATCAGGGTTTCCTCTTGTCTAAATGATTGAAAAATGAACCAAGTGAAAGAAAATCCAGTCATTTTAATATTCCTCATCCAAAAGCTTGACTTAAACAGGGATGAAATTTTAATCAAGAAGTGTGATGTCAAAAATCCCTAAACATATATATGTACTTCTCTTATGGGAACAGCCATACATAGCAGATCGGCATTTGCCTCTTTATTCACATAAAGCAGTCTTATTGGTGCATCTGTTCATATCAGCCAGTACATAGTTATTTCTGATCCCCTCCAAAAAACATGGAACATTGGTAATTTAACAAACTTGATTTCACTAAAATTACACTGTAAGGCTTGTACTCTAGCACAAATATCCTATGACTATGTTGTGTCACCATTCCAATTGCCGTATAGAAATGCAGACAAAATTCATATAACTGCCTGACAAATACATATATAACAATATTAGTGGCATTGATCTCTTTCAGATTTATGTGCATTTTCCACATCAGAAAAATATAGTTCGCCGAAGGATGTCTCGTTGATACTGTGTAAGAATTCTTCTACCTAAACATATCCACCTGCTTATTCTAAGGATAATTAAAAAGCACTGTTTTTTGTTTGTTTATTTTTTATTTCCTTTCAAGAAGAGCTTTTTCAAAGTATTGTGATTCTGCATTGATTTTCACAAACTCCGCAACATCTTCATTTGCAAATCTGTCCTCTCCTTCATTGTCTCGTGGATATATTCATTCAAACGTTTAAAATGATTAAATGAATATCATAAATGTGACAAACTTGGTTTTTATATTAATACATACAGTTCAACACATAAAATGAAACAAATATGATAATCTAGAGAGTTATGAAGAATATCATTTTTATCCATGAATGAATATCACCAAACTTCAGGAGTGATCGCGGGCGATATCCATGTGTTGAGTGGATAAAAATTACAACCCAAGAAAATCATAGAATATCATATTTATTCTATGGTTGCAAATTTTTCACCTTGATTTTGAAATGTTAAAGATTCTTCAAGTGTTATATCCATCAGATACCATGGGATATCACATCATGTAAGTCTGATATGATTTAAGTATGAAAACAAAAAGTTTTTATCCCCATATATTTTTAGTATCCATGGGATAGAGGCTTTTCCTGATTTATATATTAGTGATATGATTTTTATCCATGAGTGGATAAAAATTGCAACATGAGTAATTCTTTTTATTCCATAGTTAAAAATAGTTTTAAGACTTCTGATCAATCAGATTCTTGAAGACACCTTGATATGCTTGCAAACACACTGCGAAAGCTAGATGGTTCATACCCATTGTCAGCTTTCTCAGTCACATTTGTGAAAAGCTACCTTGTAATCCATTCAGTGTATCTTGTTCATCTGTAGTTCATCTATTGTTTTGAAAAAATATGATTTATATCAATGAGTGGATATTATCATACAAATTTGCTTGCAGTTTATCTAAATTTCCTTGCACTAGGTCATTATAGGCAGGTTGATTGACCAATCTTATTTTACTTGAGATCAAGAGCCAGACACGGTGTGACAATAAAATTGTGTGGATGTGCTCTCAACAAAGGGTCCTTTGTAACAAGGCAAAGTACAATTATAGGTCTTGTCATCATAGTTTTATCTGTCTGTGATATAGAATTAAGGGTCATTTTGAGGTATCTGATAAGATGTTGGCCATTCTTCGTTCTGTTGGCATAATTAACTTACTTATTAATAATAAGGTAAAATCTACGGGTAAAAACTGCAATGTTGTTTTATCACGGCTAGGTTTGAACATGAACATTGCAGGATTAAGTTTGTTCACATCAAATATGTTGAGAATACCAAGATCCTTGAAGAGGGGAGCTGATTTTGATTATATACAAGTCTAACTACAGTAAATGTTTTCGAAGAGTGTAAAGCCTATCTAGATTTGATTTGTAATTACTTCGCCATATCAAAATGCAAGGCATGTTTTTAAAGACATGTTAAGCAGATAAGTAGGTCAGAAGTTTGTTCACATCAAATATGTTGAGAATACCAAGATCCTTGAAGAGGGGAGCTGATTTTGATTATATACAAGTCTAACTACAGTAAATGTTTTCGAAGAGTGTAACGCCTATCTAGATTTGATTTGTAATTACTTCGCCATATCAAAATGCAAGGCATGTTTTTAAAGACATGTTAAGCAGATAAGTAGGTCAGTATTACATAATCATGAAAGGAATAAGTCTGAAAATACAATTGGTCAGAATGTACTAAAACCTGCTTGAAACTGAAAAACATTGCATGCTCTATTCCACACAATTTGGAAGCTTTTGAAATTCGCAGTAACAATGAATAAGCAGCCTGTATATAATCATTGCATAGAAAACACTTCATGTAGTGTTTATCAGATGTATTAAGTTGACCAAAATACTTCTTTGTTTACTACATACTGGACTAAAATATACTTGCACCCCTACATATATATGTTACTGTACATATTGTAGAATTAGCCCATAAGAGCTTTGTAAAATCAACATCTTATACTATCAACGTAATAGACGGCTTGCCCAACCTTACAGGCAAACTATTATAGACAAATTTGAAGATAAGACTGATATTGTCACATTAAATTATGATAATAAGTAAATAATATTTTTGTAATATTTTGCACGGGTATAACCATGCACAGTAGAATAATACACAGGGTTACCCTAAATTGTAGAAACATGAATATGTTTCTAACTTATAATTAATTAATTCATATAACCCAAGGATTTCACCTGTTCCTTTCCTGACCAAACCTTGTTTTATTTTTGATTTTTACAATAAAATAAACTACTCTATCATTTTTATTTCCATTTATTGACATGAGAACTCCAATGATCAATGGGAAAACAATGTCAAACTTGCACACTGAAATAGGTATTCCAGCAGGCCTTGGAAAATATGGCTAGAAAATACACCTACAGGGCTACAGGTTGACAAACTATTCCCCCTGAAAAGTTTTTTAAGGGTCAGATCACTAAATTCATGATTGCATTGAAAAGCTTTGAATGCTAATTTTCAAGAATGGATGTATTACAAAAGGAGAAAATATGAAGAATCATATCGTTTATTTCGAGTGATTATTTAGTGTCAAGTCTTGTCTCTAGTGACAGCATGTTACTGAATATCTCATCAAGTGACCTAAACTACAGCAGCTAAAAAAAGCATACCGAAATATTATAATTTAGTATGATTCAGAGAAAGGGATTATACAGAGATTAGCAATTTATCTATTATCTTACAATTTAGCTCAATTCTTGAATTTGAAGATATACTGCTATATTGTTTAATATGCATTATAACAGATCAATTTGATGGTAAGAACTAGTATGTGATATGATTGATTTTACCTTTTTGTCATCATTGCTAAGGAATATAATAATACCATTCCAATTAATGATAACTCACTTATTGTATTATTTCTGCTTGATACACATGCTGGAAGATATGCTTTTAAAATTAGTAAGCCATTACCAAATCTATGATAACCCTGTAGAAGTGAAAGGCACATTAAAATGAATATCACCCCCTTCAATCTATTTTTACAGGTTTTTATGATTATTTCACATTTTTCTATATTTTGCGTATCCAAGATGGTGAAGTTTCTTCATTTTTCTTCAAACATTTCGTCTTACCAATATTTATTATATCTGTCAATTTCAAGAAAAAAATCGCGCCGCTACGTTTGAAAATAATCCAAATTATGTCATTTTTCCAATTGAGCTCCATTATAAATATGGAATTTTCAAACTTAATATTTTAAAATTCTTCGTGGTGAAAAGTTGCATATTGAGGAGTTAGTTAATGTTATGGTGTAAAAAATTCAAAACAAAAAGGAATAAAGAAAAAATGCCACGGAGAAATCTCATTAACATGTCTTTAAATATGCGTCTTTTGTAAGGTATTCCTTATCTCCCTGCTTAGAAAATGTGTGAAGAGTGTATTGACTAAAAATGACGTCATTTTAATTGAATAAAAAGTGGTATTCACTAAAAATGACGTCACATCACTTAATTCCCGGGAATTTAGTAAAAAGTATTTTCATCCGATATGACAGATGGTGAAGTTGTATCACAAAGTCCTCCCAAGAAAAGGTTCAATACTGTATAACAAACGCTGGATAAAGATTTTACAAATGTGGACTTTAAATTGGAAGATCCGAATCTAATTTTTATTTTTATATATTATGGTGTGACAGAGATTGTGATTTATAACAGAATGTTAGCAAACGTTTGGAAATACGTTGAAACTAATGAAGAAATAATAAAAGAAATATTGAATTCTGTGATCGTTTAATATCTGTATATCTTTCTTAGGGATGTATTCACCTCGCCCTTCGGGCTGCAATGAATACACCTTCAGAAATATATACAGATATTCAACTCCACAGAATTCAATATTTGTATAGTATTCACTAAAAATGACGTCATTGCCAGTGAATACACTCTTCACATGTTTTCTAAGCAGGGAGACATAGCAATACCTCTATATATTTCTAGTCACATGGTATCTAATTGACCAATGAGAGAATGAGTATCACGAGCATTAAAAGCAGCTTAAACCCCTACTTTCTTTGGCGTTTATTCATCTTCATTCTTGATTTCCATTCATTGGAAGAATATTTTTTGCTCATGTCAGCATCGATAATTTTGATTTTCACTGCAGGTTTTTTTTAATTTCTGGCTCTACGGACTGAATAAATAATGAAATTAAAAAATAAACTCTAAAATGCTTCGTTTGAATTAAGAAATATAGACCCAAGAGCAGGGGTAGGATATTATCCCTGCTCTGAGGTCTATATTACGATTTGAACATGAAAACTCACCAAAATGTTTCGGATATTCATTATGGTCCACCATGACATCACACATGACACGTATTACCAGGGGTATCCTTCACGAATATACCCCAGGTGAAATGTTAACTTTATTTTCAGTTTTTAGAAGGCGTGAATAGTCATGTTCAAATTAGAACTCTGTATTACTCATATTCATTCAATTAAAAACAAATAATACATGGAACAATAATTTGTACATAGTTTGACACTGTTTATGAGAAAAAACAATGCATTTGATGTCAGGATTTGCTGTGGAATCGTGAATACAAATACAAATTTGCGAATCTCAGACTCATGAAATAATTTGTGAAATTTGAACTCCTAATTGAGACAAATTCTACAATACCTTGGTGACACAATTCAATGACTATGTAAATACTTATCTACACCACTTATATAAAGCTCCAATATTATTTGGAAACTTTCAGTTTCAACTGATTTTACGATGTTTATTTTCCCATGCAGGACACGGCAACAAATGCCATAACTTTAGTATGTTTCTCTTCTTACTTTTATCAACACAAAGACGATTATTCCGGCTATTTCTCTTGGTGAATTCCAAGTAAATGGATTATCCTCCTGACTGCATGCATAGAATATTTCTTACAGTCTTGATCCTCACTAATAAAAACTAAATCGACATATATTCTCAATGGTTAAGCATTTTTAACCTTTATAAATGGTGTCAACCATTTCAAAATCTATTTCAAATTCATAAAAGAATCAATTAAATTTGACCTATTTGGCCTATTTGAATACAATGGTCTTTGAATTGATTGGGGTTTGTAGAAAAAACTGGGTAGTAAATCCTCCATGCTGGGTTCAAACTTGGTACTCAGTACACGGTCGAAAAAAACGGGTACCCTAAAAACGAAAATACGAATATATAACATAATTAGATCATTAGAAAATGTGTAAGATTTGTTTTGAATTTACAAAAATGTATGTAACTTCCTTCAAAATTGAGCTAGAAGCTTCAAATAAAAAGCCTAGACTCTTTTCTTCCTCTATCATCATGGTCATATTTTCATTGGTTATCGGGGGGGGGGGGGGGTGCACCATCGCACCCCCTCCTGGCTACGTCTATGACATTGTAAGACGTAACAATTTACACTTCAGTGGACGTTACGTCAAAAATTGGGATAACTTAAATCATAATTAATAATAATCAAAATCTTACACGTTGCATCATGTAAATTAACACACGTCACCTCTCTGCTAAAATAACGATAGCTATTTACAGATTTCAAATCAATTCACGTACCAACATACAAACTATTCAAAATAGAGTAAGATTGATTTGTCATGTTTTTCAAATCGTCTTACAATGTCATAGGCATAGCCAGGAGGGGGTTTGATGGTCCCCCCATAACCAATGAAAATATGACAATGAGGATAAAAGAAAAGAACCTTAAAATGCTTTTATTTGAAGCTTCTAGCTCAAATTTGAAGGAAGCTACATACATTTTTGTAAATTCAAAACAAATCTAACACATTTTCTAATGATCTAATAATGTTATTTATTCGCATTTTCCGCTCTTTGGGTACCCGGTTTTTTCGACCGGCTACCGGGTACAAAGTTTGAACCCAACATGGGGGATTTACTACTCGGTACCCAGTTTTTTCTACAAACCCGAATTGATTGTGTGTCTGTTTCTGTTTGTAAACAAAACTTTCTGGGTCCAAGGCCAAGCTCCACCTACTGTAAACCTGATACTGCAATGAGCTTTTTTGCAGCTCTGAACCCATCAGCAGTTATGTTATCAAACCTAAAATAGCATATATAAATCATTTCTATCATATTTTGGGCACACTTTATAAACATTGCCATTTAAGCCTTTTAGAGGAATATGAAATTCCTGTTAAGTGGTTCAAGGAACATGAAAATCCTGTTGAGAGGTTCAAGGAACTTCCTAATCCCTCCAAGACCAATTTACCTCGATCTAATACCCAAATTAATAATGCTTTCTTGCTAAACTATTGGATGCTTCACAAATGAAATCATTTTAGTTTAAAATATTTTCTTAGAAATAGTAGTCTTGCATGATTTGAGCAATTTACAAATTACAAGTTTGGTATAGAAAAAGAACCTCAGTCAGGCCACAAAAATACCCAATCGAAATTCATAAACATTATCAATTATTGATTTAGTGATGAAATGTTCAAATAAATAGTGGAAAATGTCTGTCAAATTAATCGATACAGATAACATTAGTCTCATTTCAGTCAAAACCCCCTTACTTCCCATGGAAAATAAACTTCCTCAGACTCATGAAAATACAGGGTGAACCAGAAGTAACTTCAAGGATGTTACCATTAAGATACTACTGGCCAAATCTTCTTGAAAATTGGTATAGATAATTCCAAAACATTATTGCGTTGATACCTCAAGAATAGAGATTCTACTTACTGATCTGACATCACACAGAGCAAACTTAATTTTTTTTAATAGAAAATTGAATGAAAAATTAAAAAGACAATTTAATGATATTATTACACATTTTATTCAAATCATTTTTTGCACAATATTAATTCTTCATTCAGCAATGCATTTTTCACGTCGAAGTACCTTAATAAGTTCCAAGTCTTCTTTGCATTGAATCACGGCCTACATTATATTCAAAAGTCGAAAAATTAATGGCACAAGTTATGCACATATTTCTTACCTCAATTGATTTTAAACACCACCCTTAAAGTTCTTGATTCTAAAGACCACCCTTAATGTTCTGTTAAAGCCATTAAATTGCTGATGTATACCCTCCAATCTTTAAATCAATTTCAGTAATTTTTTGTGAATACATTAAAGCATTAGTGAGGTTCCATCAGGTGTAGTATATCAAATAATATCATTTCAGCTATGTCCATAATGTACTCAGCTTCTAAAGTTCCCCATTTAACCTCACTCTGTAATGTTCAAAAATGATTGCCAGTCACTGTATCAAAAATAGTTTACCAAAACATGGTATTAATATGATTCAACAATTTTTTTAAACTACTGAAGGCCTTTAATTAGTGCAAACATTATGCTTACATAAAAATATATCCACTTGTGTAAATTATCATTCTCCAACCAGTCTTAGAAGTGGAACATTTTCACCTGTATAATAAAAGGACCTGTCTTGATTTCACATTTGAATATATAAGCACTAGTGCACTTAGTACCCTAAGTGCAAAGTGCACTAGTGAAAGTACCCTAATGGTAATCTGGTAAAAAATATAATATTACTTTTCATGATTTTATAACATTTCCAGATATTCTACCAGATTAGCAGATTTTATGATAATTATTATGCACATTTAGTCTATTGATTACTTTATTATTGGACTTAAAAACCTGGTAAGAAAGCACAAGAGGGCTAGGGAAAACTCTTGCCCTTGACAATGTTCCATCCAATATGTGAAAGGTATGGATATGTTGAATGATTCTTTAAATGTGTACGTGAGCCTTCCCAAAAGTTGCAGATGCATTTGGTTCCTTTCTGGACATCTGTGTCTTCTACCTCTATTATTGATGTTATGAGTATTGGTTAATTTTTCAATTTTTCTTCAACAACTTGTATTACATTACATTGACGTTCCCCCAAAGTAACTAGTTGATGAACAGTGAAAGTGGTGGAACGAGTAAAACAAATACACAATATGCAAGATATAGTGGATCAGTTTCAGGATAAAGAATAACTAATGGCAGCATGTATAGACTTCAAATACCAATTATTTAGTGGCTATTATGACAGACAGTTATTAGAAAAATTGTCTGCATTGTATGCTACAAATTAAATGGTATCTCATCAATAATCTGCAGCAGATAACACAAAGGAACTTTTTTACGAAGACCCCCATGCAGTGGTGTCTTTGTTACTTATCCCAAGCCTGGATAAGTGGATTGGTCACTTATCCTAAAGACCGCCTCTATTACCTTATATGGCAAATTGTCAAGGGAACTATCAAATCGTTGATGTAACAAAATGGATGAATGTCCTGGTTAAAATTTTTTATTTTCTCGATTTAAACCTACTTTTAAGTCAAGTTGCAGATTATAATTTAGCACAAAGCTAGGAAATATAGTCTTAAAGTTTTAATAACTTTTTTAGATTTTTATATGTTTTGTAAATGAAGTTGCAATTCATATATTAAGCCCCTCGCTTTTGTTACATTGATGAAAGTCGGTTGTACGAACCAATGTATGTTACTTTGACGACTTACGTCAATGTAACAAAAGCGATGGTCTAAATGCATAAATTACAGCTTTATTGAAAAATCAAATTCCAAACCAAATGCATTTCTTAAAGGTAGTCTATATTGTCTAACTTTGTGCCAAATGAAAATCTGCAAGATGACTTATAAGAAAGTTTAAATCTAGATAACAAAAAACTTGTATTATATTACATTGACATTCGGTCAAAGTAACTAGTTGTGGAACAGTGAAAGTGGTGGGACGAGTTAAACAAATAGACAATATGCAAGATATAGTAGATCAGTTTCAGGATAAAGAATTATTAATGGCAGCATGTATAGACTTCAAATACCAATTATTTTGTTCACATATTATGTCAGGCAGTTATTAAAAAAATTGTCTGCATCAGTATGTAACAAATGTAATGGTATATCATCAATAATCTGCAGCAGATAACACAAAGGAACCTTTTCACGAAGACCCCCATGAAGTGGTGTCTTTGTTACTTATCCCAAGCCAGGATAAGTGGATCAGTCATTTAACCTAAAGACTGCCTCTATAACCTTATATGGCAAATTGTCAAGGGAACTATTAAGTCGTCGATGTAACAAAATGGATGAATGTCCTGATTAAGATTTTTTGTTTTCTTGATTTAAACCTACTTTTAAGTCAAGTTGCAGATTATAATTTGGCACAAAGCTAGGAAATATAGTCTAGTGTTAATAACTTTCTTCGATTTTGAATTTGTTTTGTAAATTAAGTTGCAATTCATATATTAAGCCCCTCGCTTTTGTTACATTGATGAAAGTCGGTTGTACGAACCAATGTATGTTACTCTTAAGACTTACGTCAATGTAACAAAAGCGATGGTCTAAATGCATTAATTACAGCTTTATTGAAAATCAAATTCCAAACCAAATGCATTTCTTAAAGGTAGTCTATATTGTCTAACTTTGTGCCAAATAAAAATCTACAAGATGACTTATATGAGAGTTTAAATCAAGAAAACAAAAAACTTGTATTACATTAGATTGACTTTCGGTCAAAGTAACTAGTTGTGGAACGGTGAAAGTAGTGGGACGAGTTAAACAAATAGACAATATGCAAGATATAGTGGATCAGTTTCAGGATAAAGAATTACTAATGGCAGCATGTATAGACTTCAAATACCAATTATTTTGTTCGCATATTATGTCAGGTAGTTATTTAAAAAATTGTCTGCATCAGTATGCAACAAATGAATTGGTATCTCGTCAATCATCTGCAGCAGATGACACAAAGGAACCTTTTTACAAAGACCCCCATGAAGTGGTGTCTTTGTTACTTATCCCAAGCCAGGATAAGTGGATCAGTTGCAATTCATATATTAAGCCCCTCGCTTTTGTTACATTGATGAAAGTCGGTCGTATTACCAATGTATGTTACTTTGACTACTTACGTCAATGTAACAAAAGTGATGGCCTAAATGCATCATATACAGCTTTATTGAAAAATCAAATTCCAAACCAAATGAATTTCTCAAAGCTAGTCTATATTGTCTAACTTTGAGCCAAATGAAAATCTGCAAGATGACTTATATGAAAGATTAAATCTAGAAAACAAAAAACTTGTATTACATCAGTTTCAGGATAAAGAATTACTAATGGAAGCATGTGTAGACTTCTAATACCAATTATTTCGTGGACATTATGACAGACAGTTATCAAAAAAATTGTCTGCATTGTGTGCTACAAATTAAATGGTATCTCATCAATAATCTGCAGCAGATAACACAAAGGAACCTTTTTACGAAGACCCCCATGCAGTGGTGTCTTTGTTACTTATCCCAAGCCAGGATAAGTGGATCGGTCACTTAACCTAAAGAACGCCTCTATTACCTTATATGGCAAATTTTCAAGGGAACTATCAAGTCGTTGATGTAACAAAATGGATGAATGTCCTGGTTAAGCTTTTTTGTTTTCTCAATTTAAACCTACTTTTAAGTCAAGTTGCAGATTATAATTTAGCACAAAGCTAGGAAATATAGTCTTAAAGTTATAATAACTTTCTTAGATTTTTATTTGTTTTGTAAATGAAGTTGCAATTCATATATTTAGCCCCTCACTTTTGTTACATTGATGAAAGTCGGTTGTATGAACCAATGTATGTTAGTTTGATGTCTTACGTCAATGTAACAAAAGCGATGGTCTAAATGCATTAATTACAGCTTTATTGAAAAATCAAATTCCAAACCAAATGCATTTCTTAAAGCTAGTCTATATTGTCTAACTTTGTGCAAAATGAAAATCTTCAAGATGACTTATAAGAAAGTTTAAATCTAGAAAACAAAAAACTTGTTTTATATTACATTGACATTCCGTCAAAGTAACTAGTTGTGGAACGGTGAAAGTTGTAGCACAAGTTAAACAAATAGACAATATGCAAGATATAGTGGATCAGTTTCAGGATAAAGAATGACTAATGGTCTAAATGCATCAATTACAGCTTTATTTAAAAATCAAATTCAAAACCGAATGCATTTCTTAAAGTACGATTATATTGTCTTAAACTTTGTGCAAAATGAAAATCTTCAAGATGACTTATAAGAAAGTTTAAATCTAGAAAACAAAAAACTTGTTTTATATTACATTGACATTCCGTCAAAGTAACTAGTTGTGGAACGGTGAAAGTTGTAGGACGAGTTAAACAAATAGACAATATGCAAGATATAGTGGATCAGTTTCAGGATAAAGAATGACTAATGGTCTAAATGCATCATATACAGCTTTATTGAAAAATCAAATTCAAAACCAAATGAATTTCTTAAAGCTAGTCTATATTGTCTAACTTTGTGCCAAATGAAAATCTGCAAGATGACTTATATGAAAGATTAAATCTAGAAAACAAAAAACTTGTATTACATCAGTTTCAGGATAAAGAATTACTAATGGAAGCATGTATAGACTTCTAATACCAATTATTTTGTGGACATTATGACAGACAGTTATCAAAAAAATTGTCTGCATTGTGTGCTACAAATTAAATGGTATCTCATCAATAATCTGCAGCAGATAACACAAAGGAACCTTTTTACGAAGACCCCCATGCAGTGGTGTCTTTGTTACTTATCCCAAGCCAGGATAAGTGGATCGGTCACTTAACCTAAAGAACGCCTCTATTACCTTATATGGCAAATTTTCAAGGGAACTATCAAGTCGTTGATGTAACAAAATGGATGAATGTCCTGGTTAAGCTTTTTTGTTTTCTCGATTTAAACCTACTTTTAAGTCAAGTTGCAGATTATAATTTAGCACAAAGCTAGGAAATATAGTCTTAAAGTTATAATAACTTTCTTAGATTTTTATTTGTTTTGTAAATGAAGTTGCAATTCATATATTTAGCCCCTCACTTTTGTTACATTGATGAAAGTCGGTTGTATGAACCAATGTATGTTAGTTTGACGACTTACGTCAATGTAACAAAAGCGATGGTCTAAATGCATTAATTACAGCTTTATTGAAAAATCAAATTCCAAACCAAATGCATTTCTTAAAGCTAGTCTATTTTGTCTAACTTTGTGCAAAATGAAAATCTTCAAGATGACTTATAAGAAAGTTTAAATCTAGAAAACAAAAAACTTGTTTTATATTACATTGACATTACATTGACATTCCGTCAAAGTAACTAGTTGTGGAACGGTGAAAGTTGTAGCACAAGTTAAACAAATAGACAATATGCAAGATATAGTGGATCAGTTTCAGGATAAAGAATGACTAATGGTCTAAATGCATCAATTACAGCTTTATTTAAAAATCAAATTCAAAACCGAATGCATTTCTTAAAGTACGATTATATTGTCTTAAACTTTGTGCAAAATGAAAATCTTCAAGATGACGTATAAGAAAGTTTAAATCTAGAAAACAAAAAACTTGTTTTATATTACATTGACATTCCGTCAAAGTAACTAGTTGTGGAACAGCACTGTATGTACAGTGATCATCTACTATTAAAAGTGTGTGATCAAAGACTCGACAAGATGCGCAAAATTCAAATATTTTGTAACGGTTATTTTTAAAAGATTTATTAGTGTTAATATAACAGGCTACTGGTGATTCAATTAGGTTTTGTAGGCACAAGAACACCCATATGCTTTGAGAAATATATATCAGTTTGACCATTTTTCGCAAATGTTATTGATTTTACGATGTAAAGATATAAATGCGATGTAATATGTGTTATTTTATTTAACCTTCTGCACTCTGACTTATTTCAGCAAATATATACCACGCATCTGACTTATTTTTCAAAAATGATATGCCTGGACTAAATAATTAATATCTCGATAACTACTGAATGAATCTGGATAAAATTTTCACAAAGGGAAGATACACTAGCGTGGCTCATGAGAAAAATGTTCTCATGAATTTTTTTCGTACATAAACACGACTGGGCATAAATATACCATGAATACTCCTCCAGAATCCGCCGTTTCGCCCCTCGGGAGATTCAACGTCTGGTCAGAATCCAAAACTGAATTTGCAGCGATCGAATGTTCATCTTTTCAGTTCAGAAAATATTCTAGTTTCTATTTTTGATGACCATTATCGGCTTCCAAGAGCCTAAAGAGCTCGAAATCGCAATCCATTTCCTCCACATTTTCGTTGTGATCGCATTTTGCCGTCATTTTGTACGATTTGTCCACTAAAAACGACTTAAACACTGTTTAAATTGTTGAATTAAGAAATATTTTTCGAAACATCGCCATTTCTAGGTCAACAGGAAGTCACCTACTAAGGACTGAATAAATCGGGCAATCTAATTGGATCATAAGAACGGCGGGAAAAAGTAAAGTTTTCAAAAGTTAGATTTGTGTCGTCCGGATCCGCCGGTGGATTCTGGCGGTAGTTTTGAATGGGCGGATGCGGTCGCCGGTGGTCTGCTAAAGGTTAAAAAGCTTAAAAATATAAAAAACAATAGAACATTTTTACTCTCTTTAATTTTTAATACTTATGTAGGGTCTTGGGCTTCCATTTGACCATGATGAAATTCACGTTTCCTCTTAAATAACATGGAATAAATATTCTAACACAGAAACGAATGGATCAGCCTATAGCGTGAGTTCCAGCAAACCATACACCCCCAAATGTATGTCCAATATAAACATGTACATCACCGTTCACTGATTCAGTCAATTAAAAAATGGTCACTGTGTGTGCGTACATTTTGTTTCTGCCTAGGTTTGAATACATTACCATTAAATGATATGTACACTGTACAGTAGAACCTGCTAAGTGAAAGACCTCTTGAAGCGTTACACCATATAAATGTAACAGTTTTTAAAGTCCCATTTCAGTCCATTTATTTTACCCTCTGATTCCAAGGAACGAGAACTTTACACCTTGGCATCCAAGATGATTGTCGAATTGTAATGCAAGAATTGAATAAATTATAAATGAAAATGCATGTCACTGTATCACCCATTGTCATGATTGTGCCTGTTTTGGACATTAGGTCTCATAATAAACTTATAAAATATAATATATAATCTGAATTGTACATTATCTATTTTATTGGGGAGTTTAATCAGGGTTTACGAAAAACACTGACCACCGACCACTGACTAGTCACTCTCCACAGTTTGGTACTTGTGGTCGGTGGTCGGCTGACGGTCTTTTACACAAAGATGAAAAAATGCAAAATTAGAAGTAAAACTAAAACTGGGAATCCAGTGACTATAGTACCTTTACTAGGTCGTGATTTAAAAACGTATAATTAATCATTTCAAATCACAATGAAAACGTTACATCGTCGTGGTGTGCAATGTCATATTTTTTTGTTTCAGTTGTTAGAAGACAAATTTCATCCTGGTTAGTCACTTTGGAAAAAAACGCATGTAACATTGCATTAAGTTCATTCATATGAAACGCAATAACAAAAACACACAAACATCGTCGATGTTGACGTCGTAACGTTATGTTTGATTTTTCAGTTGTTAAACATCAACTGGTAAAAACTACATTTGGTATGACAAAAAGAGCTTTCTAATGGTGAACTGAAATGGTAAGTCACTTTTAATCCCGATAAGAGAACGCATGTAACATTATATCGTGTTCAGTATTCAGTAGGCTATGACGATAACAAATCATTTTTGTTTCGAAATTGTTAAATTTCAGTAAAAAATTAGGATAGATTCCCATAGAAATGATAGGTTGGTTAATGATAGGTTAGGACCTAAGGCGGGACAATTAATCGAGAGGAGACGGTCATGACCAATTTGTTTGCTTGCCATTCGTTGCAAGGTACAAAATCGGTAAAAAACGTTGCCTAGTCCAACGATTGACATTCAAAATCAAATTATTAGGAGGCCCCATCGGGGGGCCTCCTATCAATTTTGTAGATATTATTCTTTATTAGACTCCAGATTGAAAATCTGGAGTCTATTGCTTTTGCCAGTTTTCTTATTATTATTCTTTCTTTCTTTCCGTACACGTTTTCTCAGCAACTAGAAGAGCTTACTTTAACCTACTTACATGGCTAACATAGCCCATCGACCTAGTTTCTGGGAAATTAGGTCAACTTTTTATCTAGGTCAAAGGTTAAGAACTAGGTCATATCTTACATTTTTAACATTCTGTCAATTATCTTCGTCATTATTTATCGAAACACCTGGATGTACATCTCATTGTGTAGCTTAGAAAAAAACAAAGCGAGAGTGTGCCATCCGTTTTTTGATTACTCTTACCGATTTTGAGATATGGCGTCCGGAAAGTAGGTCAAACTTTAAAGTTAACCAAATTTATTAAATGAGCTATGAAATAAGTGTAGAATTTACTCAGGAATCTGAATCTGCAAACCAAATTCCGATCCGACCTCTGGTTCGGAAGTTATGGCGTTTTGAAAACTCAAAAATCGCTAAATTTGGTGCCCATGTTAAGTCAATGGGAAAAAAGATTTTTTTGAAGTGAAAAATACGGAATATAGACTGAGTTCAGCTTCACATTATCAAAGCTTTTAAAAGAAGGGGACCTCAAAAGCCATCTAGCTTCAAAATTTGGACACCAAAATGCCTAGGTCAAAATCTAGGTCAAATTCATTGGTTTTCCTTATTTTTTCGATTCTGACACTACACTTTAATTATATTCTTCGAAATTATGTATACATGTAACCAAGAGTGTGCTAATAGCGTTAGCCTTTTGCCGTCAGAAAGTATTTTGACCCACTTTTGAGATATGGTGTCCGAAATGTAGGTCAAAATAAAAAGTTCTCCAAATTTAACGTTTGAGTTATAAATTGAGAGTAAAATTTTCTCAGAAATCCGAATCTGCAAACCAAATTTCGATCCGACTTCCGGTTCCGAAGTTATGGCGTGTCCAAAAAGTAGGTCAAAATGAAAATTCGCCAAATTTAACGTATGAGTTATGAATTAGGGGAAGAATTTTGTCAGGAATCCGAATCTTTAAATCAAATTTAGATCCGACTTCCCGTTTGAAAGTTATGGCGTTTTGAAATTTCGAGAAAAATCGATCTGGTGTTATCCTGATAGAAAGTCAAGGAAAAAAGATTTTTTTGAAGTGTAAAATACGAGATATAGATTGAGTACAGCTTAAGATAATGAATTCCTATAAAAGAAGGGGACCTCAAGAGCTACCTAGTTTCAATATTTGGACACCAAAATGCCTAGGTCAAAATCTAGGTCAAATTCATAGTTTTTCCTTATTTTTGCGATTCTGGCACTACACTTTTAGGATTTGCTTCAAAATTTTGTATACAGGTAGCAAAGAGTGTGCTAATAGTGTTAGCCTTTTGCCGTCAGAGAGTATTTTGACCCACTTTTGAGATATGGTGTCCGAAAAGTAGGTCAAAATAAAAAATTCTCCAAATTTATCATATGAGTTATGAATTAAGAGTAGAATTTTCTCAGGAATCCGAATCTGCAAACCAAATTTCGATTCGACTTCCGGTTCCAAAGTTATGGCGTGTCCGAAAAGTAGGTCAAAATAAAATTCGCCAAATTTAACGTATGAGTTATGAATTAGGGGTAGAATTTTGTCAGGAATCCGAATCTTTAAATCAAATTTCGATCCGACTTCCGGTTCGGAAGTTATGGCGTTTAGAAATTTCGGAAATTCGATCTGATGGTATCCTGATAGAAAGTCAAGGAAAAAGATTTTTTTTGAAGTGTAAAATACGAGATATAGATTGAGTACAGCTTAAGATAATGAATTTCTATAAAAGAAGGGGACCTCAAAAGCTACCTAGTTTCAATATTTGGACACCAAAATGCCTAGGTCAAAATCTAGGTCAAATTCATAGTATTTCCTTATTTTTGCGATTCTGGCACTACACTTTTAGGATTTGCTTCAAAATTTTGTATACAGGTAGCAAAGAGTGTGCTAATAGTGAGAGCATTTTGCCGTCAGAAAGTATTTTGACCCACTTTTGAGATATGGTGTCCGTAAAGTAGGTCAAAATAAAAAGTTCTCATAATTTAACTTATGAGTTATGAAGTAAGGGTAGAATTTTCTCAGGAATCCGAATCTGAAAACCAAATTTCAATCCGACTTCCGGTCAAAAATTCCGACTTACCTACCTACTTACCTACTCGGCTACCTATTCAGCTACGAACTCAGCTACTTACTCAGCTACCTGCTCAGCTGCTTACTCAGCTACCTACTCAGCTATTTACTCAATTACTTAATCATCTACTTACTCAGCTTCCTACTCAGTTACTTACTCAGCTCTTTACTCAAGTAAATCAATCTGGAGTCTTAAATTGAACTTTGTTCAATTTACCAATCTAGTTATTAGACTCCAGATTGAAAATCTGGAGTCTATTGCTTTTGCCAGTTTTCTTATTATTATTATTCTTTCTTTCCGAACACTTTTTCTCAGCAACTAGAAGGACTAACTTAAATCTGCTAACATAGTCAACTAGGTAATGATACCTAGTTTCTGGGAAATTAGGTCAAATGTTTATCTAGGTCAAAGGTCAAGAACTAGGTCAAATCGTGGTTTTTCACTATTTTACAAGTTTTCTCAGTCGTCCTTTGGTATTTTTGCTCCGGGTTTTTTTCATCATGTTCCTTAGAAAAAGCTTATTGCGAATAGTAAACCGTTTTTTTGATTACTCCTACCGATTTTGAGATATGGCGTCCGAAAAGTAGGTCAGAACATAAAAAGTTCTCTAAATTCAACGTGTGAATTATCAAATAAGTGTAGAATTATCTCAGGAATCCGAATCTGCAAACAAAATTTCGATCCGACTACCGGTTCGGAAGTTATGGCGTTTTGAAATCTCAAAAATCGCTAAATTTGGTGCCCATGTTAAGCCAATGGGAAAAAAGACTTTTTCGAAGTGTAAAATACAAGATATAGACTGACACAACGAGAAACACTATATAATAAACATCAATACGACGAGATAATAGATTTATTATCCAAATTGAATAATAACTAATAAGATCAGTTACTGTTGAATAACATTCTGCCTGGGATTTGTTATTAATCATATAGAAATGTCTTATCCGAACAGCTTACATGTACGTATTATCCGTTGCGGCGATTAACAATTTTACATATCTAATTAGCTAAGTAAATAAACATGCGTCGACGCAGTCGCAGTTGACTATGAAAAGCTCAATCATCAATCTTATTTTTATTTTCTTGATTTAAAGATTTATTATGTTTAAAAAAGAAAATGTTTGATTTTTAAGTTCAACCTTTAATTCTTATTATCAAGAACGCGCATGCAAATTCGCCAACCATGTACATTGTTTGCAGTCTGAGCAATTTAATGTAAATCATTGTATATTTTTCGATATACTGTAATACTATTCATTATTTGTAAAATTGAACCGAGTATAATCTAAAATTAATCAGCTTTAAAGAGAGAATCAGATCTAGCGAGCAGGCTAAACAAAAAATTGTTTCAATTTTAGAATATTTTTGGCTCGTGTCATTCCTTGTCATGTCTATTTTCTAAAAATCACAAAAGTGCATACTTTATTCCAGGAAAACTAAAGATATTTACAATAATGTATTATTTTTCTATAAGAATGGTTACCATTCTTATTATTTGGGAGAATTTAAACATTTTTCACTCATTTTTGCACCTTGAATCATTCATAACTTCATCAACTTATAACATATTGTGAATCTTTTCGGAGATATTGTATTTGATATTGTAAGGATTAGATTGGTAGGTCAATTATACATTTTGCTTGTACTTTTGTCACCCCCTATAGATCAGATTCTGCCTTTAAATACATTATATGTCATAAAAGTTGCCTTAAAACAATACAATTCGTGCGTTTGTAAATGCTCTAAAGCCCCGCTAGTATACGAACGAATCCTAAATAGAAATGAGTAAAATTCGTTCCCATTAGTGTGTACACGTTCTGGCACCGAGACTTCTCCTTTAAATCAAATCAGTCCACTAGTATGAGTTTAGAATGGACAGAGGGACGGATGTCTTCATTCAATGGGATGATTAAGATATTTCAAAACCAGTGTCATTCTTCTATGCATACATCACTCCAATCATAACATAAAACAAGCTGTTTATTTTAAAACTATTCTTTACGAATCTATGATAAGTGTATAATGTTCAATCATACAAATCGCAGTCAGTGATTGTTCTCCACACTCACCCCTCCCCTTCCTGACATGAACTATTTTGTAAAACCATTGACAGTGTGGAAAGGATTCTTACACTCGAGTGTCAAGGGGGGGGGGGCAGTTACAGAAATATACAAGGCGATGGTTCAAATTTGACAATTTTCAAAACTGCTAAACATGGTGAAAACTTCACGTTTTTAAAGAATGCTTTCCCGGCGAGTGGTTTGCTCTGGATTGCGAGAGAACAAAAACTTTGAGTTAGGATTTTTCCTAATACTATCTATACTAAACAACTTTTTAAACCGTCTCTGACTACATATCATGCCAATTAATACCATTATTGTGTTGACAGGATTAAATATGATATCTATGGAATTATAATTTAATGAACTCAATAGTCTAAATGATAATAAGTTCATAATTTAGTCTTGGCTGACTAGTCTTGCATCATCAGAGTTGGATTGCAAATACCTCCCTAAATCAAATATTTAAAATTTACAAATTTACTAGTGTACGGGGTGGGGAAACAAGTCTCCATCCAACCACTAAAGTTTAAAAGGAAGACTATAGTGTCCCGTGAATTCATTATAATTATCTTAGACAATAGTGAAGCGGTACAATCATTGGAGTGTTAATTAATCGGTATGCAAGTTTGATTTAAAATAACTCCTTTGGATCAAATATTTAAATTCTACTAGAATGCGGGGAGTGGAAACAAGTCTCCATTCAAGCACTAAATATCAAAAGAAAGATTTCAGTACCCACTAACTTCACTCCCGGACTTCACTATTCACCACCACCTCTCCCCTTCCCCAAGTATCCCTTATGACCCCAGAATGTTCGTTTCTGTGCCCCCCCCCCCTGTCCATGGCCAGTAAGTAATCTATGTGTATATTGGCTCCCTCCCAAAGGTGGGAAAACCAGATGCAGGCATAGACATTGACAAGGTGAGGGGATTTAAATATAAAAATAGTCTTGTTTTTGGCTCCGACTTATATATTTTGGCACTGTTTAACGAAGCCGGTTTAAGGAATGAGAGGCAGAAATAATTCCTAGAAATAAGATGGTCTAATCGCGATAGCCGCGACCCCTTTGTCTTTATCCTTCCACAATCGGCAGATAAGAGTGGCTCTGGCATACCAGAATGAGATGGCCTGTCTTTACCGTAATCAAGATATGGTACCTAACCGCAGATTAAGATTGTTAAAACGCTGAAAATAAAACTTGATTCCTCTCAATTTACATAAAAATGAAACAGATTAGATTCGAATCTCAGTCACACCAGCACCACTGGTCAAAGGAAGTACAAATATCTATATTAATCAAATGTCTGAGAATTTGATAACTGTCTGGGATCCAATGTTAATTTTATTGAAGCAAACTAAGAAAAGATGAATTTTAAACGTTTAGAGGGAAAAGTCAAATATGCATTGATACCCTAAAAATAATTCATTAAAGTGTCGTACACATTTTATAACATTTATATAAATAAAACAAATAAAGCACAACCCTAATGCCCTATAATGAATTCATATCGGCGCTAAACGGCCCTTGCAATAAAAACGCATCGAAGCAGGGAATGCTTGGAAAATTCTTCCGAAACTGACTTTTGTTATTTCAAAATTGAAATATGCCTAATTCCTATGAACACGCGATCTTTTTCCCTGGGTTTTACTCTATTTTAGATTTACTAGAAAAATGTTTATATGATGATTGCGTTTGCTTCTCACGAGTTCATTGAAACGTTCAGTCGTAAAACTTTAGAGATCAAAAGACTAATTAGGCACCTGATTGCGAAAGTTTGATTGCATTTCGATCGCCGGGATTTTACAAACGTATTGTTTAAGTATCGATCGTGTTCTTGGGATCTTGATAACTTCCTATTTTAAGTTTTGGGTTGAAAGCAATGAGTATGTCCACATAATGAAACAATATCCCTTTATATTAGTCCAATCGGAATTTGCATAAACATACCAGTTTTATATTGCAAAAAGAACTGTAATTAATAGCCTACATAAAAGCATCATGATAAATAAAACATTAAAGCATATATAAAGCCTATTGTTATCGCACCCATCGCACCCCCCCCCCCCTCCTGGCTACGCCTATGGATATTTTGGCAACTTTCACGTTAACCCCGCCCCCTAATAATTCTTGCGCCCCCTCTAAATATCAGACCCGTCAGGCGTTGAGGCATGGATCAGGATACCCTGACTCCCAAGCTGTGCGACTTCTGGTAACCGCTACACCTATATTCCCGGGGAAAACGCTTTTAGAAAAATTGTCAAATATGGTCGTGTGTGGGCGGAGGAGGAGGAGAGAGGTGCGTGCATTGTGTGCGACCCTTCATCAGTTGTGTACCTTATTTTTTGTATGAATTTCTTCCGAATAGTTATGCTAGAGGGGTTCTGATATTTATTTCTGTTTTCAAATGAAATAATTTCACCCTTGCCCGACTGACTTGTAGATAATGCACGAATCAAATAGCATGGAGATCAGATAATCAGATTGATTCGTATTTTCGCAATCAGATGAATTAACTTATTGTTTTCTTTGATCAAAAGGCGGTTTGAAGCTACTTTTACAGGATTTGTAAATTCGCAATCAGACTAGCTTATTTTAATATTTAGTCAGTGCAAGAGGAGGGGACTATAATGTAGAAAATTGTTTTGATATCGACACTAACTGAATAATTTATCACAATTGTTAAATAAACAAACAGAAACAAGTTTAAAAATGAGAATAGAGGCAAAAAAGTCTATACATAAAATGTAATTAAAACCCGGGAATTAAAAGCAATTTTAGACTGTTAGATGATCTCTTCTGTAATCAAGGTGATGTTGGTACACTTCCGCCGTTAGAAAAACAAAGACTAAGACAAAGACTATAGCAATTAATCCTTTTGTAATCATTAAATGTTAGATTCTTATTATTTTGTTGGACAATGTTCAGACTTCTGACTAAGATTAAATCATTTATGTTTGTATTTAAAAATAGTATTTCAATCAGACAGACGTTCTAATGAGTTAGAAAAATACATTTGTCCATTTCCTCTCAAGAAGTTTTCAAAGGTAATCAAGTCGATTTGTTTGAGTGTTTAGCATTGTTTTTCATAACTTGACGCTTCCATGAACAGAATGACTTTGAAATGAGTTTTTATTATTTTAGCTTTTATACGGACATGCTTATTGTATATTTCTATATGAACGTTGTAGTTATGTGATGTAACATCGCCCCCCCCCCCAATTACAGGTATACAAATTTAGGTCGGAATGCATTAACTTGCAATTAAAAGCAATTTTAGACTGTTAGATGATCTCTTATGTAATCTAGGTGATGTTGGTACACTTCCGCATTTAAGAAAACAAAGACAAACAAAGAGAACTAAGCAATTAATCCTTTTGTTATCATTAAATGTTAGATTCTCATTTTTTCGTGGAAACTCCCATATTCATTCACATAATGTCTTACAGCTATTTCGCAAATGACATAATCCTAAACAACATAATATTGCAGAACTGAGCGAAAAGAAAGGTGGAACAAATCAGATTAAGATATTTTATTTTTGAAATGCACAAAGGGCAACAGTTGAAGAACAAAAGTTAAAGGCGTTGTGAAATAGATCGTGCTTTTATATGATCCCCTTCTATAGTACCCTACCCTTTGCATTTGTTCGACTTCACTTCTCTAATGAGAGTTTCGTCTTCTCGTAGTTTATAATTAGACTCTGCACGCAGCGTAATAGTGCCCCTATTATCCATGTTCATGTTCTCATTTGATTTTTCATCAGTTATGACTTGGTAACATTTGCTCCGATTTTCATTACGGCGCCCGACCGATTGAGTATTTTGTTCAGAATTGAATACAATTTTGAACAAAATACTCATCGGCCGGGCGCCGGTGCTGAAAATCTGAGCAAATGTGACCACGGCATTATAAAAGCATAGTCTTTAATACACGAACAGATTCAAAATGGGACTTTATCTATCAGAGAAATAAAAATGGAAAATTTGTATTCTGAAAATATTAACTGATGCATTGGTTAGTATTAAATATTAAGTTTTACAGTATGTACGCCAAATAAATACTTTTATAGTTTTATGTGCATTCAAAGGACCCCGTTTGTAAAATTGATAGAAATGAATAGTTTTATTATCGGGAAAAACTGAGAAATATCTACCAGATTCGCCAGAATAGTCATCATCATATCAGTGCGAAATATTAGCAATATTTATTTTCTATGCGATATACACCTGATATTGATAGCCTTCCACGATCATGGTCCGTTGACATCATCAACCTTGTGATTTGCCATAAGTGATTAACCAACATTTTTTAATTAAAAGTCGGGGTTGACGTTTCTTGACTTTTCACACTGTCATCAAAACAAAACATAATTTGAAAATAAAAGGCATAAAATGGCCATTAAAAATACATTTTTGAACAAAAGTATCAACTTATATTACACTGCACGCAAATACAAAGTGAAAAGAACGTGTTCCCGGAGATTGAAATACGGATCGGTAAGTCAACAAATCTATCTGTTAAATAAACAAGCTTAACCTATGTCTGCGATTGTTTGTCTGAGTGGCCAGATGTTATCCGTTTCGGATAATAAATTTCTGAGAATACTACTGATATCTAAAATACATCTTCCGTGATATTTTTCATAAAACAGGCATCTTAGCTGCAATTTTGAATAATAGCGTAATTCCTTGCACAATATAAATTAACCCGCCTCTGTTTAATTCAAATATGCATTACCCTTAAGATTTATATACTTAGACACCTTTCATTCTTGATTCGGATTTTTATCTTGTCTTCATCTAAATCTGTGGATTAATAACAGTTTTTAGTATACAAATTGAACATACAAAATGTAGCGTATTGATTACACGTTACAGTGGCGTAGCCAGCTTTCAGTCGGGGGGGGGGGGGGAGGGGTGCGATCGTGGCATTAAAAATGTTTTTGAAGATTTGTTTTGAATTTTACAAAAATTGGTGCAACTTCGTTCAAAATCGAGCTAGAAGCTTCAAAGCATTTTAAGACTTTTCTCTTCTATCTAATGGTTCTATTTTCATTGGTTATGGAGGGGGGGCGGTGCGATCGCATCCCATCGCATCCCCCTGGCTACGCCTATGCGCTATATTAATATAACAAGGTTATCAATATCATGCCAATAGTTACCCTGCGTGCAGAGTCTACATGTAGTTAAACTACAAGACGAAGACGAAGCTCTATTTTAAGAAGCGAAGTCAAACGAATGCAGAAGGTAGCCAATAGTTAGATGGTTAACTAATATTAACACAAAATAATAATACACGATAATCAAAAAAATAAACCTCGGTATTCGGGCCTAAAATCCAAGGATACGTGTACCATTACTTAAGTGTAAGCTGCAATACCATATCGGATACCTGTACCATTACTCAATAATAACCACTAGTAAGACCATAATACCAAGCTTAATAACCATCTTAGTGCAATTTATTCCATACGATTTTGTCTTGTGTGAGTACAGCTTAACATAATGAATGCTTATAAAAGAAGGGGACCTCAAAAGCTACATAACTTCAAAATTTGGACACCAAAATGCCTAGTCAAAATCTAGGTCAAATTCACAGCTTTTCCTTATTTTTATGATTCTGACACTACACTTTAATAATTTGCTTCAATATTTTGTATACAGGTAGCAAAGAGTGTGCTAATAGTGTTAGCCTTTTGCCGTCAGAAAGTATTTTGACTCACTTTTGAGATATGGTGTCCGAAATGTAGGTCAAAATAAAAAGTTCTCCAAATTTAACATATGAGCTATGAATTAAGGGTAGAACTTTCCCAGGAATCCGAATCTGCAAACCAAAATTCGATCCGACTTCCGGTTACGAAGTTATGCCGTGTCCAAAAAGTAGGTCAAATTAAAAATTCGCTAAATTTAACGTATGTGTTATGAATTAGGGGTAAAATTTTCTCAGGAATCCGAATCTCCAAAACAAATTTCGTTCTGACTTCCCGTTCAGAAGTTATGGCGTTTTTAAAGCTCAAAAATGGCTAAATTTGGTGCCCCATGTTATGGCAATGGGAAAAATATTTTTTTGAAGTGTAAAATATGAGATATAGACTGAGTACAGCTTTACATAATGAAAGCCTATAAAAGAAAGGGACCTCAAAAGCTATCTTGCTTCAAAATTTGGACACCAAAATGCCTAGGTCAAAATCTAGGTCAAATTTATAGTTTTTACTTATTTTTGCGATTCTGACACTACACTTTAATTATTTGCTTCAAAATTTTGTATACAGGTAGCAAAGAGTGTGCTAATAGTGTTAGCCTTTTGCCGTCAGAAAGTATTTTGACTCACTTTTGAGATATAGTGCCCAAAATGTAGGTCAACATGAGAGGTTCTCCAAATTTAACGTATGAGTTATGAATTAAGGGTAGAATTTTCTCAGGAATCCGAATCTGCAAATCAAATATCAATCTGACTACCGGTCAAATATTCCTACTTACCTACCTACCTACTCGGCTACCTACTTAGCTATCTACTTCTCAGCTACCTACTCAGCTACATACTTAGCTACTTACTCAGCTACCTACTCAGTTGCTTACTCAGCTACTTACTCAGCTGCCTACTAAGCTACTTACTCAATTACTTAATCATCTACTTACTCAGCTTCCTACTCAGTTACTTACTCAGCTCTTTACACAAGTAAATCAATCTGGAGTCTTAAATTGAACTTTGTTCAATTTACCAATCTAGTTATTATTATTCTTTATTATTATTTATTCTTCCTCCCTCTTTTTCTCCTACTTCCAACTACCTTTTAACTAGGTACTACATAGTCCTACTAGGGACCTGGGCTGAACTTGGCGGGAAAGGAATTTTTATCTAGGTCAAGGTCAAAGGTCAAAATCTAGGTCAAATCTAAGTTTTTTTCAAGTTTCTCAAATCCTGACACTACACTTAAATATTTTTGGCTGATATTAGTATTCTATTAGTCTTAGAATTTTGCCGTCTAGCAAGGAGGATTGGCTCCCAGAATCGAAGTCGATATTTTCCAACAATGAAAACGCCGAGATGTCGTTATTTTCTGAAATTATAACCGATTATAAATTCAAAATAAACAGTTCAAAAGATTTGAACCAATATCTCAATCATTTCCTGTGAGTTTTGGAATTTTTCGTTAGGAAATAAGACCCAAATTTACGATTCAAATGTTGAAGTGAACAAAATGGCGGCTGTTGGAATTCAAATTTTGTAGCACGACATGCCCATATATGGGACAGAATATCGATGTTGCACTCTGGGAGCCAATCCTCCTTGGCCATCTAGAGAAATTTTGCCTAGATTTTGAGATATTGAATGTCAAAAAAAGGTCAAAAAAGGTATTTTTTCAACTTGCTTCAAATTGACCAAATTTTTTTTTAAAACTCATCTACAAGTTCTCAGGATTCCAAATCTGACCTTACTTTTGACCTTTGACCTTTGATTGACCTTCAGTGACCTCCGAAAGGTCAAAAAAGTTGATTTTTCAAATCGATTTTCTGGATTCAAATTTAGGTATATTTATTCACAAAAGATCTTCTGAGGTCTAAAAAAAGTAAAATTTGCAAGGTCAAAGGTCAAGGTCATCAAACGAAATCACAAGCTGTGTTTTCTAAGTTTCTCAAAATTGGAGACTACAAATCAATTTTTTTTACTGAAAGTCAGAATATATATTCCTCTAAAGGTTCTACACATATTAGCAATTGACTATTTATTAAAATTTTGCTCCAGTTTTGAGATATTAGAACTCAAAAACTGAAAAAAGGTCAAATTTCAAAATTTTTCAAGGTCAAATTTCAACTTGCTCTAAATTGACCAAACTTTTTTTTAAAAAGCATCTACAAGATCTCAGGAACTCAAATCTGACCTTAGTTTTGAATTATGACCTTTAGTTGACCTTCATTGACCTTCGAAAGGTCAAAAAAGTTAATTTTTCAAATTGATTTTCTGGATTCAAATTTAGGTTTCTTCAATCAGAAAAGATATACTGAGGTCTAAAAAAGTAAAATCTGTAAGGTCAAAGGTCAAGGTCATCAAACAAGATCACAAACTGTTTTTTCTAAGTTTCTCAAAGTTTGTGACTACAAATCAATATTTTTGAATTAAAGTCAGGATATATATTCCTCTAAAGGTTTAACACATAATAACAATTGATTATCTATTAAAATTCTGCACCAGTTTTGAGATATTGGACCTCAAAAACTGAAAAAGGTCTAATGTTGAAATTTTTCAAGGTCAAATTTCACATTGCTTCAAATTGACCAAACTTTTTTTTAAAAATCATCTACAAGATGCCTGGAGTTCATATATGTCCTTGTATTTAAGATTTGACCTTTGGCTGACCTTTAAATGTTCAAAAAAGCCTACGGGGCCTCCGTAAGATTGCTTGCAATCTTCTAGTTAATATTCTAAGGCTACAAATATGTTCTGTCTTTTACATGATATGGTTGGTCTTTTACACATTTTCTTCAAACCCTGTTTTGAGGCTATCATTGGAAAATACTGACCGGTCGGTGGTCGGTGGGGTCGGTCTTTTTCGTAAACCCGTTTAATCATTCTTTTGCAGCAAGGTATAAATAAATTATATTAAAATGTAATGACATAATAACCTTCAGTAGATGCCAGTAGTCAGTTCTCAGTTTCACCACGAGGTGGCTAACTTGGGTCATATATAAATGACAGGTATAAGCGAAAGCTCCTCTAAAGTTCAATATTCAGTCGATTTATTGATCAATTTTCAACTAAGGTCTATAGTTGATTAGCTTGAGAATGCAAAATGTATGCCCATTGGGCGTTTTTTAGAGAAACTACAAAGTGTGAAGTGAAACCATGCTATTATCTCTAATGATGGTAATTTTATTTTGTTTTGAAGCAGTTGAATCTAGAGATTTTGGATCATTTAATTTGATTATTCTCAATCACTGAAATTGTCATAAATTCATCACTTTCTACAAGTATGTGTTTATTTATTGATTTCACTTCATTTGGTATTATTCCAGAGAAATTTCTTGTTATCATTCTAAATTTGCCTCTATTTTCAGTAATCTCTTCATCTCTTTTCTTCATGATGTTCTACAAGGTGGTTTGTTATGATTTGAAATTTAGGAGTTCGAAATGAAGGACATTAAAACCATGTAAACCCAACCACTCTGAAATGCAAAGAACATATCATTAGAATCCACATGGTAAAATCACTCACTTGGCTGATCATAAATTGTTTTCATAACATCCTTCTTACTCGATACTGAAGGGGATTTGGAACGTCTGATATGCATATATTGTTAAGTATTATGTACATTAACCATAGGCATGTCAGTTTTGTGGTTTTGGTAATCAACTCACTTCAGGTATTTCGGTTGAGCCAATCATGGAATCCTGTTGCCAAATGAATCTTGAGTCTCTTATACAGCATATGGAATACCATCTGTAGGTAAAATGACATTAAGGTGGTAATGACAAGAGAAAGAAACATACCTTTCCTCAGTTATGATGAAAACACGCGCTAGTGCGCCACGCGCCAACGCACTAATAGAAAATGATCCTTCCCCAACGATCTGTGCGCATGTTTTAAGCGCATGTTTATGATTGGTCTATTTGTCTCCTTGACCCAGGAACATGTATAATTAGGGTTATGATTCCCTGGGAACTTGTCAAAACATTGACACTTCAAAGGCTGTATAAATCACCGCTAGACATGTCAATCAGACTTTGATGTGAACTTTGCGGCCGCACGAAATAAACAAAGCTCTCAAAAATTACACTTTTCAAGTTACGATTTCTCTAAAATTATAAGACCAATTAAGATGTTCTTCACACCGTTAAAAAACAGAATTCAACTTTAATTTAGGAAATAATTCCAAAACTAAATGAACGTGTACTTTTCTCTGTATTTGACCTGAAAGAACATGAGTAACTAAAAATTGATAATTATTTACGGCATTACCGGGCAATGATAAAACACGCTGGTCAGGTTTACATTACTTTTCAAATCGTCTCTAATTAAAACTTTAATTCCAATCTAGATCTACATGAAATAAAATGAAAATACAATACTCAAGATGATTCTGTTTTTAACAATATTCCTGGTAAAATAGGTAATATAATTAACTGGGATTGACGTAATTTCAAACTTTTTAAATCTAAAATCAAATTGAGAAAAACTAAAGCAAACACTAAAGCAGGTTTATAGGGGTCTTGGAAAACCATATACAAATTTTTCACCCCTCTTATACCATTTACAGTATTTTTCATCCCTTTTATAACATACAGTGTATGCAATATTTTTCACATCTCCCTATACTACCATATTTTACCAAATGTTTGGATAATATTCAGAAGGAAATAACATAATGCAAGAATCCACGGAGTACCAAATGTATTTATAATCATACGGCAAATAGGCTGTACACAGGCCCGCAGCCAGGGGGCCCAGGGGGGTTCGGAGGGTTCCCGGTCAAAATTCTTTCAAAATAAATGACTTTGGAATATTTGAAAAAGTGCCCCCCCCCCTTTGGAAATCATGGCTACAAGCCTGGCATATGGCATATAGAGACTACTATATAGAGACCTGGATTACCCCCATGAATGTGGGACTGATTTTTCAAATCACCCCTACAACTACTTGTGTATTGAAATCTTAGGAGTAAAAAAAACGTTGTTGGTACAGTAGTTGACACAGAGCTGAATTTTATCTAAATAACCACTTACCCAGCTTATGTTCAACCCCAGTAATTGTGGAGGTGATTCAGAGAAAAATTAACCCCACATTTATGGGAGTAAGTTGGATCTGCTACATTCGTTCAAACTGTACTTTAAATTTCACAATAGGCTTTGATTCTTTTAAAACATATATTTATTTAACTTATACGATACCATATACGATAAATGTTGCCCCCTGTTATGCATATACAATAAATTGTCACCCTCCTCTTTTACGATAACCCGATACACCCCCCCCTCATGAAAGCGAAAGAGTGTAACCGGGCACGAAAATGGAATGGGACGCCTGGATTATCCCACTGTTTGGTAAGACATGTGAGACTATAACTTCAAATACAAAGAGTAAAGATACAGTACACATCATGCCTAAGATCACATCGGCATGCTCCAATCGGCGAGTCGATAGGCGCGTAGTCGGCAGGCCGATCGGCACGTCGATAGGCACAGGTCGGCACGCCGATGGGCCTTGCCATCGCACAGCAAAGTACTGACGATCGACACAGTCATCGGAACAGCATTCCCATCGGCACTATCCATCGACTTCGTCGTGAGAATTACGTGTATCAACACATTACATTGCTCATCGCCAAGACGATAATATTTCGATTTACATTTAAAATTCGTGAGACATTAACCCGGGGACATTAATCCATACAGCTTGATGTAATATATCGCTATTAACGTCCCACAGATTTAAATATTTTTTACAATCTATGTCGTCGCACAGGGTAGCTGAATTAAATAAACTGGCTAGATATTAAACGAATGATGTGATTCTACGACTAAAAAGATGTTCATGTACATTGAAAAGTGGACAATTCATTTGTTTGAGTAAGTTTGAGTAAAAAGAATATTTATCGAGACAGATTTTGCCAAGTGGGGAGAGGGTACAATTTCGAAAGCTCAAGAGAAAGCAAGTTCAAAATATTTGTTTTTATTCCCCGTGTCTCGCCGGAACTGCATTCCCATCAGCACCTATCAAGACTGGTCATCGGCGTAGTCGTTGGAACTGTCAATCAAAACTAAACATTGCTTGGTACAACCCTTCTAAAAAGCCTCCCATCGGACATTATTTCAACTTGACATGATTTAGTAAAGGACGAATTTCCATGATTAAAATGATCGTGTTGTAATACAGTATGATGCCAATGATGGGCAGTCATTGAAGCCTGTGATGAAAGCCTTATCATTGTGCGAATCATATTGAAATTAATCTCATTCCCCGGGTCTCATTCAGCAAACAAGTATACGCTACGTTAAGATAATAAAAACACGAAATAATTTAGTGTTTCACAGTCTTACAGAACGACGATTTAAAATTGTTGATTGGAGCCAACATGATCAACAAAATTTCTTAACTATTGTAAGGAATAAAATTAAGATTTAAATGTTCACCCCCCCCCCCCCCGCTCCTCCGTTTAATTTCGATTCAAACAAAATCAAACGGGAATGATTATCTTACAAGGTACGCTGAGACTTAAGACAATAAAATACGATAATTAACCTGATTGCATCCTGGGTCTTATTAGCGTCTGTTGTTTATCACTGCTTGACCAGTACCAGACTGATTGCGTATTGATAATCAAACCGGTCGTGGGATGCAATGATATACCTAAATTTATCCCATGATACTACTTCCCGATGAATAACAACTTGGAATATTTTTGATTTTGAAAGAAAATCGTATTGTCCCGCCAAATCCCGCTCACGAAAATGATATACTCCCATTTGAAAATTAAGAGATTTTGAGACGTGGGGAGTATGAAGCCGCCTATTAAGTAATTTCATGCTCTGACATAGCATACCAGTGTATTCCTTCAGTCATACAATATTGTAATACCTTGGTAGATCAAGATGCTGATAAGACAGTTAAAGTCGTAGAAACCTTAGCAATAGCGAATGTGTTTGGTCCCTCTAATTAATATAATATGAATATTGTTACAATATAACTGTATTGAATTTTTCTATGTTGATGTGTTTATGTTATATATCTACAATAAAACTTTTATATTTCAAAAGTAGACTAATAATATAACAGACTTCTGGTTTTGTTCCATACACAATTTAGATGGATTGTGAACTTTAGATTTTATGGAGAGAGTTATTTATATCTACATACTAGTAATTACGTTTTGAGTTGGAAGAAATTTACTCAATATCACTTTGATGTCTCGGTCACCTGGCCATAAAAGGCATTTGCTTAATATGATATTCATTTTTTACAGGTTGTTTCCATTAACGGGGTGGTACAGGCATGTGAAGTGTTTGGCTATGCATGGACCTCAAGGATGACACGGGGTGGAGGAGGGGCAAGGGTTGGTGCAAGTCCCGGGGTGCAAGTCTGCACTCCCAGACTCCAGATAGTAGTGAAACGCATCATGGGATTAAATGCATTCGTTGAAGTTTACAGAAACAGTTGAATATAATTCAGAATTTAAGTGAATCCACATGATCATTTGCGTTCAACAATGCGTTTATAGAGAGGTTTCGCAAGTTTTTAGCTCAATGTGTTGTGTTCACCAGATTTATTACCCTTTGCATTCGTTCGACTTCACTTCTTAATTAAAAGAGAGCTTCATCTTCTGTAGTTTATTTCTAGACTTTGTGCGTAGGGTACAGCTTAATGAGCAGCTAGTTCAAACTAAAACGAGTTGAGGTTAATTCCATTGTGCGAAACCTCTCTAATACCAGAGGGGTTATTCATCAAGCTAAATGACCCCTCGGGGCGATATATATGTTATGTTACAGTTACATGTTACAGTTACATGTTAAATTGTTAAGACTTGAAAGTTAATAATTAAGTTTTTTGCGTTATCTTTCAGATACTTATAATTAGTACACGTTGCTCTCTATGTTGGCGGTGATGACACGTTCTGTTTTCTTTTCAAGAAGCTGCAGTCTAATCTTTAAATGTATTCAGTTTATTGGTTTTGCATGTTGCATACATATTGATAAGTGTTTACATTCATAATTTAAAAAAAGCTTTGTTTTGATTTATTATTACTTACAAGACGGGAACAAACTTTTGTAGGGGATGTCACAGGCGGGCCCGTATCCAGCTTTTGGCAAGGGGTTAGTTCGCTTTTGAAAAAAAGGAGTGTCACATGTTACCCAAATTACTTGAAGATCACAAGACAAAGGGCATGATTTTGAAAGAACTTTTGGTTGCTCGCATTTACTCAACCCCCCTCTTGGCTACGGGCCTGAGACTACATGTACAGATGTTTATACAACATGATTGTAGATAGAACGTTCATTATTTTAATAAGCCTAAGCTAAATACTTTGCTGTGCTTTATCAATTACGCTTCCAGTTTCGACCATTTATCTGTATTGATATTATAAGCAAATTGATGTATACTTGCTCCGTAAGGTTGGCAGGTTGAAATGTTTTCATAGGCCTAGCGACCGCACCCCCTCCCCCGTCACTAATGAAAATATAACCATGAGATGGAAGAAGAAATGAGCTTTAAAATATGCTTTTTATTGTGAAGTAAAGGTGAAGTTTCTAGCTCAATTTTGAAGGAAATTGCATTGATTTTTGTAAAATTCAAAACATATCTTAAAAAATATTTTGGCTTGCTAGTCACACCCCCACCCCATTCTGACTGAAACCCGAATTTTTAAGGGGCAATCGCATCCCCCCTGACTGAAAGTTGGCTGCGCCCCTGTGTTTCCCTTTGTCCCCTTTCATTTATATCTTCTGTAAACTTGTTTGAACAAATTAATACTAGTACTACAAAGATAACTTCATTCGAAACGCATGCAGTTCACTCCAATTATATTTATTCATGTATTTGCATTAGTGAGGGAAAGGGATTTGATTATAAAATTGACGGTGGTTGCGAAGTTGTGATTTGGGAGGGAGGGGTATACTATACTAAGGTGTTATAAGACCCAATACTTAATATAAACAACTAAGCGCCTTCCTGATTGCATCCTAGCTCATCCTGTCCACCAGTCTATCTCGATCGCATTTTATCAATGAATTTATAATTCCTGATTAAACTGACTCTTGATTTTAAAATAGGAATTCTAAATCTGTTACTAGTATTTAAAAGTTGATGTCTAGTGTGATACTGGAAATTGGAATACTATATTTTGTATTACTATTCTATCTCGATCTATAGTATATAAATATGGATTTCTAGGTTTACAGGCTGTCATTCCCACATGGGCTTCATTGAAACATACGACATTGCAAAGTTTATCCATTTCAAACAAGCCAGGAAATTCGAAAACAGATAACTAGTCTTGCATCAGGCCCCGCAAATGTCCCATTTTCTCTCGGGAAATACATACATATCAGAGACATATTTCATAGCCAGAAGGCAAAAATGTCAAAATCGATATAAAATCTAAAAAGGATAAAATGTCCCCCCGAATACGGTACCTAGGTAATTAAATCTAATATTTCATAGTTCCCGCATAATAAGCATAAAACTTTCATTTACCGCTGTATCTAAATTCATGTGATCTCTTATTGAAGTTTTACTAAATAATTGAGTTTGATCATTTAATGCTGTTGGATAGAATATTAGGCTGAAAAGAATCAAAATTTTAGCCCATGTCTGAGCGAATGGTATAAATTCACATAGTTCTGATTACAATGAGAATTCTAAAAAATTTCCTGTAATTTCCTTTACTCTACGTTTATAATCACGTATCATGCTTATTAACTAGATCAATACAGACTCGATTTCCTATGCCCACCATCAACATTGTTATGTAATGACGGGAAACAGTCACTGTAATCTTCTAATCAGCCGTTTGTTTTTATTGTAATTAGGAAACTTGTCAATTTTGATTTCGTATTGTTTCAATGAACAAAAAGCACATTAGTTCAGCATTTCAAGGAAGGGGGGGGGATGTAAACAATTACTGACTGTCAAGTACATGTATCTCTCACGAGGCCCTATTTCCCCAACCCTCCACTCATGCATACCTATCATATGTTGGATAGGGAAATATATAACATTCCAACAGATACTGTCTGGACCTCCTACCCTTTTACACCGGGTCTCTTCTTGAACCCCTCCCATATTCTAATGTTTCTCGAAACTGCTCATGTAAACTTTGTAAGGCAATGCAGGGTTTGCTACGGGTGTGACTTGCAATGTATAACTTACTTGTACTTGTATAAGAAATAAGAACAAATAAACAAACATAAAACATAATTAATACGGTGATAAGCAACAAAACGTCAAAATAAAATTTTGAAGTTTCAAAAACAGCCATGCACTACCCTGCATTTTAGGTGAAATTAAGTTTATTCCAAATAACTTATGTAACGAAATGGAAATGATTCGAAAAATAACAATTCGATGAACATTTCACAATGAAGCAAACAAAACCAGATAGTAAAGAATTATTCTAATTTAAACCGTCGTGAAACCTCAACCCTAAAGACACTGGTGACATTTGAAAGACTAATTTCTTAATCTAATTTCAACAAAACAAATCAAAACTTAAAAAGGTTGACGGTCGATGTAGTTTATAAACCATGCTAACAAAGTTTAAACATTTTATTTACGGCTTATTTAAAACATGCAAACGGGTGTATTTACTGAAGGAATATGTTAGGAAATATATTTAAAGTGTATTCATGCCTGCAATCATCGCTGGTAACACCTGAAAAACAACTTCTTAAAATACAAACATAATTCACTGCACTGCTGTATACGTCTACCTGCTCTCAAATCTAATAATGAAACGAAAAAAATAATGCATGCCAAACTTTTATCTATTGTAATATTATCTATGGTTATTTCAAAGTTTTACTCTTGCATCAAGCAACTGTGCCATTTCCCCAATACAATATGGGATAAACCTTTCAGGCCCATTGTCAGGATGTATCAAGAGAGTGAGTTCACTTTTAAAGAAATTCCAAGGGGTTCACTTTTGACAACTCTGACCAAAAATGACCAAAATCATTTGAAAATTGCTCAAAATGGTGAAAACTCCGACCCCCGGCCACTCTCTGGCTACGGTCCTGTCTTTAAGGGCTAACACTTTACTTGAGGCAAGATGCATAAACTTGAACTCCCTGGGCTATAACTTGAAGAACGGCATATTGTTCTTCAAACTGGACTTGAAATCTCAATTGTCACTGCTTGTGTGTCATCCTCATTGGCACCTGCAAAACAGAATAAAATAATAAGAATAACATCATGATGATATCAGATATCATATTTCATTTGGAGCCTTAAATATTAAACAAGGCATAAACATGAAAAATGTCACCACCCGCCATTTGTTACAGACGCTGAACGCCGACCCCAGACGCTAAACACCGTACACAAAAAAGTTGGAGACTAACAATATGCGACCACTTTTGGTGGTGACATAAAAAGGGGAAGTCCCGTCTAAATAAAACTCCTGGTTTCAAGTTTTTTGTAAACATACACCATTGCATGTTGATGGTTGTCATGACCTGCAGGTCACGATGACAAATGAATGTTACGTTGTCAATAGAATATAGCGTTTGACCATCTCTGATCATAAAAATGAGTTGATAGAAATTCAAGTAACATGTATCAAGTTATTTTTATCACAGCCTACAACTATTGATTCCAAATCTGGTTCACTGAACGGCTCAATAATTAGTAGTAAAGCGTATTTTATAGAGTATGTAGTCTGGTGACAGTTTAGAAATCCCGCGTTCGAACACTTATAATACTCTTAATATTAATTACTTATAATTATCTTAATATAACAATACGGTTTTTGCAATACGTTGTTTTTATTCACCTGTAGACGCACCTGGTGATCGGAAAATATGAACGGATCGGAGGGGGTGGGGTTGGTGAAGATTTGTTGAATTTTCTATCAAAAATGGGCTGACCTCCCTCCTCCGTTCATTTTGTCCGATCGCTGGGCGTGATAGATAATGTATTGAACGTTTTTATGTGTTTCTTATTGAACGAAATGTGTATTTTGTACTAATAATGCAATTCATAATAAATAAGTATTTCAAGAATTGCTAACTACACGTAAAACGGGTAGCCGTAGCTTCTTCACTGATGTACGATATACTACATGTACTTAAAAAAGTTTTGTTGCGACTAATAAAACAGATCATCTTTAATGTAAAAATAACAGGTGCACTTCATATAATCAATTTTAGATACTGTATTTAGTAATATTATGAATCCCAAACACAACGCATTAATTAAATGCATGTTTAAGTGTCAATTAGCCTATTGGAATAAATATATTAAACTGTGAACAGATATGTATTTATTCAACTCTAAATGGGCTTTTCTCTTTTAACTGCTACATGGCTCTCTATTTACAGATTTACAGATTTCGAGCCATCAGTCAGATTAGGCGGAGCCCTTATCCTCAATTAAAAAATAATATTGGCAAGGAAGTCGGACATGTTTGATACAATTTCTCATCTCTTTTCTGCTTTTAAAATAACCGACTTGAATCACAATTTGTGTACGATCATTGCATCAGATCCGAAAATATCAATATTGTACTCACTGGTTTTGAGATCAAAAGGTAGTTTTTTCGTATAACAAATATATGAGTTATAGATTATATAATTTGTGTGTTTTTTATGAAAAATAACATGCTCCCCGCAGGTGACAAATATTTTGACCACAGCCGTGATACTGTTTTATTTAACTTGTATTTGAAAACAGATTGCGGAGAGACTGAATTGTTCATTTTCTTTTAAAAAATATACGACTGAAAACTTACTTCGTCAAATTTTGGCCCTTGCTATCCCCCCAGCCTCCGGATACATTCCAATATAGAGATAAATTAACACCATCAAATCTTTTTATTCCAAAACACATTTCGATGATGAATATTAATATTATACGTTTTTAATCATAACCTAATAATGTCCGATAACACATGCAGATGAAAATAACAAAAATGACATAGACCTATTTAAGTATTTAGTTTAATCATCAGTTTGTTTATTATTATATTTTATCACTCATACCGATGAACGTGTTTTTACGTTGTTTCAATGCCGATCGGAGATCTGTTCACGGTATGTTTAGTACAGTACATTTTGTGCCGATCGATCCCTCCGACTGGAAATTCAAATTAAACGCCGATAGACGCGTCGATGGGCACTCAGCGAGCCGAAAGGCATGCCGATCGGCGAGCCTACCGACGACATCTCGGCGTGCCGATCGCTCGCGCCTAGGCGCGTGCCGGTGTGATTTCAGGCATGATCAGTACTGTATATAAAACATTAAGGACTAAAATTAAGAGGTAATATGCGACAAATATACATTATATTAAGTCATTAGTCAAGTTATTTCAGTCAGGCTCCTGGCCCAGATTTCGAAACGGGATTTTTCTCGCCGATGATCCTAAATAATGCAATGAAATAGTGAGCATATTCGCATATCTGCGACCATTCATCTTGTAGGTTGCTACTTTCTATTCTATCTTCCTTTAAAATCAGATAAAACACACTGACAAGCGATAATCTTTGCACAGTTAATGATCAAACATTGGGCTTCTTAATAACTTCTGTCTTCTGATACCCCACCTTTACCTTCTTCTAAGGCCACAGTATCGTGGCCTTCCAGTACAGATTTATTCCTGCATGAACAACTGGTCATGTCGTTATCATAAAATTTGAAATCATATGTCCGCCATTTTTCCACATCACAATTTGAATTGTGAGTTTTGGTCTTATTACCTCACCAAAAATTCCAAAACATAAAGTGATCAGTGTATTAGTTCACATCTTTTGGATCGCTAACTTAGAATTTACAGCCAGTTACTAATGTCAGACGTTAACGACATTGCGTCCAGTTTTTGAACATCGCCATTTTTCTTGGAGCCATTTTGTTTTAATTTTAGACAAAATCCTGATGAAATCATGTCATATCTCATCAAGGAGCCGAGCTAGGTCCGGTTTGATTAATGATTTATTTATCTGGCAATTTTTAAAATATTCAATAAATTTATGACACCACGGCCAGCTTTTTCAAATAGAGTTCACAGTATTCAGATGAAATCCCCTCTAGCCAAATATTGGCTAGAGACTCGAGTAACCCCACCTTATCTTTTCACTTACGCAATTTTATACATGTTCTCGGGGCCTGTGGGAACGATCATTCTGAACAGCGCGTTAGTGCGCTAGCGCGTTAGCGCATGTTTTCATTATAACCCCTTTCCTCCGACATTTCTAATTTTGCGCATCTTGTCGAGTCTTTGATCACGCACTTTTAATAGTAGGCGATCACTGTACATACAGTGGAACAGTGAAAGTGGTTGGACAAGTAAAACAAATAGACAATATGCAAGATATAGTGGATCAGTTTCAGGATAAAGAATTACTAATGGCAGCATGTATAGACTTCAAATACCAATTATTTTGTTCGCATATTATGACAGACAGTTATTAAAAAAATTGTCTGCATTAGTATGCAACAAATGAAATGGTATCTCATCAATCATCTGCAGCGGATGACACAAAGGAACCTTTTTACGAAGACCCCCATGAAGTGGTGTCTGATTGTAGAATTGTAACGTCCTGTAACGGAAGTGGTGTAAAATCTATTTCATTTCACGGGCTGCGGGTGTCAGAATGGTAGGCTAAATTCCCTTTTAATGTTCTTATTTAGGCCTATATTATCTGCTAACTGCTACCCTAGTCAGATTATTCTGCTTCTGTAACATAGATTTAACTTCTATTGCTGATCTGGTTTATATATTAAGCCCCTCACTTTTGTTACATTGATGAAAGTCAGTTGTATTACCAATGTATGTTACTTTGACTACTTATGTCAATGTAACAAAAGCGTTGGTCTAAATGCATCAATTACAGGTTTATTTAAAAATCAAATTCCAAACCGAATGCATTTCTTAAAGCTAGACTATATTGTCTAACTTTGTGCCAAATGAAAATCTGCAAGACGACTTATACGAAAGTTTAAATCAAGAAAACAAAAAACTTGTATTATATTACATTGACATTCCGTCAAAGTAACTAGTTGTGGAACAGTGAAAGTGGTGGGACGAGTAAAACAAATAGACAATATGCAAGATATAGTGGATCAGTTTCAGGATAAAGAATTACTAATGGCAGCATGTATAGACTTTTAATACCAATTATTTTTTGCATATTATTACAGACAGTATGTTAAAAAAATTGTCTGCATTAGTATGCAACAAATGCAATGGTATCTCATCAATCATCTGCAGCAGATGACACAAAGGAACCTTTTTACGAAGACCCCCATGAAGTGGTGTCTGATTGTAGACTTGTAACGTCCTATTGTGCAGAATCATTATTCAGGCCGCCAGAAGTGGTGTAAGATCTATTTCATTTCACGGGCTGCGGGTGTCAGAATGGTAGGCTAAATTCCCTTTTAATGTTCTGATTTAGGCCTATATTATCTGCTAACTTCTACCCTAGTTAGATTATTCTGCTTCTGTAACATAGATTTAACTTCTATTGCTGATCTGGTTTATATATTAAGCCCCTCACTTTTGTTACATTGATAAAAGTCAGTTGTTTTACCAATGTATGTTACTTTGACTACTTACATCAATGTAACAAAAGCGATGGTCTAAATGCATCAATTACAGGTTTATTTAAAAATCAAATTCCAAACCGAATGCATTTCTTAAAGCTAGACTATATTGTCTAACTTTGTGCCAAATGAAAATCTGCAAGACGACTTATACGAAAGTTTAAATCAAGAAAACAAAAAACTTGTATTATATTACATTGACATTCCGTCAAAGTAACTAGTTGTGGAACAGTGAAAGTGGTGGGACGAGTTAAACAAATAGACAATATGCAAGATATAGTGGATCAGTTTCAGGATAAAGAATTACTAATGGCAGCATGTATAGACTTCAAATACCAATTATTTAGTGTATATTATGACAGACAGTTATTAAAACAATTGTCTGCATTAGTATGCAACAAATTAAATGGTATCTCATCAATAATCTGCAGCAGATGACACAAAGGAACCTTTTTACGAAGACCCCCATGAAGTGGTGTCTGATTGTAGACTTGTAACGTCCTATTGTGCAGAATCATTATTCAGGCCGCCAGAAGTGGTGTAAGATCTATTTCATTTCACGGGCTGCGGGTGTCAGAATGGTAGGCTAAATTCCCTTTTAATGTTCTGATTTAGGCCTATATTATCTGCTAACTGCTACCCTAGTTAGATTATTCTGCTTCTGTAACATAGATTTAACTTCTATTGCTGATCTGGTTTATATATTAAGCCCCTCACTTTTGTTACATTGATGAAAGTCAGTTGTTTTACCAATGTATGTTACTTTGACTACTTAAATCAATGTAACAAAAGCTGTGGTCTAAATGCATCAATCACAGGTTTATTTAAAAATCAAATTCCAAACCGAATGCATTTCTTAAAGCTAGACTATATTGTCTAACTTTGTGCCAAATGAAAATCTGCAAGACGACTTATATGAAAGTTTAAATCAAGAAAACAAAAAACTTGTATTATCCCAATTGAAAAAAGCCTATGGAAAATCATCTCCAATTATCACCTAACTTACTATTGATAATTAGTTGAAAGTTAGGTGTAAAAATTCACATGCAAATGAGCTAATTATCAACTTAATTAACGCTTAATTTGCAACTTAATTAACGATTAACTACCATCAATATGCAAATGAGCTATTTACGTAAATTAGTTGAAAGTTAGTTGTAAGTTTGATGTAAGTTAATCTCTAATTATCACCTAACTTACTATTGATAATTAGTTGAAAGTTAAGTTTAAGTCAGATTTGTGACATCTCAAAAATGACTCGCTTCTTTTTTGCTTCTCTTCACTCGGAGATTTTTGCTTCATCTTGAACTATTTTGTGACGGAATATTCATCTTAATTAGGATCTTTCAGAACAGACAACATTGAACTTGAACTATTGAAATTTCACAGCAAGAGGAGGGAAAACCCCATGATTCAATTGATGACATACGATTTCCTCCTTCGCACACCTCCTTTTGTCGAAAACGTACCCTCCATCTTGGTTTTCAAATTGACCTAGTTTTAAACCAATCAACGATCGACTCACTAAACCAATCAGCGACAATGTCATCTCAATACAGATTTACATTATAAGCGTATGTCATCTTTGAACCCTGGGGTTTCTCCCCCTCTATTTTGCAAATTTTTAAGATTCATGAAAAGCATATGAATTTTTATTGCCATCAACAACTAAAATCAGAACACAACCATTAGACTATAATGTTACATAATAAGGACGTAACAGATATAATCAAAAATATGTTTTGAAATGTCTTTGATCTAACAATCATTATTTAGAAGAGCACATTTGGATTACTTGTGAAATATAGGTAACCCATGTTAGTACCTAAATTGCATTCTAGGATTAATATTATATGATCTGATTCAAAAAGATTTTTAAATTCATAAACATTTCAGACAGAAGTGTGAATAAGATTTAACATACATTGTATTCATGTTCTACGTACCCTTATAATAATGTTGACCAAATTTCATGGTAGTATAAGCACCATTCACGTTGTAATTCTCAATTTTATGAGAGAAATATCTCACATGTTTTCTTTTTCCACCATTTTGAAATTAAATTTAGGGGGTTTGTATTTCTAAATCATGGGCCTAATTTACGACTAATTATCATTATAATCATCCTATATGTTAACTATCAACCAATTATCTACTTCAGAACAAAAACGTTTTAATTTACCACTTACTATCACCCTCATCTTAATCTTAATTATCAACTAAAAATCATAAATCAGCATTATTTTAAGTTAATTTACGTTGAACTTGCTACTGATAATTAGGCCATAATTATCATTGATTTAATTAACGCTTAACTTTAATTCCAATTGCCAGCAGAATTGTTGATAATTAGTTGTAAATTAGTTGGTAATAAGTTGGTAATTAGTTTTATTTTTCAATTGGGATATTACATTGACATTCCGTCAAAGCATGGGCTAAAGCCCATGGTCAAAGTAACTAGTTGTGGAACAGTGAAAGTGGTGGGACGAGTAAAAAAATAGACAATATGCAAGATATAGTGGATCAGTTTCAGGATAAAGAATTACTAATGGCAGCATGTATAGACTTTTAATACCAATTATTTTTTGCATATTATTACAGACAGTATGTTAAAAAAATTGTCTGCATTAGTATGCAACAAATGCAATGGTATCTCATCAATCATCTGCAGCAGATGACACAAAGGAACCTTTTTACGAAGACCCCCATGAAGTGGTGTCTGATTGTAGACTTGTAACGTCCTATTGTGCAGAATCATTATTTAGGCCGCCAGAAGTGGTGTAAGATCTATTTCATTTCACGAGCTGCGGGTGTCAGAATGGTAGGCTAAATTCCCTTTTAATGTTTTGATTTAGGCCTATATTATCTGCTAACTGCTACCCTAGTCAGATTATTCTGCTTCTGTTACATAGATTTAACTTCTATTGCTGATCTGGTTTATATATTAAGCCCCTCACTTTTGTTACATTGATGAAAGTCAGTTGTATTACCAATGTATGATCCTTTGACTAGTTACGTCAATGTAACAAAAGCGATGGTCTAAATGCATCAATTACAGGTTTATTTAAAAATCAAATTCCAAACAGAATGCATTTCTTAAAGCTAGACTATATTGTCTAACTTTGTGCCAAATGAAAATCTGCAAGACAACTTGTACGAAATGTTAAATTAAGAAAACAAAAAAATTGTATTATATTACATTGACATTCCGTCAAAGTAACTAGTTGTGGTACAGTGAAAGTGGTGGGACAAGTAAAACAAATAGACAATATGCAAGATATAATGGATCAGTTTCAGGATAAAGAATTACTAATGGCAGCATGTATAGAGTTCTAATACCAATTATTTTGTTCACATATTATGTCAGGCAGTTATTAAAAAAATTGTCTGCATTGTATGCAACAAATGAATTGGTATCTCATCAATAATCTGCAGCAGATAACACAAAGGAACCTTTTTACGAAGACCCCCATGCAGTGGTGTCTTTGTTACTTATCCCAAGCCAGGATAAGTGGATCGGTCACTTAACCTAAAGACCGCCTCAATAACCTTATATGGCAAATTGTCAAGGGAACTATTAAGTCGTCGATGTAACAAAATGGATGAATGTCCTGGTTAGGATTTTTTGTTTTCTCGATTTAAACCTACTTTTAAGTCAAGTTGCAGATTATAGTTTGGCACAAAGCTAGGAAATATAGTCTAGTTTTAATAACTTTCTTCGATTTTGAATTTTTTTGTAAATTAAGTTGCAATTCATATATTAAGCCCCTCGCTTTTGTTACATTGATGAAAGTCGGTTGTACGAACCAATGTATGTTACTTTGACGACTTACGTCAATGTAACAAAAGCGATGGTCTAA